>JAYESA010000009.1:23059913-23622413 GCA_036927795.1 Iris macrosiphon | reverse complement strand
TTTCCCAAATGTTATTGTAGGTGTAGTCTTGTATACTTTATTTCTAGTATCTATAATTATAAAAATCTGCAATTGGGCATTCCAACTTACCAAATACCCATCTTTGATGTTTATTTCTTAGAAGCCAGAATCTCCTAGGAGGCCAACGAATCTCAGTAAGAACAACCTCGATTTGGTGGTTCCTACTTGGAAACTCATTTCTCCGGTGACAGAAGCGCTTTCCCATAACATGTTCAGAATTTTTAAAGAGGGCATAATTTTTGGAAAGAAAGTTGAAAGATTTTTTAATACTGGTTTATCAAATTTACAAGAAACTAAGGATTACTTACATTGACATCAAAATTATCATACGAATGATCTATATGTAACTTTGAACTGAACTTCATTAATTCTAATAAATATTAAGATATCTATAAATTTTGATAACAATATTAATAAGCATAAAAAATTTATTAGTGCACGATCCCAACTTTAGACTATTCTAAGTAGTCACGTTCCCCCGCCCCCGCTCTTGCTTCCGCTTTTGGCTTCTAAGATTTATTCTAGTTTTAATTCATATTGTCCTTTTCTTCTTTTATATTATCTTCGAAAGGTTATGTTAGTTTGAGTGAGATGCAACCATACATGGTCATGTGGATCCATACTAGTAATGAAATAAGGAAATCATATTTATAGTGCAATTGGATGGACGATGCATATACAGGTTTTGGGATGAGCAAATATGTGTACTCTCCAAAGTTGTTTTTGTCTCTTCTCCTATTGGTACTTTCTACACAGGATTTGTGATGAAAAATCAGAATGGTAACCCCCCGCATAGAGCTATCTAATTCAAATGGGGTCCAAAGCATATACATCTCACATGATTCCTATATAACTATGGTCAACAAAATATTCATATAGATTACTGCTTGTTGGACAAAAACAAATAATATTATAAATGTAACTATTGTCACTTCGCTTGCTATTTATAGTTTATAAACTTGAAACTCCTTCTGTAATATTTCCGATCATGATAACTGATACAAATTACATATAGATGTCTTATTTCGCTATAAGTATGGATCCACATAACCATATGTATGTTTGCATCTCACTCACACTAACATACTAAGATAACATAAAAAGAAAAAAGAAGAAGATAATATCAATTAGAACTAGAATAAACATCAAAGATGAGTGTTTGGTAATCTGACGCACCCAATTGCATTTTTATAACCATAAGCACCAAAAATATAGTATATGGGACTGCAGCTACAATAAGGATGATCGATACAACATTTGGACACGTAGTGTACAACAAGTTACAACAAACCAACTATTCCATAATGTAAACACAAAGAGCTAACAACGACAAAGCATAAAACTAGCCATATAATTTAAAATCCCACTACATGTAATAAGGTATATGTCCATAAAAGTTTCAGAAACCGTGATCAGTACTAATAAAACTCATTGATGTTGATGACCCCCCATTGTCTCTACTGATGGAGCTATATTTTCTTATATATATATATATATATATATATATATATATATATGGAAAACGGGATATGAGTCATTGGCTCATATTCCTACATGAGACATGCACATGTGGACCAATAGGAATTGACTCCTACATACCATGTGCACTAGTACACTTAATTCCTATTGGTCCATATGTGCATGGTTCATGTAGGAATATGAGCCAATGGCTATATATATATATATATATATATATATATATATATAAATTTCAGAAATTTAATGTGCGGCCCTAATGTGTGCATAACAATCATTATTTGTGCTAAAGAACTCCAAGCACACCTAACATATGTGCGAGACTCCCTTCTGTTCTATCAATCGCGTGCCTACATGATGGAGAGTCCTTAACATGTTTCTTTCCTCTCCGCCACCCTATTAATGAGCTATCTAGTACATATTTGTAATTCTTGTATTTGGCACAACTTTGGATGGATGGTACTCTAGATGGGCACTTGGTGCATGTCTTAACATCTAACTCTGATCACCAACACTATTGTCAACAAAAATCATACAAGTTCTCTTTATGTTTATGTTCAAGTGGTTAATCAAATCCTACTCTCATGCATCAACTCCTTGATTTCGTATTTCCTACAACCTATAATCCCTTGTCTATTTGTCACCACACTGGAGTAGTAGCATAACGCGTCACTTCTGGGGAAAGCCCTAGCCGACCCTTCTCAAGTGCCATATCCCTCCCCACCATAAGTATTCAAAATAAAAAGATTCCAAAATATTATACATTTCTAAATAAGGAATATGAGTCTTGCAAAATGCATCCTTCTGTTGCACATTTCAAGAAATCACCTAAAGAGCTAGGCTCGAGCACTTCTATGTCCGGTAACCTTTATACTAATCAAATTCAGGAGCACGTCTTGTGCTTATCGCTTGGATTCACATAAAGAGGCTTGGTTACAACACAGGCATGTATGTGTGCCGATTCTTCTCATGTTCTGCACACTTGTATATAGTGAAATTTGGCCCTCATAAGATAAATAACAAAATAACTCTTAACATATATTAATGTAGTACTCAAACCAAGCAATGATGTCTTTTGATGGAGCAGTTACATAGTAGTTAGTAGCTACTCAACAAAAGAATCATGGCCCAACTGTTTCTCATATGTGTATTTACTTTAGAAGCAAGAAATTTCTAGGAGGTCAACGAATCTCAGTAAGAACCTCGATTCGGCGGTTCTTACTTGGAAGCTCGTTTCTCGAACGACAAGAGCGCGTTTTCCCAATGATATGAGCGTTTCTTATAACAAAACCATAATTTTAAAAGAGGACAAATTTTTTTTTTGGGGGGGGGGGGGGGGGGGAAGTTGAAAATTTTCTAATACACGTTCATCAAAGTAACAAGAAACTAAAGATTACTTAACTTGACATCATAAAAATCACCATGCGAATGATCTCTCTGTAACTTTGAACCGAACTTCATAAATTCTAATAAATATTACGATATCTATAAATTTTGATAACAATAATTAATAAGCATAAGCGCACGGTCCCATCACACTCCTAACTTTAGACTCTTCTAAGTAGTCGCGCTCCCGCTCCTGACATCTAAGGTATTTACTAATAATAATAAATAATAGTTATGGCGGACAACGTGTAAAACAAAAAGAAATAACGTGTCAAATTATTTACTCCTTGAATGTTGTGGGTTCTTACTGAAAAAGAAACAATAGACCTCATTAGGGAAACAAATTAGAACGGAGGGGAAAAATGGTACTTAGGTATTACTAATAGATGCCCAAAGCCAGAGTCTATCCACAAGAAGAAACCTAGTATGATAGTCATTTCCATTCAAGGAATCATATTTCAGTTTTTTAAATCATCTGGACTAGATCATGGTCGCAGAATACCCCCGACTTCACTGTTAGTATCCATACAAGTTATAAAACAAAGTCAATCTTCTACTACGGGCGGCACATAAAACACGTAGAGAGATCCCTACTAGTTTAGTAGTACAAGCTACTTCAATATGCATTATGTTAATTTGTCCCAGATTAAAAGAATACAGTCCAGAATTATCAGAAAAGATTATTCTGGCTAAATTACTGTGTTTGTTAAGCCAAGGTTGCAAGTCTTCTATTCAGGTAACATATAAATTTCACTAAAATTTGAAACAGACTGCCATGTAATGAAATAAATTGCATGCACAATTTACAACTCAACTGGAAATTAAGGGAACTGGCAATGACCTATCTCATCATAGTAGTCGCTTTTGTCATATCCATGAGGGTCAAACACATCTTTACTGAAGCAAGTTCCAATCTGATCTATATCCTGATACCTCACAGCATGCTGCAAAAAGTCAGGATTTCGATAATCTTTCCTATTCCGCAGATCTGCATTGAAACTTTTACCAGCCCTCTTGTATGCAAGGAACTTGTTTATCTTTTCCTGAAATAGCCACAGAAGAAGAAAAAAGAAAAGATGCAGAGTGAGAAAGATCCAGAAATAAATAAATATACTGAAGTGCAGTATCTTGAATATATCATATCATATACAAGAAGAGAGACTATAATCTACTTAACCACTTCAATTATCTGACTTCACCGTATTGGAGTGCTTACTTTGCATGATATTTTAAGGATAATGCCACATTCTGATATTTAAAAGGCCCATGCAGTATAAAAATAGCTTCAGGTATGAGGTACAAAGCATGATAGTTTCCACTCACTTGAGAAAAGATGGAGATGTGAAGCAAGAGTATGAAAATCTTAACGAGGTACAGGAAAACCATTTGAAAACTTGTTAACTGTGGTGCAGTTTCCACAATTTTTATATAAATTATTTAGCATTTCCACAATTTGTATGCAAAAGATGAGATGTGAAGCAAAAGTATGAAAAATATAAACCTGACAAGTATAGATAGGGGAAACCTCTTGAAAACCTGTTAACTATGGTTTCTACAATTTTTCTATAAACTTTTAGCATTTTCCAATTTGCAGATAATGGATGTGACCCCCGAAAAATGTCATGTTTAAATAGTCCTAACCATTTTTTAATTTCCATTTTCACTTGACAATAAACAATTCCGAGAAAAAAATGACTCAGAAGGGAGGTTAAACTAATTAACTGAGCGAGACTCCATCCAACTATTATGCACTCATCAAGCACATCAAGCAAAGCCACGTGAGTGAAGCACCCTATGAATGTAGTCAAGGTGAAGCTCCAATTTGGACATTAGGATCATGTTCTATTGAGCTTCCCGCTTATCGTACAACAAATCAGTGATTAGGAGGGCTAAGTCTCAAGTTCTCACCACGACGTTTTGAGCTAGCCTTATGAGTCTGAAGCTAAGGCAGATTCCAAAGCAAGTAAGTGGCAGATAAGTCTCAGGTTGACTATTGATGTTCCAGTTTAGCTTGTTCACAAGGAAGTGCCCAGTTACATGGGCTGTTTCAGTATAGTTAAAACATTTTTATTTAAAAAAAAAAGACGATATACAAGATTTAGAAACTCCCTTCTACTTGTTTCTTATGTGGTTCTTGTGCCACCCACATTGGTGGAACTTCCTATACATCTTATAAATCCGGCCCGTTCGATATGTGATGACATAGAAGCTTTCATAGAACTTGCCCAATAACAGAAAGGAAAAAAAAAAAAAAAAACTCGATAACTCCTATCACGGGTTTTCTAAAATTCCTTGAGAAAATTAATTTCCGAAACAGTTTGCTATACCTCAATTAAAGATCGAGTCAAGGCGCTTTACAAAACAAAAAATCTTTCTTAGGCGACTTGCTTTAAAGCATATAATCCAAAAATTCGGCAAAGTAGAAACTTTTTGTGTTATTAGAGACGAGATCTAAATAGATTTTGTTTAGCCCCAAAATCTTTTCCGGAATAAAGTACATGGAGGCAGAGAACCGAGAATACTCGACGTTGAAAAGAGATATTTTCTCCTTCTAAAGCACAGTTTCCTCTATCATGCATTTGTCTACATGGCATATTAATATTATGTAGTTAAGAAAGGTATGAGGCAAACTTTAAACACTATATTCCACTTATTGTTGCTTGTGGTATCCACATTAATGGAACTTCTATACATTCTAGCAATCTTGCACATTCCATTTGTGATACATAGAAGCTTTGAAAGAACTTGCCAAAATGGCATCTTCCAACAATGTAATTAAAATAACCAACCCCTCTCAAAAAGAACCACACATCCCAGATTCCCCCCACAGATACTCCTTCAGAAACAGTATTACATTAACAAGATATATACATAGACAACTTGCACCTCTTTGATCACCTCTATTCTTAAAAATGTCCCAGTGGCTCCACAATGTATGGTCACACTCCTTGAAAGGAATCGGCAATTACAGTATATGCATTATCCCTATTACCAATTAAAAGAGTTGCAACCAAACCAACTAAACATATACCAACTGAAAAGCATTGTTGTCAAAGGAATATTGAAGTGTGTGCCACGAGCACATAACGTGGCATGGCGCATCCGAGGTACCTCATCATGGCTGAGAATCTTGGCTTTCAGCCAGGCATGCGCCTTTAGGCTCCTGAACCACACCATGGCAAAGGATGCATCAACGCTATGCCTAGTGACATACAGTAGGAAACTCAGATTTTATTTTGTTTTAGCCCAATCTAAACCATAATCAATCCTAACCCATTAATCCGTATATGTACCTACCCAATGCTACTAACCTTTAATCCTTAAACCCTACTTTCCCAATTCTCTTTCTACCTCTCTTTCCTCTTTCAATACTCTTTAATGATTCTCACGAGACATCCGGCCAGCAGCCAACCCTCCACAGACGCCAACATCCAGTAACCCGTTGTTTGTTAAGGGCTTTAGGTCAGTTCTTTTAGTCTTGCCATCTTTTCACTTTTTCTTTTCTTATATCTTTCACAATTCTTTAAGACCATCCATCAGCAGGCGCTGGCCATCCTCCCTTGATGACTCTCAGGACAACCGATTGCTCTCAGGATTTTCTTTTGCAATTTTTCTGATTACTTTTCCATTTGTATTTCTTTCCCACTTCTCTTTCGACCTCACCAACCTTTTGCTGCATCCTATATCCACCTCCAATGATCCTCCTTTCTGAGAATCGAGTACCCTTCTCACGAGAGTTTCTATTTAGAAATTTCCTTCTGAATTGAATTCTTTTCCATTTTGTATGATTTCTTTCCAACTTCTCAACATCCATCAACATGTTCATCGCCACGGCAGTTCCTCCTCCATTGACGACTTGTTGCAAAAGTCCAACAATCTTCAATTGAATTATTTTCAGTTTTTTGCATTTTTTTTCCTGAATTCTTTTCCAATTTATCTTCTAATTTTCTACAAACAAATTGTCGACAAGATATTGTTATAAATTCTATTACATTTTTGTAGTTTTTAAACCAACTAAAAAAAGTGTCTTCAATGGGGTACATGATATGCCTTGCTCCTTGATCTCCAGGTGTACCTTGCGCCTCTATGTGCATTGTGCCTTGTGCCATGAGAACAATTCTCTCTATGTTCCTTGTTCCATGAGAACACTACTTAGACAACATTATTAAAAAACAACACAACCGACTAAACATCAATTTCAAACACAAGTCCAATTTAATAATCCTTGCAGTAATGATGTGATTATGTGATAAATCACCATTTTGTGGCATATAGCTGACTTATGACATCACCCAAATCTAAATCCCTTTTCAGTCTCAAGTTTATCACCAGAACAATAATCTGTTGGTATAGGAATTATAGCATTCTTCTTAATTTCCAACTCCCATCCATAGTGCTTCACAATTCTTAACTAATGAACTCAACATGTAACAATCCTACTGCGATTGACATCAAGGTTCAAAAGCTTGAATCAGTTTCGAACCATTTCTATGAATATTTATTTTGGTGATTCGAGGTGTTTCGTGGTAACCTACCCAACATCCCCTCCCCCTCCCCCTCCCTCTCCCTCCCACCTGTGAGTATTAGAAGTACAATAATAAAATTATAAAAGCTTAACAAGTTAAAATAAACTCTTAAATTGACACCATACTCTCCTTCAAAATATTAGGCATTAATCATTATAGGCACTAAACCACTAGGTCCCCTTTCAAACACATATATTTCACAATTTAACCAGCATACAAAGGAGTGGTGGATATCATGGATTTGCATTTGGCAAGCCAAACCATTACTACCATATTTTTTAAAGTATTCAGAAATCTTATTCTTCTTGTTGAAATAGTTTAAGATATATACCATAAAGCTGGGAATAAGAGGTAAGAACAGATAGCCTAATCAATAAAACAGAAAATAATTCAATTTAGCTTTTGGACTAACATATGCAGGAAATGATTTGCTGTCTTATGGAATATGGTGCCCAAATGGGGAGGAAAAAACAGGTGGAAGGTTCTCCCTCCTCCCTCCTGCCTGTACATGTAGTAATCCAATTTCAAAGAGAAGACTGCAACCAGCACGTAAAATCTTACAAATCAAGACTACTCAACTATCTTTCACTATATCCCTCACATAATAACAATGAACACATTTGTAAAAGTTACCAGATTGTAGTTAAAAGAATATGTTACCTGCAGCTCCTCAGGGCAATTTGTCATCAGAGGCGGAAGGAAACTTTTTGATGGATCATCATTCTGCACTTCCTCAGAAACAACAGCAGTTACCTCCGCCAGAGCAACTTCAGGGTCAATCTCAGTAGAATCAATTTCCATATTAGTCTCAGACTTTGACTGCTCAGCCAAATCATAAGGTTGAGGTGGCTCGGGTTGAGTGGTTGGTGTCAATATCTGAACAGTTCCCGGAGGTGTTCTTTCTTCAAGGTTACCTAGATTATCAACAAGACATCAAGGAATAAGTGGACCGGGCATTGCAGATGCCTCAAAAGTTACAAAGAACACTAACACTTCCAACTGTGAATATGTCAATCTATAATAAGAATCAATAAGACCACAATAATCAAATTAAAATGACATGAAATATAAGTTCAGATAAGTTCTTAGAATGGAAAATATCTGCTCTTGAGCCTCTCAATTTAATACATTAAGCAACAACGTTTTATAATCCCTTAGTTTTATTTGCTGCAGCCTGCATCTTTTTTCAATATCCATGCTTCATGCTTGTAAGGTGTTTTACTTCCTTTCCTTTGAAAGGTGTGATATAAGGTAGGCCAAACTTAAGTCCAACAGTATTCACTCAACCACCCTAAATGTTCTTCCTCTTATTGATCCAAGTGTTCTTCCTCGCTGCCAAAAAAATAACTATCAACCCATCTAGAAATCTTATCCAATGGAATCCACTGCAATTTTTCAGTGCCGCACGAATCGTCATATAGACACAAAAAGGTAAATAGTGTTCCTCCTACATTTAGGTTATGTCATTCTTCTGCTGTTCTTTCTCCATATTTATTTTTTCATGTTCTCCTGTTTTGCCCATATCCTATGTTGCACAAACACGGGAAATTGTGGCTTTATCTGTATCACGTCCATGCCCATACCCATGTCTGAATTCTTACAGCATAGTGACTACATTGTAACTATTTCGAAATGTTAGCATCTCGAACTTGCATAATGTCCTTTGTATTTTGTCCGTATTTGTGTAGCATAGCTGGTATCTCTTCTTCATTCTTCTCGTATTTGTGTCCCTATTTCTCGTAGTTGTCTTGCTTTCCCAAGGTCCTCTGATATTCCTCTCCGATTTTCCTCTCATGTTTATTTGTCCTTTCCTCTAGTTATTGAAACACGAAATTCATTAAATGTTAATAATCAACTATTGTTATATAGTGTACATACAGGGACACATACATACAAGGTATGGATCGGAATACCACGAGTCTTAAATGTGAAACTTGTTCGGCACGGTTGACATGGGATGTAGAACTCAAAAGACAAAAGGTTCAGCATAGATGAAACAAAAATGGTACACATCAAACAGTTCTTCTAACTTTAGCTCGAAGTATAAACAAGTTCTTGCTCAAAGAATCCTAAATCCCAAACCAAAGCATTGAGAGACAAGGATAAGCACTTTCATGAAGAGCATAGTATATTTTGGTGGATTATATAGATTATTTTATGGAACTTATGGTCTTTGTATGAAGTCAAAAGGACCAGGTTAGATATCAGCAGAGAGACTAGAGACATTCGTGAATGATGGTTACATGTGTAATGCAACAAATATATATCAAGGAATTATGGCTTTACTTAAGTAAGAAGAACAAAGTTCAGTTCAAACAAACGAATTGCACTACACAATTGGAGAAACAGCAGCAGCACATGTTAAACGAAAACATAACGATGTCTTATTAGCAGCCGCTTTATGTCTATTCTCTCGTTTGTTGAACCTATGAGCAAAGCTCAGTTCTCTGTTCTTACTACAGAAATTTGGCACTTGTTCAAAGGTTTTAGAGTTGTGATGCACGTAGGCGAATAAGGCCCGAAACCGACATTGATTTTGCAGTGTCCTGCGGTAATTTAGAGTGTGTGTCAATTCCAATGCGTATCCGACATAAACGTGCAGCAGACACGGATTTTCAGAGGGTTCTTGCTTCCTAGTTTTAAAGCCGTTAATATTTTCAAATGTAAACAACATAATCACATGCCGAAGTAATGAATTTCACAAAATAATAATAATAACACCAAATACACAAGTTCAGATCATATTACCATCAATAGCTAGGCCGTCCGATCCGAACATGACTCTCCCAGTTAACATTATCTCTCCCTCCTGAAAATAAATAAACAAAAATTCAAAAATATAAACAACCAACACAAAAACCACCAAATTCAAAATAATAATAACAGATACCTCGGCTTCCGGGGACATGTCGGCGTCGTCGTGCTCGTAGTCCACCATCGCGAGGGCCCCCATTCTCGCCATCTGGTCGACCGCCGGCTCCGCTACAGCCGGCGAGGACCGGTCGGACCGGGGAATCAGGAATGGGGGCGGAGTGGGGCTCCTCGGCGTCTTGAAGTCGGCCGGCTCGTCGGAGAGGATTGGCGACGGGGAGCTCAGCTCCTGAGGAGATTTCTCCAGATTCGAATCCGTAGGAGGAGGTGGACGAGGAGAGATCGAGTTGTTGCTTGGGATTTCTTCCGATTCTTTCTCGATCTGGTCGGAAAAGACGTCGATTTGGTCTGGTTGTTGTTTCTCTTCTTCTTCTTCGTCGTCGTCGTCCTCGTCGTTGTACATAGACAGGAGAGCGATTCCTTCGGTTTTCGACGCCATTGTTGGATTGGTGGAGTTCTGAAGAAAATTAGGCTTCGTGAGAAGAGAAAAAAAAAGGACGAGAAGAATATTTTAGGGTTTATGTTTATTTGTGTTTTTTCTTTTTCTTTTTTCCTTCGTTGAAAACAGAGAAGTAATGACTTGGGCTGCTGCTGGACTGGGATTAGGCCGGCCTTACAGCCTGGCGAATGATTATGTAGACATGGCTTCGATTTTTTTCATATAAAGTAATAGATTTATATAAAATTATAAAAAAAGAAAAAAAATTTGGCGAAATTGCAGAGAGGAGGAGGACTCGCCAACTGAGTTGGCGGAACGCAGTCCTCGAAAGGCCGCTCGCCAACTCAGTTGGCGGGGCACAGTCCTCGAAGACCGCACGTCCATCCGACTCCTCCCCTTCTCGGAGACCACCCCTTCCCCTTCTCGGAGATCCCCCCCCCCTCCCTTCCCTATAACTACCCTCTCCTCCTCCTCCTCCTCCTCCTCCTCCTAGTCACAGCACTTCTCCTCCTCCTCCTCCTCCTAGTCACAGCACTTCTCCTCCTCCTACTCACAACACTTCTCCTCCGCCTCCTCCTCGTAGCAATCCCTCTGCATTTTATAATCAACATTTTTGGAGATGGCTAACCACAATGACGGTCGTATTCCTGACGGACCGACTACCCAGCTTATTATGAAGCAACGTGAAGACCACATTTCTAGTCGGATATTTACTGGCGAGGTAATTTTTGAAATTATAAGTTTCCAAGTTTAGTAATTTACACACAAAATATAATGCATATGTTTTTTATAGTTATACGACCATGATCTTGGTTTACGAACCCAGATCCATGTACATTGGCGGACCGAAAGGAATTATCGTACGTGGGAGCTAAATTCGGTCCAAAAGGCTTTGGTGGAATCCTTTGGATTCTACTATATAGATCGTGTTAGATATTTAATCCACGATCTTCATTTAGTTGTAAGTCTTGCGGAGCATTGGTGGCCCGAACGCAACACTTTCCAACTCCCATTCGGCGAGATGACGATCACCCTATTTGATGTGGCAAATATACTAGGGTTACCTATTAAAGGTGACGCTATATATTTTGATCCGCACTTAAAGGGATCTGATCTGATCATGAGGTATCTCGGTGTTAGCCCTCCATCTGGTATAAAAGACGATAATATTTTGAAGTTTACATGGCTTCGTGGCAACTTCATGGACCTACATCACACTATTGACGGGATGGTTAATGTAGATGAAATGCGGGTATGTATTTTTATTAGTAAATTTGTTTATGACTTAATTTAGTGTCTATATAACACTTAATATATCCAGGTCATTCGTTGCACTAGAGCGTATCTGCTCTGTTTATGTAGTGCAATTCTATTTTTCGATGCATCAAAAAATATGGTAAATGTGCAGCTTCTATCATTCTTGGATGATTTGATAAAACCTACTCAGCATGCGTGGGGAGCTGCTACTCTTGCCTTTTTATACGCCAATCTGACAGAATTTGTGAGATCCAATCGCAAGAGTATTTGTGGATGTATTTCACTGATTCAGGTATGAATGAAAGACCTAAAAAAGTTAGAGTAATTTTATAGGCAAATTTTGTTTGTACTAATATCATATCTTTGTTTTATAGTTCTGGTCCTACGAGCACTTCTATATTGGTAGGCCTGTTACTAGCATTCTCAATGATGTTGGAGTATTTCCGGTTGCTATGCGCTGGCCCACAGATGTAGTGGATTATCAACACTACCAATACATGAGTGTATCACTTTATCGTAGCCAATTTGATACATTGCAGTATAATAAGGTAATTTTTAAATATATAATAAATATCTTTAAATTATTTAAGTTTTGATCGTAGATAAACATCACATCTATTTGATACAATATCTTTAAATAGGTTACCTGGTTACCTTATGTAAACCCCCTGATTTTCAAGAATTTTTAATTTGGAATTTTTTACAATTTTCTGCAATTTTCTGAGATTTTTCTGTAATTAAAATTTAAGGTATTTTGTAATTAAATAATTTTTTAAATAATATTAAATAATATGGAAATAATATGGAAATAATATTTTCTGGTGTAAAATGAAAAATTAGACATAGGATAATTTTTCGGAAATTTATTGGACCCCGAAAGTATTTTTAAAGCCCTAAAAACCAAGTTATAATTAAACCAAAATTAACCCTGATATAAACCCGGTTTATTTAAAATAAACCAAACCGAACCAACCCAAACCGGGTTCAATTGAACCCAACCCAAAGTCTGCAGGTCGGATTCGGGTCTAACCCGCGACCCGAAACCCGCATCCGCCCGAACCCGCACTTATTCTTTAGCGGATCGTGCCGGATCCGCTGCCCGACCCGACTCCGCCCGACCCGACCCGGCCGAAGCCCCTTTCTCCTTCCCCAGCCGTTCAGCCCCCGCCGCTTCGCCTCCTGCCGCCACTCTGTTTCCTCTCTCCCGCAACCGCCAGCTCCTTCTCTTCCTCTCCCCCGCACCGGCCGCCCCTCCAGCTCCTCTCCGCCCTATAAAAATCCCCTCACGACCTCTCCTCCGCCACCTTCCTCGATCCTCCGCCACCACCGACCGAGACCCACTCCGTCGACCACTTTTCGCAGAGCCGCCCTAACCTCCTCCTCCAGAACCTCCTTTTTCGCCCGACGAACTCCCTCGCAGCCTCTGCCGAGCCACCTCCCTCCGCCCTAGGCCAGCCCTCCAACAGAGCCCTAACCCCGAGCCGCCTTCCCCGGCGAGTCGACCCCGCAGCAGCAGCGGGCCAGCCCCGCCGTGCCACCGCCACCATCGATCGCCGCCCCGCCTCCTCCAGTGCAGCCCGGCCGCCCCCACGAGCAGCTCCGGCGAAGCCCAGCCACCGGAACCCTAGCCCCTTTGAACTGTGCAGTGTCGTGTCGACACGCGGACACGAGAAATTCTCGGTTCACGGAGCCCTGTTCAGGTAATCCGTTCTCTCTTCTCGTTGACCCATTTTTGGTTCCGTCAGTTGTGACGCGTAGGCTGTGTGACCCCCTCGATGCCCGTGCAACCCGCTCGGTGCATCGCGTCCTGTGGCGATCGTAAACCGCGATCCAAAAACAGGAAAATCAACGCCCTATTTCACCCCGGAACTGAGTATGCCCCGCCAAACTGGACGACTTGGTCGCGTGCGGTCTTCACCGAAACGTGCGCGCCGTCGATACGGACATGCAGGATTTCGCAGAAGTTGATTTGGATGTGCGTGCACACCGGAATCAACGCGTATCCGCCGACAACGCCCTGTATTCGCCTTTTCTGGATCTCGCTGTAACTTTGTGTACACACGTCGGATCGAGACAAAACTTATGCCATCAGACTCGTAGTAATATGCTGGTCCTGTGACCCAAGTTTGGTTCGATTCTGAGAACGTTGACAAAATCGCGTGTCGTGGGCCCCACGGCTCCACTTGACGGACGATTTTATGATCGGCTCATCGGAATCCAATTCTGGAAGTTCCGTTGGGTTCGTATCAACGTTCTGGACCTGTTGACACTAAGTTTGAAAGATTTGGAGACCTTTGGTGTAAACCCCCTGATTTTTCAAAATTTTAAAAATCTGGATTTTTCACAATTTTCTGTAATTTTCTGAGAATTTTCTGTAATTTAAAAACAGGGTTTTAATTATTCAATAATTTTTAAATAATATTAAACAATATTAAAATATTATGAAAATAATATATTTGGGTGTAAAATAAAAAACTGGACTTAGGACAATTTTCCTGGAATTTACTGGGCCCCGGACCTATTTTTAAAACACCAAAAAATCTATTTATTTAATTAATTATTTAATTAATTAATTACTGTTTTAAATATTATTATTATTATTATTATTCCTAACCCAGCCCAGCCCAGCCCAGCCCGCTGGACCCGGCCCACCGGGCCCAGCCCGAACCCGGCCCAGACCCTGCCCAGCGGGTCGGGTCGGATCCGCCGCCGCCCGACCCGCAAACCCGCGACCCGGCCCCTCTCTCTCTCTCACCCACGAACCCCAGCCCCCGCGTCCTCCGGCGGCGCCCGCGTCCGGCGCCGCTCCGCCCGCCTCGCGCCGCGCTGGTCGGCCACGCCCCCACGTCCCCCCGCCCTTTCCGGCCGCCCTCCGCCCGTCTCGGCCCTCCCCGGCCTATTAAAATCCCTCCTCCTCCTTCGATCCCCCCACAGCTCCCACGACCACCGCCCTCCGCCGCTGCCCAGCCACCCTGCCGCCGCCTACCACCACGTCACCTCCGCCCGGACCCGCAGCACCCCGCGCCGCCGTCCTATTCCGCGGCCAGCCACCCCCTTCCTTTCCCCTCTTCATCTTCTCCGGCAGCACCCAGTCGTCGACAGCCGGCAGCCGCGCCGCCTGCCGCGTGCCTCCGGCCGACCTCGATCGGCCGCAGCCTCGCCGCACAGCAGCCGGCCAGCCGCTCTCCGCCTCAGCGCCGCCCTGAGCGCCGGCGAGGAACCCTAACCCTAACTCGATTTCCTGTGTCTGACCGTGTCGGACACGTGTCGGACACGATCAAGTTCGGGTTTTTTGGGTCCCCTTCAGGTGCGTGTAACTTTTTGCTCGTAGCTCCGTTTTTGATTCCGTAAATTGCGTTGCGAAGCCTGTATGACCCTCTCGGTGCCCGGATAAACCGCTCGGGTCATCGCGTCCTGTGGTGATCGCACACCGCGATCCAAAAATAGGAAAAACCAGACCCTGTTTCACCCCGGAACTGAGAACGCTCCGCCAAACGGGACGACTTGGTCGCGTGCGGTCTTCACAGATACGTGCGCCTCGTCGATACGGACGTGTGGGATTTCGCGGAAGCTGATTCGGGTGTGCGTGCACACCGGAATCAACGCGTATCCACGGACATCGTCCCGTATCCGCATTTTCTGCAATTTACCCTAACTTCGTGCACACACGTCGGATCGAGACAAAACTTACGCCATCGGACTCGTAGCGATACGCTGGTCCTGTGGGTCAAGTTTGGTCCAATTCTGAGAACGTTGACGAAATCGCGTGTCGTGGGCCCCACAGGCCCCGCTCGACGGGCGATTTCGTGATCGGCTCATCGGAATTCAAATCTGAAAGTTCCGTTGGGTTCGTATCAGCGTTCCTGACATATTGACACTAAGTTTGGTGAATTTGGAGACCTTTGACCCTGACGCATTTTTCGGTGCAAAGCGGGCCCACCGGTGGACCCCGTTTTGACCCGAAACTGCCGTTTTTGTCCTTGTCTCCAAATTGGACCCAAGGACAGGCGTTTCTAGCTGATTGATATTTTTTGGATCTGATGGTGATGTTTGTTTCAGCAACCGGAGTACCACCTGCAAATCCAACTGAAGTCAGAGCCGAAATCAGAGCCAGAACCACAGGCAAGTGTACCTTGCCAAACCCTGCAGCTTGCTAATTATTTTCTGGATTTAATTATGCAATAATGGACAAGTAAAGCTTGCCAAATCTCAGTAATTCTTGACATAATATTTAATGGATTTCTTGTGGAATTAAATGTAAACTTGTTTTAATTGCTTAACCTAGGAAACGTGTGACGTACCTAGTGTCCGATCATAGTCGGGTGCCAACACCGTACGCGGTGTTGGGTACGTCATTTAGAGATGGATATTCGATACCCTTACTCTTGGTACTTGTTCTATCAAGTACAACAAAACCCAGGACACTTGACACTATTCATGAGACAGAATCCTCTTGAGATATTCACGATGATTCTGTATAGGATACAGGTTATGACATGGACAGTTTATTCCTAGACATTATATGACTGCTGCATTAGTTATGATCTTGCGTGTCATGGACATGAGACGTGTGATTACATTGGGTGGGGAGAGACACACAGGCTACAGGCTGTTTTCATATATATATATTACTAGTGTGAGGTCGTAGACTCTCCAGCAGAGCTAGACCCTTTACGTGTTATTACTGCTACCGGCTCCCCGACACAGAGCTTATAGCGGTCTCAGCCTGAGTTCTGGTGATACTCTCAACTTGCATTTATCACTTAGCTGGTTACATAGTTTACCCTGCTGTCTCATTTATTTCTGCACTGCTTATATTTTGGCTTGTATTTTCTGTACCTTGCTATGTCCCCTGAGGACCTGGAATGGATGATGTCCCCAGGTATAGCTGAAGAGATCCATCCAGAGATACCCCGTACCAGAGCACTTCCAGGAGCTATACCAGGACCTGAAGACGAGCTCGTACCAGAGGACTTCTCCTGAGCATTGGCCGTATGTAGTCGTTTATTTCTATTTCCAGCTGATTATTACCTGTCTATTTGAAATTGTTGTACCAGACATATTCTCGGATTGTTTTCCGAGATATTTATTGAGATTTGCTTATCTATTCTATTGCATTATTTCTGGCATTTAATTTGTGATTATCTGTTGTGGATGAGATTAGATTAGTCTGTGACCTGTAATAATTGCTCTATTTCCAGCTAGACTACAGCTTAAGCATGTCCTGATGGATCCATTAAATTGGGTTGTCCATCGGTGCGTGCTGCTGGCCATTGCCGCGCATCTCCAGTCCTTCGGCATTTTGGGACTGGGGCGTGACAGGGTTTTTGTGGTGGCCCATGCAGGTCTACGACTAATTTGTTCGGTTTCAACTCAGGGACCGAACAGGCCTGCAATAAAGCTAGGATAAGTTTTAGGATCTCATCCACTTGCTTGAATCGTTTTTGATATCTGTATCGTATTCGAATTAATTTTGAATTGCATCTTGCCTTGATTCCTGGGCGCCTCTTATCGTTTATTTTGGATACAGGGAAATGAACCCACAAGCCAGCAACGAGGCTCATGAAGAAACACCACAACCCGTTGTGGTTACCCAAGAAGACGATGTGATACCAGTCGGTGAAGGCCAATCATCACAAGGCAGTCAAGCAAGTCAGCCTGCCTCAATAATCCATCAAGATGACGTACCACCCTCGACGCAGCTGTCACGCCCCAGTCCCAAAATGCCGAGGGACTGAGCACGTGAGCAATGGCCAGCAGCACGCACCGATGGACAACCCAATTTAATGGATCCATCAGGGCATGCTTAAGCTGTAGTCTAGCAGTAATATGGTACAAGTCTCAGGTATTTCTAATCTCATCCACATAAATAACACAGATTAATGCCAGGAAATAAATGCAATAGACATAATGTAAACACCCTAAAAAAATTTCAGATTTTTTTAAATCAATTTTGGGATTTAAAATGCATTTTCAGGAATTTACATAGGCCCTGTAGTGAGTTTGTAATTTTTAATTGCCAATAAACAACATTAAAATGTAATGAAAATATTATTTTATGGTGTAAAATAGAAAACCGGACTTAGGGTAATTTTCTGGGATTTTATTGGACATCAGACCTATTTTTAAAAGCCTAAAAACTATTTTTCTAAATTAATTAATTAATATTATTATTATTATTATTATTATTATTATTTCTATTATTATTAGTTAATATTTAGCTTTGGGCCCGGCCCGGCCCAGTGGGCCGAGCCCATGGGTCTAAGCCCAGCCCTCACTCCTTAGCGGGTCGGGCGGGTCACTCACCCGGAGCCCGCCGCCCGACCCGAACCCGCTATCGGTCACCCCTGTCCCCCGACTCCCCCACGTTCGACCCCACGCCGCCCGCCGGAAAACCCGCAGCCACGTCGCCCCGTCCACGCCCCCACGACCCGACGCCCTTCCGCGTTCCCCGGCCACGCCCTCGGCCAACCCCAGCCCCTCGAGCCCCTATTTATACCCCCATCCGCCTCCCGTCTTCCCCAAACCCCAAGCCCTAACTCCCTACTCCGGCGAGCCCCCGTCCGGCGACCCACCGTCGACCTCCTCCCTCAGCCACCTAGCTTCCCCCCTCACCGGAGTCCGCCGACCAGTGCCCCGCCGAGAGCACCCCTCTCCAGCTTCCCTTCTTCCTCCTCACTCTTCTCCAGCGGAGCCGAGCCGCCCCGAGCCGCCGGCCGACCCCTCGGCGCCGCCCTAACCGCTGTCAACGACCCGCCGGACCACCCAGGGCCTCGCCGACCGACGGCCAGCTCCCCCAGAGCACCGGACACGGCTGAGGAACCCCGGACACGCCGCGGACACGACCCAGACGCGGATACGAGCCCGGACACGCCGCTGACACGTCCAGGACACGAGCTCGATTCGGACTCGAAAAGCCCCGATTTCTCGGTCCCCTTCAGGTATTCGTAACTTGCAACCCTGATCTCCGTTTTCGATTCTGTAAATTCCTACGCATAGCCTGCATGACCCTCTCGGTGTCCGGACAAACTGTTCGGGACATCGCGGCCTGTGGCGATCGCACACCGCGATCCAAAAACAGAAAAAAACAAGACCCTGTTTCACCCCGGAACTGAGTACGCCCCGTCAAACGGGACGACTTGGTCGCGCACGGTCTTCACAGATACGTGCGCCTCGTCGATACGGACGTGTGGGTTTTCGCGGAAGCTGATTCGGGTGTGCGTGCACCCCGGAATCAACGCGTATCCGCGGACATCGCTCCGTATCCGCCTTTTCTGCAATTCACCCTAACTTCGTGCACACACGTCGGATCGAGACGAAACTTGCACCATCGGACTCGTAGCGATACGCTGGTCCTGTGGGTCAAGTTTGGTCCGATTCTGAGAACGTTGACGAAATCGCGTGTCGTGGGCCCCACAGGCCCCGCTCGACGGGCGATGTCGTGACCGGCTCATCGGAATTCAAATCTGAAAGTTCCGTTGGGTTCGTATCAGCGTTCCTGACCTGTTGACACTAAGTTTGGTGAATTTGGAGACCATTGACCCTGACACGTTTTTCAGTGCAAAGCGGGCCCACCGGTGGACCCCGTTTTGGCCCGAAATTACCGTTTCTGCCCTTGTCTCCAAATTGGACCCAAGGACAGGCGATCCTAGCTGATTGACACCTTCTGAGCATGATGGTACTGTTTATTTCACCTTTCAGAGACATCTCGGGAAATTTCCGAAACCAGGACCTTAGTGGAATTCAAACTTCAGGCAAGTGCACCTTGCCAAACTTGCAGTCATTATTTTCATATTTTCTGTAAAAATACTCTGCTGGATTTCTTGTGCAATTTCATATAAACCGATTTAAACTGCTTAAACCTAGAAAACATATGACGTACCTAGTGCCCGATCATAGTCGGGTACTGACGTCGTGCGCGGTGTTGGGTTCGTCATTTAGAGATGGATTTACGACCCCCCCCTTACTTTGTACTTGACCTATCAAGTACCCTATAACCCAGGACACTTGACACTATCATGGACAGAATCTTCCCGAGTTATTCGTGGGGATTCTGAATAGGATACAGGACTTGACAGAGTTATTATTATTAGACAGTATGACTTGTTGCATTAGATATAATCCCGCTGACATAGACATGAGACGTTATGGTCATGGCTTGCGTGATTACATTGGGTGGGGAGAGACACACAGGCTACAGGCTGTTCTATATATATATCTACTATTATTGTGAGGTTGTAGACTCTCCAGCAGAGCTAGACCCTTTACGTGTTATTACTGCTACCGGCTCCCCGACACAGAGCTTGTAGCGGTCTCAGCCTGAGTACTAGTGTTGCTCTCATTTGCATATCACATAGATGGTTAGTTACTTAGTTTACCCTGCTGATTCATTATTTATTGCACTGCTTATTCATTTTGGCTTGTATTATCTGTGCCTTGCTATGTCCACTGAGGACCTGGAATGGATTATGTCCCCAGGTTTAGCTGAGGAGCAGTATCCCGAGGTATACGGGACCGAAGTTGAACTTATTGCTGGAGCTGAACAAAACACTGAAGACGAGGTGACTGCCGAGGACTTTTCCTGAGTGCCTGTTCCAGCACTCATTTATTTATTTCATGTTTACATCTTTTGTTCCTGGCCTATAGAGCCAGTTTATTCAGACTTAAGTCGGATTGTTTCTCCGACTGATTTGCTGTGATGATGTTGCTACTTATTTCCATTTGATTATGCAGTTTATTCCTTTTCTTTATGGATGAGATTAGCGTGACTTGTGTAGTAGACCTTATTTACAGCTTAAGTACGCCCTGATGGCTCCATTAAATTGGGTTATCCATTAGTGCGTGCTGCTGGCCATTGCCACGTGTCCAGTCCCTCGATATTTTGGGACTGGGGCGTGACACATAAGTATGCAATATCAGATAAGGTTATCTCGGGAACAAATCCGAGAATTATTCTGTTACATTCAAGGAAAATTAGACAGGAATTGAAATGCTAAAAATGAAAATACTGTATAGCTGAAGCCGGGCTCAGGAGAAATCTTCGGCCACTATTTCGTCCTCTGTTCCTGGTTCTGCTCCAAGGAGTGCTCCTGTACCGTACACCTCTGGGTAGTTCTCTTCAGCTGTACCTGGGGACATAATTCGGATCCAGGTCCTCAGGGGACAGCAAGGTACAGAAAATACAAGCCAAAATAAACACAGTGCAGCAGATAATTAATCAAGAGGGTAAGCTATGTAACCAGCTAAGTGATATGCAATATGAGAGCAGCACTAGAACTCAGGCTGAAGCCACTACAAGCTCTGTGTCGGGGAGCCGGGTAGCGGCAATAACTATGAATTACACTATGTTATATACTATATTTTATATATAATATCAGCCTGTAGTCTGTGTGTCTCTCCCCACCCAATGTAATCCCACGTCTCATGTCCATGTCACGCACGATTATAAGTAATGCAGCAAGTCTGATAGCTATGAATCAAATGTCTAAGAATGTAAAGTCTATGTCATAAAATATACATCCTATACAGAATCACCTCGAATGTCTCAGGAAGACTCTGTCTCATGAAATAGTGTCAAGTGTCCTGGGTTCTGGTGTACTTGATAGGACAAGTACGAGAATAAGGTTATCGATTGTCCATCTCTAATGACGTACCCAACACCGCGTACGGGGTTGGCACCCGACTATGATCGGACACTAAGCACGTCACACGTTTCCTAGGTTAAGCAGTTAAAACAAGTTTACAATTAATTCCACAAGAACTTAAGTAAAATACTATGTCAAGAATTACTGAGATTTGGCAATCTTTACATGTCCATTATTGCATAATTAAATCCAGAAAATAATTAGCAAGCAGCAGTGTTTGGCAAGGTACACTTGCCTGTGGTTCCGGCTATGTTTACGGCTCTGACTTCAGCTGGAATTGCAGGCGGTACTCCGGTTGCTGAAACAAATATCACCATCAGATCCAGAAAATATCAATCAGCTAGAAACGCCTGTCCTTGGGTCCAATTTGGAGACAAGGGCAGAAACGGCAGTTCGGGTCAAAACGGGGTCCACATGTGGGCCCGCTTTGCACCAAAAAATGCGTCAGGGTCAAAGGTCTCCAAATTCACCAAACTTAGTGTCAACAGGTTAGAAACGCTGATACGAACCCAACAGAACTTTCAGAAATAAATTCCGATGAGCCGATCACAAAATCGGCCGTCGAGCGGGGCCTGTGGGGCCCACGACACGCGATTTCGTCAACGTTCTCAGAATCGAACCAAACTTGACCCACAGGACCAGCGTATTGCTACGAGTCCGATGGCGCAAGTTTCGTCTCGATCCGACGTGTGTACACAAAGTTAGGGTGAATTACAGAAAAGGCGGATACGGGGCGATGTCCGCGGATACGCGTTGATTCCGGTGTGCACGCACACCCGAATCAGCTTCCGCGAAATCCCACACGTCCGTATCGACGGGGTGAACGTATCTGTGAAGACCGCGCGCGACCAAGTCGTCCCGTTTGGCGGGACGTACTCAGTTCCGGGGTGAAACAGGGTCTGGGTTTTTCCTGTTTTTGGATCGCGGTGTGCGATCACCACAGGACGCGATGCCCCGAACGGTTTGTCCGGACACCGAGAGGGTCATACAGGCTTCACAACGTAATTTGCAGAAACAAAAACGGAGCTACGAGCAAAAAGTTACACGCACCTGAAGGGGACCCAAAAATCAGGGTCAAACCGTGTCCGACACGTGTCCAACTCGTGTCGGACACAGGGAATTGGGGCTAGGGTTTACTGTGCTGGGCCTTGGGGACTCCGGCGAGGGCGGCGGAGACGGCGGCGGAGGGGCCGGGGCAGCGCGGTGGCGCGCTGGGAGGCGGCGGAGGCGGCGCCGGGCACTGCTGCGGCTGCTGCTGTGCTCGCTGTCGCGGTGGCGTGCGGCGGAGAAGGAGAAGAGGAGAGGAGGAGCTGGAACTGCGGGCGGCGGCGTCGAGGTGGCTGGGCAGCGGCGCTGCGACGGAGCAGGGTGGCGGTGGAGCGGAGGCTAGGCGAGTGGTGGCTAGGGCTGGCCGGAGAGGATCTTATATAGGGGAGGGAGAGGGAGGAGCGGACGGGGAAGGCGGGGTCGGGGCCGGAAAGGTCGGGGTCGTGCGGGGCGTGGGTGGCTGGCCGGGCGGCGCTGCGCCGGCGGCGGAGGCGGCGGGAAAGTCGGGGACGGAGGCTGGGTCGTGGGGGTGAGGATGCGGGTCGGGTCGGGTCGGGCGGCGGGCTCCGGGTGGACGGACCCGCCCGACCCGCTAACAGCGGTTGGGACTGAGCCGGGCTGGGCTTCGGCCCACTGGGCCGGGTCGGACCTATGGGCCGCGGGCCGATTAAATATTTAAAAAATCTATTTAAATCGATAAATAATTATAAAAATTAACTAAATAAATAATTAATTAAATAAATACTTTTAGGGGTTTTAAAAATAGGTCCGGGGTCCGATAAATTCCAGAAAAATTACCCTAAGTCCAGTTTTTTTATTTTACACCCAAAAATATTATTTTCATAATATTTTAATATTGTTTATTATAAATTAAAAATCATTGAATAATTAAAACCCTGTTTTTAAATTACAGAAAATTCCCAGAAAATTCCAGAAAATTGTGAAAAATCCAGTTTTTAAAATTTGAAAAATCAGGGGGTTTACAGCAGCCTACTCCACTGATGCCTTCCTTCCCACTGGGACCACCTATGGACGAACATCAGATGTTCCGCATGTTCTACATAATGATGCAATGTAAACCCCCTGAATTTTCAAATTATTAAATCTTGGATTTTTCCCAATTTTCTGGAATTTTCTGTGAATTTTCTGTAATTAAAATCAAGGCTTTTAATTTATAAATGATTTTTAATTGGCAAAAAATAATATTAAAATGTCATGAAAATAACATTTTTGAGTGTAAAATGAAAAATTGGACTTAGGGTAATTTTTCTGGATTTTTCTGGGCCTCAGACCTATTTTTAAATACCTCAAAACCATTTTTATTAATTAATTAATTATTTAAACTAATTATATTTATTATTAATTATTATTATTAATTATTTATTTTTATTTTTGTTTTTTTTTTATTTTATTTTCGTTTCTGGGCCGGCCCGGCCCCGTGGGCCGAAGCCCAGCCCAGCCCGGTCCCCAGCCCAGCCCCTTATCGGGTCGGGTCGGGTCAGCCAACCCGACCCGCCGCAGCAACCCGACCCGCCGGCGACCCCGTCTCCCCCCACGATCCCCGACTTCCCCGGCCGCCCTCCGCGCGCAGCGCCGCCCCCCGCGCTCTGCGCCGCTCCCCGCGGCCCACGTCCCCCTCGCCCCCGCCTTGGCCGGCCCCCGCAACCGCCTACTCCCCCTATTTATACCCCCGACCCCGGCGAACAACCCCACTCCCTCGCCCTAACCCTAGCCACCGCCTCCGCCACCACGCGCCGCCTCGCCGCCTCGCCGTCGACCCCCGCCGTGCCCAGCCCCGCACCGCCAGCGCCTCCTCCTCCCGTCTCCGCCCTCCGGAGCCGCCAGCAGCCGCCCTCCGGTCGACCCCAGCAGCAGCAGCAGCTTCCACCGCCGCTGCCGGCCGCCTAGCGCCGCCGTCGCCCCGTGGACGCCGCGCCTCGCTCCGGCGACCAGTCCCCCGCCCTCGCCGGCCGTCCAGCCGCCGTCCTCCGCCGTCCACGGCCAGAAACTCGCCGAAACCCTAACCCTAAGCCGATTCTTCGTGTCGTGTCGGACACGACACGGACACGATTTCGACCCTGTTTTCGGGTCCCCTTCAGGTACGCGTAACTTTCGCCTCGTAGCTCCGTTTCCAATTCTGCAAATTGCGTTGTGAAGCCTGTATGACCCTCTCGGTGTCCGGACAAACTGTTCGGGGCACCGCGTCCTGTGGTGATCGCACACCGCGATCCAAAAACAGGAAAAACCAGACCCTGTTTCACCCCGGAACCGAGTACGTCCCGCCAAACGGGACGACTTGGTCGCGTGCGGTCTTCACAGATACGTGCGCAGCGTCGATACGGACGTGTGAGATTTCGCGGAAGCTGATTCGGGTGTGCGTGCACACCGGAATCAACGCGTATCCGCGGACATCGCTCCGTATCCGCCTTTTTGGCAATTCACCCTAATTTCGTGTACACTCGTCGGATCGAGACGAAACTTGCGCCATCGGACTCGTAGCGATACGCTGGTCCTGTGGGTCAAGTTTGGTTCGATTCTGAGAACGTTGACGAAATCGCGTGTCGTGGGCCCCACAGGCCCCGCTCGACGGGCGATTTTGTGTTCGGCTCATCGGAATCCAAATCTGGAAGTTCCGTTGGGTTCGTATCAGCGTTCCTGACCTGTTGGCACTAAGTTTGGTGAATTTGGAGACTTTTGACCCGGACACATTTTTCGGTGCAAAGCGGGCCCAACGGCGGACCCCGTTTTGACCCGAAACTGTCGTTTTTGCCCTTGTCTCCAAATTGGACCCAAGGACAGGCGTTTCTAGCTATTTGATATCTTCTGAGAGTGATGGTAATGTCTGTTTCAGCTTTTGGACTCACCTCTGGACATTTCTCCCAAGAACCTAATTAAACAGATCCAAACAACAGGCAGGTACCTGCACTTCAAGTTAATCTTTATATTGTGATAATTAAATTTCCTGCTCCACTAGTACTCTTGTTGATTACACGTAGAGTTAGAATACTATATTTCATGTCTTGAATATTGGAATTCATGTCTTGTTTTCATGTCGGGTGGAAGAATACTGAAAGGCATGTAGTTTACCCTTCCCCTTGCCGTAAATAATAGCTGTTGGTACACGACTGTCCATCAGCCGGATCTCGATTATTCGTGACTAATAGCCGTTCATGACGGCCGGATTAGCCTTATAAACCCCTGCATGCCAACTAAGTATTCTAAAAACAAACACAAGTTTCATACAGATAGTTCTAGTCATGCTATCGTCTTGCTGACTGTGATAGTTTCACTCTGCTCATTTACTTCTGTTTTCTCATATTCCTATTTATAGTTGTGACTCTGAGATATTGACATTCTTTATGCAATTTCCTTAACATGATATTCAATGTTTAATTGTCATAAATATTTAGTTTAACATTGTTGTGCACTGTGTACTTTGCTCCTTTCCTGACTGGATCTGTTGATTTAGGCGATGATGAGGATCTTGCCCCTACCTATTATGGTCCTTATGAGGGTACAGATGATACCTATGAGGAGCCAGAACCCACCCAGGAGACCCCTGCTGCTGAGTAGCTTTTAGTAGCTATCTTTTATTTCTGTTCTTATCTTATTTATCGGGTTTGTCCCCGATTTCATTTGAAATTTCTGTATTAAACATTTGAATTGTTGTCACATTCATTCCAGTTGCATAATTTAAGTTTCTATTCTCATTATTATCTTGCCTATGTTAAATTGTGAATGAGTTAGACTAGTTAGATGGATTGACCTAGACAGCGTACTACCGCCGACTCTGCGGCGTAGGCTGGACGTACCCACGCACTCGTGCCCGAACTTCCGGGTGCGGGTCGTGACATGCAAGCCTACCAAAGGGTGCAACAAGAAGCTCAACAAAATCAATCGGAGAACTCCATCGATAGAACTAGCTCGGGGTCACTGAGACCAAACAGTTCAAATGCAACCGCCTTAGACGAGGACGTCCTTACTGCAGCAAGACCCGTGGAGTGCACCACAAGGATCGAGTCCAGCCAAAAGCGGCCGTACGCGTCAGCACCGGACCAATCACAACAAAAAAGAGCTGCAAAGAGACCACAGATACATCCACTACCAAGAGCAGCATCAGGAGCCTCATTCCTTCCTACTTGTCACTACTGTGGCAAGGTAGGCCACATCGCTAAAGAATGCCGACGCAGACTGGGACAATATCTATCTTGTGGATCCCAGAAGCATTCGGTAAGGGATTGCCCAGAACGTCGAGAGAAACCAGTGGTGATTCACCAACCAGCCACATCAACACCAGCCGGAACACCACAGGAAGGAACTCCAAAGAAGCCTCAGCTGCACCAGCCACCCGAAGTATCTCCGAAAGTACTGCCCACTTGTCTACATTGTCACAAACAAGGCCACATTGAGAGCGGGTGCAGACGTAAGTTGGGATTATGCCTGATTTGTGGAACCAATGAACACTTGGCCAAGGATTGTCCCCAGCATCGGGAGAAAGCATTGACGAATCTTCAACCCGCCTCATCAGCCCCAGCTGGAGTACCACAGGCAGAAATTGCAAGGAAGTCTCACGTACACCAGCCACCAGAAGCATCTCCACCAGCAATACCTGTCTGTTCATATTGTCACCGGCGAGGCCACACTGAGGACGAGTGCAGACGAAAGAAGAGATTATGCATAGCTTGCGGATCCAGTCAGCATTCATTCAAAGAATGCCCTGAGCGTCGAGACAGAATACCAACAGGAAACCAGCAAGTGTTACCAGCACCACGGTCAGCCTCTCCAGCATTGCAAGCTTCACCAATACCGAGGCCACCCTTGGTAACCCAGGCAACACTCTTCCAGCAGACTCAACAGCGGCAGAGGAAACAACTGCAAGGACACGGACAAGCTCCAGCGAAGACCGTGGAGAACTCGCCGACTCGTGGACTAGCCAATGCGCGTAAGTGATTCATAGTTATCCGTTTCTAGTCTTGTTGTAGTCCGTGCCCGTTGGTTCGTGACCTCAGTCCCAACCTAGTAATTTGCAACTTGTTAATAACAACCTGGTTTTTCATAAAAGTTGTAATTTTCTTGCTTTAACTAGATTTTCCTGGAAAGTGTAAACTTTCAATTTTTAGGGAAACGGTACTTCCCTAAGTATCTTGTGATGTATTTTCAAACAATGTTGCGACCTCGTCATCTCTGTTGATCGGTTATTCTTTGATTGTGAGAACGCAATCCTCTTAAGGGGGGTAGATTGTAAACCCCCTAATTTTTTAAAATTTTAAAAATCTGGATTTTTCACAATTTTCTGTAATTTTCTGGGAATTTTCTGTAATTTAAAAACAGGGTTTTAATTATTCAATGATTTTTAAATGATATTAAATAATATTAAAATATTATGAAAATAATATTTTTGGGTGTAAAATAAAAAACTAGACTTAGGACAATTTTTCTGGAATTTACTGGGCCCCGGACCTATTTTTAAAACACCAAAAAATATATTTATTTAATTAATTATTTAATTAATTAATTACTGTTTTAAATATTATTATTATTATTATTCCTTACCCAGCCCAGCCCAGCCTGCTGGACCCGGCCCACCGGGCCCAGCCCGAACCCGGCCCAGACCCTGCCCAGCGGGTCGGGTCGGATCCGCCGCCGCCCGACCCGCAAACCCGCGACCCGGCCCCTCTCTCTCTCTCACCCACGAACCCCAGCCCCCGCGTCCTCCGGCTGCGCCCGCGTCCGGCGTCGCTCCGCCCGCCTCGCGCCGCGCTGGCCGGCCACGCCCCCACGTCTCCCCGCCCTTTCCGGCCGCCCTCCGCCCGTCTCGGCCCTCCCCGGCCTATTAAAACCCCTCCTCCTCCTTCGATCCCCCCACAGCTCCCACGACCACCGCCCTCCGCCGCTGCCCAGCCACCCTGCCGCCGCCGACCACCACGTCACCTCCGCCCGGATCCGCAGCACCCTGCGCCGCCGTCCTATTCCGTGGCCAGCCACCCCCTTCCTTTCCCCTCTTCATCTTCTCCGGCAGCACTCAGCCGTCGACAGCCGGCAGCCGCGCCGCCTGCGCGCGCCTCCGGCCGACCTCGATCGGCCGCCGCCTCGCCGCACAGCAGCCGGCCAGCCGCTCCCCGCCTCAACGCCGCCCTGAGCGCCGGCGAGGAACCCTAACCCTAACTCGATTTCCTGTGTCTTACCGTGTCGGACACGTGTCGGACACGATCAAGTTCGGGTTTTTCGGGTCCCCTTCAGGTGCGTGTAACTTTTTGCTCGTAGCTCCGTTTTCGATTCCGTAAATTGCGTTGCGAAGCCTGTATGACCCTCTCGGTGCCCGGACAAACCGCTCGGGGCATCGCGTCCTGTGGTGATCGCACACCGCGATCCAAAAACAGGAAAAACCAGACCCTGTTTCACCCCAGAACTGAGTACGCCCCGCCAAACGGGACGACTTGGTCGCGTGCGGTCTTCACAGATACGTGCGCCTCATCGATACGGATGTGTGAGATTTCGCGGAAGCTGATTCGGGTGTACGTGCACACCGAAATCAACGCGTATCTACGGACATCGTCCCGTATTCGCCTTTTCTGCAATTCACCCTAACTTCGTGCACACACGTCGGATCGAGACAAAACTTACGCCATCGGACTCGTAGCGATACGCTGGTCCTGTGGGTCAAGTTTGGTCCGATTCTGAGAACGTTGACGAAATCGCGTGTCGTGGGCCCCACAGGCCCCGCTCGACCGGCGATTTCGTGATCGGCTCATCGGAATCCAAATCTGAAAGTTTCGTTGGGTTCGTATCAGCGTTCCTGACATGTTGACACTAAGTTTGGTGAATTTGGAGACCTTTGACTCTGACGTATTTTTTGGTGCAAAGCGGGCCCACCGGTGGACCCCGTTTTGACCCGAAACTGCCATTTTTGTCCTTGTCTCCAAATTGGACCCAAGGACAGGCGTTTCTTTCTGTATTTAATTATACAATAATGGACAAGTAAAGCTTGCCAAATCTCAGTAATTCTTGACATAGTATTTAATGGATTTCTTGTGGAATTAAATGTAAACTTGTTTTAATTGCTTAACCTAGGAAACGTGTGACGTACCTAGTGTCCGATCATAGTCGGGTGCCAACACCGTACGCGGTGTTGGGTACGTCATTTAGAGATGGATATTCGATACCCTTACTCTTGGTACTTGTCCTATCAAGTACAACAAAACCTAGGACACTTGATACTATTCATGAGACAGAATCCTCTTGAGATATTCACGATGATTCTGTATAGGATACAGGTTATGACATGGACAATTTATTCCTAGACATTATATGACTGCTGTATTAGTTATGATCTTGCGTGTCATGGACATGAGACGTGTGATTACATTGGGTGGGGAGAGACACACAGGCTACAGGCTGTTTATATATATATATATATATATATATATATATATATATATATATATATATATATATATATATATATATATATATATATATATATATTACTAGTGTGAGGTCGTAGACTCTCCAGCAGAGCTAGACCCTTTACGTGTTATTACTGCTACCCGGCTCCCCGACACAGAGCTTGTAGCGGTCTCAGCCTGAGTTCTGGTGATGCTCTCAACTTGCATTTATCACTTAGCTGGTTACATAGTTTACCCTGCTGTCTCATTTATTTCTGCACTGCTTATATTTTGGCTTGTATTTTCTGTACCTTGCTATGTCCCCTGAGGACCTGGAATGGATGATGTCCCCAGGTATAGCTGAAGAGATCCATCCAGAGATACCCCGTACCAGAGCACTTCCAGGAGCTGTACCAGGACCTGAAGACGAGCTCGCACCAGAGGACTTCTCCTGAGCATTGGCCGTATGTAGTCGTTTATTTCTATTTCCAGCTGATTATTACCTGTCTATTTGAAATTGTTGTACCAGACATATTCTCGGATTATTTTCTGAGATATTTATTGAGATTTGCTTATCTATTCTATTGTATTATTTCTGGCATTTAATCTGTGATTATCTGTTGTGGATGAGATTAGATTAGTCTGTGACCTGTAACAATTGCTCTATTTCCTGCTAGACTACAGCTTAAGCATGCCCTGATGGATCCATTAAATTGGGTTGTCCATCGGTATGTGCTGCTGGCCATTGCCGCGCATCTCCAGTCCCTCGACATTTTGGGACTGGGGCGTGACATTTGGTTCTGACACATTTTTCGGTGCGAAGTGGGCCACATGTGGACTCGCTTGGACCTGAAAATATTATTTTTGCCCCTGTGTCCAAATTGGACCCAAGGACAGGCATTTCTAGCTATTTGATATTTTCTGAACCTGATGGTGATGTCTATTTCAGCAACCTGAGGAGTCCCTGCAAACCCCGCTGAGGCCAGAGCTATAGTTGGAGTCAGAACCCCAGGCAAGTGTACCTTGCCAAATCCTGCAGTTTTTGCTACTTATTTCCTTGACATATATATTTGTTGTACATGCTTGACCTAGGATCGTGTGACTTACTTAGCGTCCGACTAATAGTCGGGTGCCAACACCGTACGCGGAGTTGTGTAACGTCATCTAGACATGGATATCGAGACCCTATACTTCTCGTGCTTGCATTATCAAGTACGTTATAACCCAGGACACCTAACACTATTCATGATACAGAATCGTCCTGAGATATTCATGGTGATTCTGTATAGGTTACAGGTTTTATGACATATTCTTTTGCTTAGATATTATATAACTGGATGCATTAATTATGATCCTGCGTGGCATGGACATGAGACGTTGTGGACATGAGACGTATGATTATATTGGGTGGGGAGAGACAGTCTGTTAATGAAGAACAGGGTAAGAGTACAAAATCAGCTCAGTATAAAAATCAAGTGTTCGATATTTTGCATGAAACACAAACTAAAGGTTGATTATATATATTATGTCGGCGTCTTAGTCTCTCTCTCTGAGCTAGACAACCACATGATATCACTGCTATCGGCTCCCATACACAGAGCTTGTAGTAGTTTCAGCCTGAGTTCTAGTGATGCTCTCATCTTGCATATCACTTAGCTGGTTATATATTTACCCTATTATTTTATTTGTTTGCTGCACTGCATTTATTTTGGCATGAGTTATTTTGTACCTTGCTATGTCCCCTGAGGACCTGGATCCGGATTATGTCCCCAGGTATAGCAGATGAGATCGACCCCGAGGTACACGGGACAGGAGCATTAGCAGGAGCAGGAGCAGTACCAGATCCGGTAGACGAGTGATCTCTGCGGGTATCTTCTGAGTATATATTTTTTCATACTCAGTATTGTTGTTGATATCTTTATTCATGTATCTTGACGTTGTATCAGACACATTATCGGGTTATTTCCCGAGTTTATGTTTTATTGTGATTGATCTTGCTTTATGATTCTGATATTGATATATTCATTATGTGGATGAGATTAGTAAAGACCCTATTTGTTGTATTACAGCTTAAGTAAGCCCCGATGGATCCATTAAATTGGGTTTGTCCATCGGTGTGTGCTGCTGGCCATTGCCACGTGGCTAGTCCCTGGATATTTTGGGACTGGGGCGTGACATGGTTTTTGTGGTGGCCCATACAGGTCAATGACTAAATTGTTCGGTTTCAACTTAGGGACCGAACAGGCTTGCAATAAGAATAGGATAAGTTTTAGGATCTGATCCACTTGCTTGAAACGTTCTTGATATCTATATCGGATTCGAATCAATTTCTTGACTTGCATCCTGCCTTGATTCCTGTACGCTTCTTATAGTTTATTTTGGTTGCAGAATTATGGATCCACAAGCCGGCGAAGAGACTCATCCAAGAACACCACGAGATGCTGTGATAACCAACGAAGACGAAGTGACACCAATTGATGAAGGTCAATCAGCTCAACAATGCAGTCAAGCAAGTCAGCATGCCTCAAGAATCCAGGAAGATGACGTTCCACCATCGACGCAGTATGCTCCACCGATGCCTACCATTCCACAAGGGCAGGCTATGGAAGAACAACAAATGTTTTGAATGTTCTACGCGATGATGCAAGCTCATTAGAAAGTTCATCAAGAAGCTCAGCAAAACCAAGCGGAGAAGTTCATCGACAGATTTAGCTCGGAGTTACGGAAGTTAATCAGCTCAAATGCAACTACCTTAGACGAGGACGTTCTTGCTGCAGCACGACCCATGGGGTGCATCACAAGGATAGAGTCCAGCCAGAAGCGGCTGTATGCATCAGCACCTGACCAAGCACAAGAAGAAAGAGTTGCAAAGCGACTACAGATGAATCCACCGCAGAGAGCATCTACACCACTTGCACTAGTCCTTCCTACTTGTCACTACTGTGGCAAAGCAGGTCATCTCGCTAAGGAATGCTGACGCAGACTGGGACGATGTTTATCTTGCGGATCCAAAAATCATTCGGTAAGGGATTGCCCTGAACGTCGAGAGAAAGCAGTGATGATTCATCAACCAGCCACATCAGCACCAACCGGAGCACCACAGAAAGAAATTGCAAAGAAGTCTCACATGCACCAGCCACTAGAAGCATCTCCGCAAGTACTGCCTATCTGTCAATATTATCGCAAGCGAGGCCACATTAAGAACGAGTGCAGACGTAAATTGGGGTTATGCTTGATTTGCGCGTCCAACCAACACTTAGCCAAAGATTGTCCTCAGCATCTAAAGAAAGCACTAATGTTAAAACGACAAGCATTACCAACACCAAGGCCAGCCTCTCCAGCATTGGAAAAACTACAAACGGAAGTTGAAGGAGTTCTACCATCTGCCCCAGGAGAATATTTGCCGAGGCCACCCTTGTCACCACAAGCAGCACTCTTCCAGCAGGCCCAACAACAGCAGAGGAATCATCTGCAAGGACGCGGACAAGCTCCAGTGATGACTTTGGAGGACGCACAGATTCATGGTGTAGCTAATGCGCATAAGTTTTATAGTTATCTGTTTCTAGATTTGTTATAGTTCGTGTCTGCTGGTTCGTGACCTTAGACTTAACCTGACAATTTTAAACTTGCTAATAATAGATAACCTAGTGATAACCTAGTATATTTTATAAATGTGAACCTGATATGTTTTAAAGGATAACCTAGTTTTCTAAAACTGTAATTTTTTAGATTTTCTTCATTCGGAAAATTGCATAACTTTTATCACTTAGGGAAATGATTTTCCCTACGTGTTCTTCTTAAAACCTTGATTCTCCTTGATTGTGATGAGCTTTGAACAATATTTGCAACCGTGTCATCTCTGTTGACCGGTTATTCTTTGATTGCGAGGACGCAATCCTCTTAAGGGGGGTAGATTGTAAACCCCATAATTTTTAAGAATTTTTAATTTAGAATTTTTTACAATTTTCTACAATTTTCTGAGATTTTTCTGTAATTAAAAATCAAGGTATTTTGTAATTAAATGATTTTTTAAATTATATTAAATAATATTAAAATAATATGGAAATAATATTTTCTAGTGTAAAATAAAAAATTAGACATAGGATAATTTTCCAAAAATTTATTGGACCCCAGAAGTATTTTTAAAGCCCTAAAAACCAAGTTATAATTAAACCAAAATTAACCCTGATATAAATCCGATTTATTTAAAATAAACCAAACCGAACAAACCCAGACCGGGTTCAATTGAACCCAACCCAAAGTCTGCGGGTTGGATTCGGGTTTAACCCGTGACCCGAAACCCGCATCCGCCCGAACCCGCACTTATTCTTTAGCGGATCGGGCCGGATCTGCTGCCCGACCCGACCCGGCCGAAGCCCCTTTCTCCTTCCCCAGCCGTTCAGACCCCGCCGCTTCGCCTCCGGCCGCCGCGTAACCGCTCGCCGCTCCGTTTCCTCTCTCCCGCAATCGCCAGCTCCTTCTCTTCCTCTCCCCCGCACCGGCCGCCCCTCCAGCTCCTCTCCGCCCTATAAAAATCCCCTCACGACGTCTCCTCCGCCACCTTCCCCGATCCTCCGCCACCACCGAGCGAGACCCGCTTCGTCAACCACTTTCCGCAGAGCCGCCCTAACCTCCTCCTCCAGAACCTCCTCCTCCGCACGACTAACTCCCTCGCAGCCTCTGCCGAGCCACCTCCCTCCGCCCTAGGCCAGCCCTCCAACAGAGCCCTAGCCCCGAGCCGCCTTCACCGGCGAGTCGACCCCGCAGCAGCAGCGGGCCAGCCCCGCCGTGCCACCGCCACCATCGATCGCTGCCCCATCTCCGCCAGTGCAGCCCGGCCGCCCCCACGAGCAGCTCCGGCGAAGCCCAGCCACCGGAACCCTAGCCCCTTTGAACTGTGCAGTGTCGTGTCGACACGCGGACACGAGAAATCCTCGGTTCAAGGAGCCCTGTTCAGGTAACCCGTTCTCTCTTCTCGTTGACCCATTTTTGGTTCTGTCAGTTGTGACGCATAGGCTGTGTGACCCCCTCGATGCCCGTGCAACCCACTCGGTGCATCGCGTCCTGTGGCGATCGCAAACCGCGATTCAAAAACAGGAAAATTAACGTCCTATTTCACCCCGGAACTGAGTACGCCCCGCCAAATGTGACGACTTGGTCGCGTGTGATCTTCATCGAAACGTGCGCGCCGTCGATACGGACATGCGGGATTTCGCAGAAGTTGATTTGGATGTGCGTGCACACCGGAATCAACGCGTATCCGCCGACAATGCCCCGTATCTGCCTTTTCTGGATCTCGCTGTAACTTTGTGTACACACGTCGGATCGAGACGAAACTTGCGCCATCGGACTCGTAGCAATACACTGGTCATGTGACCCAAGTTTGGTTCGATTCTGATAACGTTGACAAAATCGCGTGTCGTGGGCCCCACGGCTCCACTTGACGACAATTTTGTGATCGGCTCATCGGAATCCAATTCTGGAAGTTCCGTTGGGTTCATATCAACATTCTGGACCTTTTGACACTAAGTTTGAAAGATTTGGAGACCTTTGATTCTGACACATTTTTCGGTGCGAAGTGGGCCACATGTTGACCCCGCTTGGACCTGAAAATGTTATTTTTGCCCCTGTGTCCAAATTGGACCCAAGGACAGGCATTTTTAGATATTTGATATTTTCTGAACCTGATGGTGATGTCTATTTCAGCAACCTGAGGAGTCCCTGCAAACCCCGCTGAGGCCAGAGCTACAGTTGGAGTCAGAACCCCAGGCAAGTGTACCTTGCCAAATTCTGCAGTTTTTGCTACTTATTTCCTTGACATATATATTTGTTGTACATGCTTGACCTAGGACCGTGTGACTTACTTAGCGTCCGACTAATAGTCGGGTGCCAACACCGTACGCGGAGTTGTGTAACGTCATCTAGACATGGATATCGAGACCCTATACTTCTCGTGCTTGCATTATCAAGTACGTTATAACCCAGGACACCTAACACTATTCATGATACAGAATCGTCCTGAGATATTCATGGTGATTCTGTATAGGTTACAGGTTTCATGACATATTCTTTTGCTTAGATATTATATGACTGGATGCATTAGTTATGATCCTGCGTGGCATGGACATGAGACGTTGTGGACATGAGACGTATGATTACATTGGGTGGGGAGAGACACACAAACTACAGGTTGATTATATATATTATGCCGGCATCTTAGTCTCTCTCTCTCTGAGCTAGACAACCACATGATATCACTGCTACCGGCTCCCATACACAGAGCTTGTAGTAGTTTCAGCCTGAGTTCTAGTGATGCTCTCATCTTGCATATCACTTAGCTGGTTATATATTTACCCTATTGTTTTATTTATTTGCTGCACTGCATTTATTTTGGCATGAGTTATTTTGTACCTTGTTATGTCCCCTGAGGACCTGGATCCGGATTATGTCCCCAGGTATAGTAGATGAGATCGACCCCGAGGTACACGGGTGTCACTACCCAATTCTAGAAATAGGGTATATTTTTTTTTATTTGATAAATAGTGTATTGTATTTAATTATTTATATTTATATTTAATTAGTGCTTGTCTTATTTTTATTTTGATTGTTTTAGGGTTTTGGCTAGCCTGGACCCATGTCAGACCCTAGTGGACCCATGTCCGACCCAGCCCACACCCTTGTGAGAATTATTTTGGGGCTTAGATTTATTATTTTATTTTTAGGAGGTTAGTTGGAGAGTTTTGGAACTAGTTTGAGCGCATTTGGAGCCCCGAAACCCAAAACCGAGTTGCGGGAGGGTATTTTGGACTTTCCTTCATGTAAACCCCATTTATTTCATAGTGGCCGGCCCTACCTACCCCCACACCCGACAGTGAGCAGCAGCCCCCCTTCTTTCTTCATTCCTCTTCATTTTCCACTTCTTCCTCTTCACTTCTTCTTCTTCTCCACTTCTTCTTTCTTCTCCTTCTTCCTCCAAAGTAAGCTTTTCTCCATCTTTCTTCTTTCTTTCTTCCATTTCTTCTTCTTTAAGCTAACCCTCACCTTGCATTTTCTCTAACCTAGGTGTGAGAAGCCTAGATCTAGTGTGGGAGATAGATTTGGAAGCTTGGAGCTTGAGGGAGTTGATTTGGAGGGAATTTGAGACTTTGGCCTTGGGATTCCAACTCCCAAGAGGTAAAACCTAACTTTCCCCTTCCTAATTATTTTTGTGTAGTGTAATTAGTGTTGTAGAACCTTCCTAGACCCTAACCCTACCCGTAGGAGGAAGTTGGAACTAGTTTGGGTGAGTTTAGAGACTTTGACATTAGGTTTTGTGTCGAATTCGGGTGGAATCCGAATTTGGCCCAACTTTGGGTGATGCCCTAGGTTAGATGGACCTAGGTAGACGTTGTCGGGTGTCTAGAGGGTGAGTGCGTGTCTCCGTTCGGACACGGGAAGCCGTGTCGCGGAGAAACGGGCGTTTCGGGCGAAATTGGGGCTTTTCGTCGTCGCCGATTCTAAGTGCGTGTGCGTTTCCGCCACGGGCCTAGAATCGACGTGGGAGCGCATTTTCTAGGATCTAGACATCGTGTAGAGCGCGTGGGTAAATTTTGGGCCAATTCCGAGTTCGTTTGGTGTGCGTTTCAGGAGGTTTTCCGAGCCGCGCACCACGTGTTCGTCGAAATGACCGAACGGCCATTTCGACTTGGTTTCCTCGTTTCGGCTTTGTGCGCGCGTTGGGTTAGTATCGGGGAGTGTGTGCTAGAGTTTTCGGGCTATATTTTATATATTTTAGGGTGTTGGTGAGTGTCGGGGTCGTTGGGCGTGCGAGGGGCGTGTTGTTTGTGTGTTGTGTGCATTGTGTGGTGGTTGTGTATATGTGTCTATATATATATATAAATATATGTATATATTTATATGTATGTTTGTTTATGTATATATATTTATATATATATGAGTGAATTTATATCTATGTGCTTATGTGTGTATATGTCTATGTGTATATATATATGTATATGTGTAAGTGTGCTCGTGTGTATATGTATATATATATTTGAATATGTGTGTGTGTGTATATATCTTAGAGTGTGTGTGTATTGATATATATATATATTAATATGTGTGTTTATATATATATTTGTAGCTATGTATATATATATTTATGTGTGTGTGTGTTTTAGTGTGTGAGTGTGCTAGTGTGTGTGTTAGAATGTGTAGTTAAGTGTGTGTATATATATATGTATCTAGTTATATATATATAGATATATATGTATGTATATATATATATAGATAGTGATATATATATGTATATATATGGGTGTGTGTGTGTGTGTGTGTGTATGTGTGAGATGGAGGGGGGAGAAAACTGAACTGCAGCAGCAGCAGTTCAGCTGCAACAGCAGCAGCTAGCTGCTGCTAGGAGAGCAGCAGCAGCAGCTCCAGAAGGAGCAGCAGCAGCTCCAGAAGGAGCAGCAGCAGCAGCACATGTAGGAGCAGTAGCAGTAGCAAGCAGTGAGGTAGTAGGGAGATAGATTGATAGGGTGTATATATATATCTAGATAGTTAGATAAATAACTAGATAGATATTAGATAGTGAATAAGATTGATAGATAAGTTATGGATAATTAGATAGATAGATAGATGGATATATATTGATAGATAGATAGCTAGGTATTTAGATAGATAGATAGATACTAGATAGGTAGATAACTAGATTCTTAGATATACCTATCTAAGAGATAAATATCTATATGCCTAAGTTATATACATATATAGGTGTATAGGTAAGATAATGGGTAAACGGGTAAATGTGTGTGGATATCTATATACATAGGTATATACATACTTAGATGTATATATATATATGGTAGATATATATATTACCTAGCCTAGATTAATAACTAGGTATATATTTAGTAGCTAGACAGCTAGCTAGAGGGCCTTAGGGCGAAACTTCAATACCTTGAGATACCGAGGTATCTCGATACCTTGAGATATTCAAGGTATTGAGTTTCGAGCGGGGTATTTGAGCATTAGCCTAGGAAATGCTTGGGAGTGATTTTTATATGTTTATATGTATATAATTACGCGTGCTAGCATAGGTTTTAGCGGGTTTAGGCGGGGTGCGTGGCCTAGGGCGAGGTATCGGATACCGAGGGTATCCCGGTATCTCGATTAGGCGAGTTTGTGAGTTTAGTAGCTTAATGAGCTCGGTTTGACCTAGAATTTCAGGGGTACCCTAGTTTGACCTAGCTTTGACCATAATTGTCCCCGTTGACCGTAAAAGTCAACGTTTGACCTAGTTTTGACCTAGAGTTGACTTTTTGGACCCCGGGTTGACTTTTTGACCCGATTTTCACCGGTTTGACCCGTTCGACCTAGAATAGCCCTAGAAGCCTATTTTTAATTATTTTATATCAGTTTAAATGCTTAGAACCCTGTTTAATCCTTGCTTTTCGCATTAGGTCCTTGCGACACCGGTCCGGACCTCGATCCTCATCAGTTGCTCAGGACATCAGGCGAGTACCTACCTCTGATAGTTTCCATTTCATGATAGCGTTTATATCACTTGTTCTAGAACTGTAATACTTGATTCTGACACATTATTACACGAGCTGGTACTAGTGAATCCCGTCATGAGGTGCTATCCCCCTTACCGTGTTCAGCGGGTACTCTATCACGTGTATTTCATCATGTGCTTCGGGTATTGATTATCATGTGCTATCATGTGCTTCTTGTGCTCTCGCCTTCGTGTGCGCGAGCTATTATCATGTACGTAGCGTGTTGTGGTTGGATCCAATGGTATTAGTGGGGGAGGGGAGTAGTGAGTTGGTTATATGATCAAAGCCAAACAGTATTCATGTGTATGTCGGTTATGCAACTCACGCATAACGGAGTTATCGTAGTGACTTTCATGTGCAACCTAAGCCGATCATATAACGAACTTGTGCTCAAGGCACTTAGCTAGTATTCATGTTTCTCACCTGCAGTTACTTTTCCACTACTTGTATTGTTCTCCAGTTTATATTACAGCTATTTATTGTGCTCCAGCATATATTTATTTCCTGTGCATCTTGATTACTTTTCTATTGCTCGTCATATACACCTTACCATGCATTTGGAGTTGCTTTCAGAGTTATGTACTTCGCTCCAGTCCTGACTGGGCATATTTTTTCCAGAGGATCCTGAGGACTATTGCCCTACGTTCTACGGGCCTGGTATTGACGACTGTTGTGACCCCGAGGAGGAGTGCGCCGAGGAGACGCCGATAGCACCCTAGTTAGCTAGGTGGGTTTCCTGGGTTTTTCCAGTGGTTGTATTTTGGATGACTGTACTTATTCTTTTGTGCTTCTGTGAGATGTTGTAGCTTTTAGACTTGGACTGTATTATTTTGGATTGCCTTGCTCTCTTGGTTCTGTTTCTTGTTTATATCATATCGTGCTTATATTCTTCCTCTAGTTTTGTGATTGAGATTATTGTCATATATATATTGCGTGGTTGCCCTCCTGTTGGAGAGGATTTTATTCACATATATATATTGCGTGGTTTTGCCCTCCTTTTGGAGAGGTCATGCCGGATTTTTTTCAGTGAGATATAGATAGATATGGTTGACCTAGAACGGACCTTTACAGCGTTCTACCGCCGATTCTGCGGCGTAGGCTGGACGTACCCACGGCTCATGCCCGATTTTCGGGTGCGGGTCGTGACACGTTTTTGGTGGTGGCCCATGCAGGTCTGCTTCTTAGGTTACCTGCAGTAGGATATAGGAGATAGGCTGAGAGAGAGTGTGCTCAATCACAACTAGGACCCCTCCTGATTTTTCTTGCTATCTTAATTTTCCTGAAATTGTTTCTTTTGCAATATTACTGTCCTTCATTGATGTTATCGTTTCTTGCACTGTATTGACTTCTTTTGATCTGTGTTCAGGATGCCTCCGAAGACCAGATCTCAGCGCACCGCCCCAGCAGCTGCCACCGAGAGGTCTGCCACCTCTCGACCTGCTCGACGTCCGGCAGCCGCTACCGCTCCACTCGCCACTCCTGCGGTTGAGGGAGCTTCAGTTTCTCTCGGAGATCCCCTTACTCCCATTGATCCGAGAGCCACCCCAGTTGTCCCGGTGGTACCTCCTCCACCACCGCCTGCGCCAGTAGATGCTACGCAGTTGTTCGCATTCTTCCGAGAGATGATGGATGCGCAGTACCGCCAGGCAGATATTATGAGGATGGGCATTGAGAATGCTCATCAGGTGGCTTTGACAGCTGTCGACAGAGTGGCTCAGATCCAGCCACAGCCAGAGCAGGCTCAGTATCCTAGGCCGGGTACTATCATCGATTTTCAGAGGATGCGGCCGAAGGAGTTCCGCGGCACAGAGGGGATCCTGTACGCCGACGACTGGATCGAGCATATAGAGGGCATCTTTAGGCTGGCGATGATCCCAGCCAGCATGCAGATAGAGGCAGCGGGCAGCCAGATGTTCGACCTTGCCCTCACTTGGTTCCGCACGGATACGCGGATAGCAGCTCCGGGGTTGACTTGGGAGGCTTTCAAGAAGCTTTTCAAGGAGAAGTTCTTCCCGGACGTGGCTCTCAGTGCCTTAGAGAGTCAGTTCGAGGCGCTCGTCCAGGGGAGTATGCTAGTGGATGAGTATGCAGCGGAGTTCTACCGTCTGGGCAGATTTGTTGAGGGGTTGTCTGAGGCAGCGAAGGCGCGGAAGTTCCGCAAGGGCTTGGTCATGGCGGTCAAGTCCTTGACTAGGAGCGACCGCGAGGCGACCTTCGAGCAGATTGTCAGCGATGCTCAGAGGGCTGAGGATGATTTGGAGCTGAAGACGAAGAGGGGCAGAGATGCTTCAGGAGCAGGCAGCAGTGCAGGCCCAGCCAAGAGGCCATTCCAGCAGACCCAGCAGCACCAGGGTCAGGGTCGGGCGCCCTTCCGGCAGGCGCCTCAGCAGCAGAGGCAGGGTCAGCAGCAGGGCCAGAGGCAGCCCATCGTTTGCCCTTTCTGTAAGAAGCCAGGGCACGGATGGGACATATGCAGAAAGAGGCTGGGCAGATGTTTATTGTGTGGCGCCGCAGACCACCAGCTGAAGGATTGTCCTTCAGCGCTTGCCCGTACAGCTCAGGGCGGAGGAGCCGCTCAGAGGGCACCAGCCAGAGCACCTGCAGCGCAGCAGAGAGGACCGCCTTTGCAGACTCAGCAGCAGAGGTTCGCCCAGCACCAGCAGCAGCACCGAGGAGGACAGCAGGGGCGAGCTTTTGCCCTGACAGTGGACGAGACCGAGCCAGTTGGTGATGTTATCTCAGGTTCTGTTCTCCTTGATTCCATTCCAGCACTTGCTTTATTTGATTCCGGTGCTTCCCATAGCTTTGTGTCTGTATCTTTTGCTGTTAGACACCATCTTGTTGCTGAACCTTTAGCTAGACTCTGCAAGATCACGACCGGGGGTGGTATCATCCTAGTCCGTGATGTCTGCAGAGACCGGAGAGTTACCTTGGGAGGCCGGGAGTTGAGTGTGTGCCTACTCGTAATGCCACTTCCGAGCTACGATGTTGTACTCGGGATGGATTGGTTGAGTACGCATTGTGCTAGTATAGATTGTCGTGGAGGCAGAGTTTTGTTTAGTCCGCCGGGTGAGCCAGAGTTTCAGTTTGCCAGAGGAGCAGCGGAGCAGACCGAGGGAGTCTTCTGCGGAGCCCTGGTGGTAGAGCCGAGGTCGCTACATCCACTGATAGAGGAGTATATGGATGTCTTTCCGGAGGAGTTGCCAGGGTTACCTCCGGACAGAGACGTGGAGTTCTCTATAGACTTGGTGCCAGGCGCGGAGCCGATATCCCAGCACGTCTATAGAGTCAGCAACAGTGAGCTGATAGAGTTAAAGAAGCAGGTGGATGAGCTTCAGGACAAGGGATTTATCAGATCTAGTTCTTCTCCGTGGGGTGCTCCGGTACTTTTTGTGCCGAAGAAGGATGGGTCGATACGGATGTGTATCGACTACAGGGCTCTGAACAGCCTCACAATCAAGAACAAGTATCCGCTGCCGCGTATTGATGATCTTTTTGACCAGTTGAGCGGAGCGAGGGTGTTTTCCAGGATTGATCTGAGGACAGGCTACCACCAGGTGAAGGTCAGGAAGGAGGATATTCCGAAGACAGCTTTTCGGACCAGATATGGACAGTATGAGTTCTTGGTGATGCCGTTTGGGTTGACTAATGCCCCGGCAGTGTTCATGAATCTGATGAACAAGGTGTTCCATCAGCATCTGGACAGGTTTGTGGTGGTGTTTATAGATGGCATCTTGGTGTATTCGAAGACCCCAGAGGAGCACGAGGAGCATCTGAGGATAGTGCTGGAGACTCTCAGGAAGGAGGAGCTTTATGGAAAGCTCTCGAAGTGTGAGTTCTTCCTTGACAAGGTGGAATTCCTTGGTCATGTGGTGACTGTAGAGGGTATCTCGGTGGATCCGAGAAAGATCGTGGCAGTTGAGGCATGGAGTGCTCCGAGTTCAGTAGCCGAGGTCAGGAGTTTCTTGGGACTGGCAGGCTACTACAGGAGATTTGTTCAGGATTTTTCCCGGATTGCAGAGCCGTTGTCCAGGCTGACCCGGAAGGACGTGGAGTTTGTTTGGTCAGAGGAGTGCCAGATCGCCTTTGATGAGCTGAAGAGGAGGTTGACGACAGCTCCAGTGTTGACGTTGCCATCAGGTTCTGGAGGATTCACTATCTATAGTGATGCATTGGGGAAGGGACTGGGTTGTGTGTTGCAGCAGAATGGGAGGGTGATTGCCTATGCTTCCAGGCAATTACGTTCTCATGAGAAGAATTACCCTACCCACGATTTGGAGTTGGCAGCGGTCATCTTTGCTCTTAAGTTGTGGAAACACTATTTATACGGAGAGCGTGTGGAGATCTTCACAGACCACAAGAGCTTGAAGTATGTGTTTACCCAAAAAGAGCTGAACATGAGGCAGAGGAGATGGTTGGAGTTGATGAAAGACTTCAACATATCATTGCAGTATCATCCAGGGAAGGCGAACGTAGTTGCGGATGCATTGAGCAGGTATCCGGTAGCTATGTGCCTGACTACAGATCGTTATCTTCTGGCAGATCTAGAGAGCTTGGGCATTGAGGTGATAGTGCCTGGAGTTGAGATGCAGATGTGGGGACTGCAGATTCAGTCAGAGTTGGTAGACCGGATCAGGGCTACACAGTTTGAGGATGAGTCCCTGAGGAGCATCAGGGAGCAGGTTCAGATGGGTTTAGCAGACGACTTCACCATTGCTGATGATGGTTCCTTGCGGCACGGTACCAGGTTATGTGTGCCGAGTGGGTCGTTGCGCGAGGAGGTTCTCCAGGAGGCGCATCGATCCCAGTACTCTATGCATCCCGGTGCCAACAAGATGTATAGAGATCTGAGACAGCATGTATGGTGGTACGGGATGAAGCGGGAGGTAGCACGCTTCGTATCCCGATGCTTAGTGTGCCAGCAGGTGAAGGCGGAGAGGCAGAGGCCAGGAGGATTACTCCAGCCGTTACCCATTCCAGAGTGGAAATGGGAGCATGTGACCATGGATTTTGTTTCTGGACTTCCCCGTTCTCCAGGCGGGAAGGATGCGATTTGGGTCATCGTGGACAGGTTGACCAAATCGGCCCACTTTCTACCATTCAAAGTGGGTACGTCTACAGAGAGACTAGCAGAGATGTATGTGCGCCAGATAGTCAGACTGCATGGAGTTCCAGTGAGCATAGTATCAGATCGGGACAGTCGCTTCACTTCGCATTTCTGGAGGAGTCTGCAGGCTAGCTTGGGCACCCAGCTCAAGTTTAGTAGTGCGTATCACCCACAGACAGATGGTCAGTCAGAGAGGACCATTCAGACACTTGAGGACATGCTTCGCACTTGTGTTTTGGATTTCAGAGGCTCTTGGGAGGATCACTTGCACTTGGTAGAGTTTGCTTACAACAACAGCTACCAAGCCAGTATCGAGATGTCACCTTTTGAGGCGTTGTATGGACGGAGGTGTCGCACTCCGTTGTCATGGGATGATGTAGGTGAGAGAGCTTTGCTTGGCCCGGAGATGGTGGTTGATGCAGCGGAGAAGGTCAAGCTCATTAGAGATAGACTTCGGGTGGCGCAGGACAGGCAGCGGCATTGGGCCGATAGCCACCGGAGACCTTTGGAGTTCGAGGTATAGCTTAGAATCTAGATTTTGTTTTTGTGTTTGCTTGTGATTGCTTGTTTTAGACTAAGTGCAGAGACCTTGTTTGTGCTAGGTTGGAGATCTGGTGTTCCTGAGGATTTCTCCGACGCGGGGCACTATTCGCTTCGGTGGAGGCGGGAAGCTTAGCCCACGTTTCGTCGGACCCTTCCGTGTTCTTGAGAGGGTCGGCGCCGTGGCGTATAGGCTTGAGTTGCCGCCTACGCTGGAGGGAGTTCATGATGTGTTCCACGTGTCGCAGTTGAGACGGTACGTGGCGGATCCCAGTCACGTATTGGATCACTCGGAGATCGCAGTGGGCCCTACTCTTAGCTATCCAGAGCAGCCGGTGGAGATTCTGGATCGGCGGGAGAAGGTGTTGAGGAACCAGACTATTCCCTTGGTTCGCGTCGCGTGGAGGCATCACTCTCCAGGGGAGTCGACCTGGGAGAGGGAGGATGAAATGCGCGAGCGATACCCCTATCTCTTCGAGCCCTGAGGTATGGTTCTTCTTTGCATTCCTGTCCTAGTTTCGTCTTTTAATTTCGAGGACGAAATTATTTTAAGGAGGGTAGACTTGTCACTACCCAATTCTAGAAATAGGGTATATTTTTTTTTATTTGATAAATAGTGTATTGTATTTAATTATTTATATTTATATTTAATTAGTGCTTGTCTTATTTTTATTTTGATTGTTTTAGGGTTTTGGCTAGCCTGGACCCATGTCAGACCCTAGTGGACCCATGTCCGACCCAGCCCACACCCTTGTGAGAATTATTTTGGGGCTTAGATTTATTATTTTATTTTTAGGAGGTTAGTTGGAGAGTTTTGGAACTAGTTTGAGCGCATTTGGAGCCCCGAAACCCAAAACCGAGTTGCGGGAGGGTATTTTGGACTTTCCTTCATGTAAACCCCATTTATTTCATAGTGGCCGGCCCTACCTACCCCCACACCCGACAGTGAGCAGCAGCCCCCCTTCTTTCTTCATTCCTCTTCATTTTCCACTTCTTCCTCTTCACTTCTTCTTCTTCTCCACTTCTTCTTTCTTCTCCTTCTTCCTCCAAAGTAAGCTTTTCTCCATCTTTCTTCTTTCTTTCTTCCATTTCTTCTTCTTTAAGCTAACCCTCACCTTGCATTTTCTCTAACCTAGGTGTGAGAAGCCTAGATCTAGTGTGGGAGATAGATTTGGAAGCTTGGAGCTTGAGGGAGTTGATTTGGAGGGAATTTGAGACTTTGGCCTTGGGATTCCAACTCCCAAGAGGTAAAACCTAACTTTCCCCTTCCTAATTATTTTTGTGTAGTGTAATTAGTGTTGTAGAACCTTCCTAGACCCTAACCCTACCCGTAGGAGGAAGTTGGAACTAGTTTGGGTGAGTTTAGAGACTTTGACATTAGGTTTTGTGTCGAATTCGGGTGGAATCCGAATTTGGCCCAACTTTGGGTGATGCCCTAGGTTAGATGGACCTAGGTAGACGTTGTCGGGTGTCTAGAGGGTGAGTGCGTGTCTCCGTTCGGACACGGGAAGCCGTGTCGCGGAGAAACGGGCGTTTCGGGCGAAATTGGGGCTTTTCGTCGTCGCCGATTCTAAGTGCGTGTGCGTTTCTGCCACGGGCCTAGAATCGACGTGGGAGCGCATTTTCTAGGATCTAGACATCGTGTAGAGCGCGTGGGTAAATTTTGGGCCAATTCCGAGTTCGTTTGGTGTGCGTTTCAGGAGGTTTTCCGAGCCGCGCACCACGTGTTCGTCGAAATGACCGAACGGCCATTTCGACTTGGTTTCCTCGTTTCGGCTTTGTGCGCGCGTTGGGTTAGTATCGGGGAGTGTGTGCTAGAGTTTTCGGGCTATATTTTATATATTTTAGGGTGTTGGTGAGTGTCGGGGTCGTTGGGCGTGCGAGGGGCGTGTTGTTTGTGTGTTGTGTGCATTGTGTGGTGGTTGTGTATATGTGTCTATATATATATATAAATATATGTATATATTTATATGTATGTTTGTTTATGTATATATATTTATATATATATGAGTGTATTTATATCTATGTGCTTATGTGTGTATATGTCTATGTGTATATATATATGTATATGTGTAAGTGTGCTCGTGTGTATATGTATATATATATTTGAATATGTGTGTGTGTGTATATATCTTAGAGTGTGTGTGTATTGATATATATATATATTAATATGTGTGTTTATATATATATTTGTAGCTATGTATATATATATTTATGTGTGTGTGTGTTTTAGTGTGTGAGTGTGCTAGTGTGTGTGTTAGAATGTGTAGTTAAGTGTGTGTATATATATATGTATCTAGTTATATATATATAGATATATATGTATGTATATATATATATAGATAGTGATATATATATGTATATATATGGGTGTGTGTGTGTGTGTGTGTGTGTATGTGTGAGATGGAGGGGGGAGAAAACTGAACTGCAGCAGCAGCAGTTCAGCTGCAACAGCAGCAGCTAGCTGCTGCTAGGAGAGCAGCAGCAGCAGCTCCAGAAGGAGCAGCAGCAGCTCCAGAAGGAGCAGCAGCAGCAGCACATGTAGGAGCAGTAGCAGTAGCAAGCAGTGAGGTAGTAGGGAGATAGATTGATAGGGTGTATATATATATCTAGATAGTTAGATAAATAACTAGATAGATATTAGATAGTGAATAAGATTGATAGATAAGTTATGGATAATTAGATAGATAGATAGATGGATATATATTGATAGATAGATAGCTAGGTATTTAGATAGATAGATAGATACTAGATAGGTAGATAACTAGATTCTTAGATATACCTATCTAAGAGATAAATATCTATATGCCTAAGTTATATACATATATAGGTGTATAGGTAAGATAATGGGTAAACGGGTAAATGTGTGTGGATATCTATATACATAGGTATATACATACTTAGATGTATATATATATATGGTAGATATATATATTACCTAGCCTAGATTAATAACTAGGTATATATTTAGTAGCTAGACAGCTAGCTAGAGGGCCTTAGGGCGAAACTTCAATACCTTGAGATACCGAGGTATCTCGATACCTTGAGATATTCAAGGTATTGAGTTTCGAGCGGGGTATTTGAGCATTAGCCTAGGAAATGCTTGGGAGTGATTTTTATATGTTTATATGTATATAATTACGCGTGCTAGCATAGGTTTTAGCGGGTTTAGGCGGGGTGCGTGGCCTAGGGCGAGGTATCGGATACCGAGGGTATCCCGGTATCTCGATTAGGCGAGTTTGTGAGTTTAGTAGCTTAATGAGCTCGGTTTGACCTAGAATTTCAGGGGTACCCTAGTTTGACCTAGCTTTGACCATAATTGTCCCCGTTGACCGTAAAAGTCAACGTTTGACCTAGTTTTGACCTAGAGTTGACTTTTTGGACCCCGGGTTGACTTTTTGACCCGATTTTCACCGGTTTGACCCGTTCGACCTAGAATAGCCCTAGAAGCCTATTTTTAATTATTTTATATCAGTTTAAATGCTTAGAACCCTGTTTAATCCTTGCTTTTCGCATTAGGTCCTTGCGACACCGGTCCGGACCTCGATCCTCATCAGTTGCTCAGGACATCAGGCGAGTACCTACCTCTGATAGTTTCCATTTCATGATAGCGTTTATATCACTTGTTCTAGAACTGTAATACTTGATTCTGACACATTATTACACGAGCTGGTACTAGTGAATCCCGTCATGAGGTGCTATCCCCCTTACCGTGTTCAGCGGGTACTCTATCACGTGTATTTCATCATGTGCTTCGGGTATTGATTATCATGTGCTATCATGTGCTTCTTGTGCTCTCGCCTTCGTGTGCGCGAGCTATTATCATGTACGTAGCGTGTTGTGGTTGGATCCAATGGTATTAGTGGGGGAGGGGAGTAGTGAGTTGGTTATATGATCAAAGCCAAACAGTATTCATGTGTATGTCGGTTATGCAACTCACGCATAACGGAGTTATCGTAGTGACTTTCATGTGCAACCTAAGCCGATCATATAACGAACTTGTGCTCAAGGCACTTAGCTAGTATTCATGTTTCTCACCTGCAGTTACTTTTCCACTACTTGTATTGTTCTCCAGTTTATATTACAGCTATTTATTGTGCTCCAGCATATATTTATTTCCTGTGCATCTTGATTACTTTTCTATTGCTCGTCATATACACCTTACCATGCATTTGGAGTTGCTTTCAGAGTTATGTACTTCGCTCCAGTCCTGACTGGGCATATTTTTTCCAGAGGATCCTGAGGACTATTGCCCTACGTTCTACGGGCCTGGTATTGACGACTGTTGTGACCCCGAGGAGGAGTGCGCCGAGGAGACGCCGATAGCACCCTAGTTAGCTAGGTGGGTTTCCTGGGTTTTTCCAGTGGTTGTATTTTGGATGACTGTACTTATTCTTTTGTGCTTCTGTGAGATGTTGTAGCTTTTAGACTTGGACTGTATTATTTTGGATTGCCTTGCTCTCTTGGTTCTGTTTCTTGTTTATATCATATCGTGCTTATATTCTTCCTCTAGTTTTGTGATTGAGATTATTGTCATATATATATTGCGTGGTTGCCCTCCTGTTGGAGAGGATTTTATTCACATATATATATTGCGTGGTTTTGCCCTCCTTTTGGAGAGGTCATGCCGGATTTTTTTCAGTGAGATATAGATAGATATGGTTGACCTAGAACGGACCTTTACAGCGTTCTACCGCCGATTCTGCGGCGTAGGCTGGACGTACCCACGGCTCATGCCCGATTTTCGGGTGCGGGTCGTGACACGTTTTTGGTGGTGGCCCATGCAGGTCTGCTTCTTAGGTTACCTGCAGTAGGATATAGGAGATAGGCTGAGAGAGAGTGTGCTCAATCACAACTAGGACCCCTCCTGATTTTTCTTGCTATCTTAATTTTCCTGAAATTGTTTCTTTTGCAATATTACTGTCCTTCATTGATGTTATCGTTTCTTGCACTGTATTGACTTCTTTTGATCTGTGTTCAGGATGCCTCCGAAGACCAGATCTCAGCGCACCGCCCCAGCAGCTGCCACCGAGAGGTCTGCCACCTCTCGACCTGCTCGACGTCCGGCAGCCGCTACCGCTCCACTCGCCACTCCTGCGGTTGAGGGAGCTTCAGTTTCTCTCGGAGATCCCCTTACTCCCATTGATCCGAGAGCCACCCCAGTTGTCCCGGTGGTACCTCCTCCACCACCGCCTGCGCCAGTAGATGCTACGCAGTTGTTCGCATTCTTCCGAGAGATGATGGATGCGCAGTACCGCCAGGCAGATATTATGAGGATGGGCATTGAGAATGCTCATCAGGTGGCTTTGACAGCTGTCGACAGAGTGGCTCAGATCCAGCCACAGCCAGAGCAGGCTCAGTATCCTAGGCCGGGTACTATCATCGATTTTCAGAGGATGCGGCCGAAGGAGTTCCGCGGCACAGAGGGGATCCTGTACGCCGACGACTGGATCGAGCATATAGAGGGCATCTTTAGGCTGGCGATGATCCCAGCCAGCATGCAGATAGAGGCAGCGGGCAGCCAGATGTTCGACCTTGCCCTCACTTGGTTCCGCACGGATACGCGGATAGCAGCTCCGGGGTTGACTTGGGAGGCTTTCAAGAAGCTTTTCAAGGAGAAGTTCTTCCCGGACGTGGCTCTCAGTGCCTTAGAGAGTCAGTTCGAGGCGCTCGTCCAGGGGAGTATGCTAGTGGATGAGTATGCAGCGGAGTTCTACCGTCTGGGCAGATTTGTTGAGGGGTTGTCTGAGGCAGCGAAGGCGCGGAAGTTCCGCAAGGGCTTGGTCATGGCGGTCAAGTCCTTGACTAGGAGCGACCGCGAGGCGACCTTCGAGCAGATTGTCAGCGATGCTCAGAGGGCTGAGGATGATTTGGAGCTGAAGACGAAGAGGGGCAGAGATGCTTCAGGAGCAGGCAGCAGTGCAGGCCCAGCCAAGAGGCCATTCCAGCAGACCCAGCAGCACCAGGGTCAGGGTCGGGCGCCCTTCCGGCAGGCGCCTCAGCAGCAGAGGCAGGGTCAGCAGCAGGGCCAGAGGCAGCCCATCGTTTGCCCTTTCTGTAAGAAGCCAGGGCACGGATGGGACATATGCAGAAAGAGGCTGGGCAGATGTTTATTGTGTGGCGCCGCAGACCACCAGCTGAAGGATTGTCCTTCAGCGCTTGCCCGTACAGCTCAGGGCGGAGGAGCCGCTCAGAGGGCACCAGCCAGAGCACCTGCAGCGCAGCAGAGAGGACCGCCTTTGCAGACTCAGCAGCAGAGGTTCGCCCAGCACCAGCAGCAGCACCGAGGAGGACAGCAGGGGCGAGCTTTTGCCCTGACAGTGGACGAGACCGAGCCAGTTGGTGATGTTATCTCAGGTTCTGTTCTCCTTGATTCCATTCCAGCACTTGCTTTATTTGATTCCGGTGCTTCCCATAGCTTTGTGTCTGTATCTTTTGCTGTTAGACACCATCTTGTTGCTGAACCTTTAGCTAGACTCTGCAAGATCACGACCGGGGGTGGTATCATCCTAGTCCGTGATGTCTGCAGAGACCGGAGAGTTACCTTGGGAGGCCGGGAGTTGAGTGTGTGCCTACTCGTAATGCCACTTCCGAGCTACGATGTTGTACTCGGGATGGATTGGTTGAGTACGCATTGTGCTAGTATAGATTGTCGTGGAGGCAGAGTTTTGTTTAGTCCGCCGGGTGAGCCAGAGTTTCAGTTTGCCAGAGGAGCAGCGGAGCAGACCGAGGGAGTCTTCTGCGGAGCCCTGGTGGTAGAGCCGAGGTCGCTACATCCACTGATAGAGGAGTATATGGATGTCTTTCCGGAGGAGTTGCCAGGGTTACCTCCGGACAGAGACGTGGAGTTCTCTATAGACTTGGTGCCAGGCGCGGAGCCGATATCCCAGCACGTCTATAGAGTCAGCAACAGTGAGCTGATAGAGTTAAAGAAGCAGGTGGATGAGCTTCAGGACAAGGGATTTATCAGATCTAGTTCTTCTCCGTGGGGTGCTCCGGTACTTTTTGTGCCGAAGAAGGATGGGTCGATACGGATGTGTATCGACTACAGGGCTCTGAACAGCCTCACAATCAAGAACAAGTATCCGCTGCCGCGTATTGATGATCTTTTTGACCAGTTGAGCGGAGCGAGGGTGTTTTCCAGGATTGATCTGAGGACAGGCTACCACCAGGTGAAGGTCAGGAAGGAGGATATTCCGAAGACAGCTTTTCGGACCAGATATGGACAGTATGAGTTCTTGGTGATGCCGTTTGGGTTGACTAATGCCCCGGCAGTGTTCATGAATCTGATGAACAAGGTGTTCCATCAGCATCTGGACAGGTTTGTGGTGGTGTTTATAGATGGCATCTTGGTGTATTCGAAGACCCCAGAGGAGCACGAGGAGCATCTGAGGATAGTGCTGGAGACTCTCAGGAAGGAGGAGCTTTATGGAAAGCTCTCGAAGTGTGAGTTCTTCCTTGACAAGGTGGAATTCCTTGGTCATGTGGTGACTGTAGAGGGTATCTCGGTGGATCCGAGAAAGATCGTGGCAGTTGAGGCATGGAGTGCTCCGAGTTCAGTAGCCGAGGTCAGGAGTTTCTTGGGACTGGCAGGCTACTACAGGAGATTTGTTCAGGATTTTTCCCGGATTGCAGAGCCGTTGTCCAGGCTGACCCGGAAGGACGTGGAGTTTGTTTGGTCAGAGGAGTGCCAGATCGCCTTTGATGAGCTGAAGAGGAGGTTGACGACAGCTCCAGTGTTGACGTTGCCATCAGGTTCTGGAGGATTCACTATCTATAGTGATGCATTGGGGAAGGGACTGGGTTGTGTGTTGCAGCAGAATGGGAGGGTGATTGCCTATGCTTCCAGGCAATTACGTTCTCATGAGAAGAATTACCCTACCCACGATTTGGAGTTGGCAGCGGTCATCTTTGCTCTTAAGTTGTGGAAACACTATTTATACGGAGAGCGTGTGGAGATCTTCACAGACCACAAGAGCTTGAAGTATGTGTTTACCCAAAAAGAGCTGAACATGAGGCAGAGGAGATGGTTGGAGTTGATGAAAGACTTCAACATATCATTGCAGTATCATCCAGGGAAGGCGAACGTAGTTGCGGATGCATTGAGCAGGTATCCGGTAGCTATGTGCCTGACTACAGATCGTTATCTTCTGGCAGATCTAGAGAGCTTGGGCATTGAGGTGATAGTGCCTGGAGTTGAGATGCAGATGTGGGGACTGCAGATTCAGTCAGAGTTGGTAGACCGGATCAGGGCTACACAGTTTGAGGATGAGTCCCTGAGGAGCATCAGGGAGCAGGTTCAGATGGGTTTAGCAGACGACTTCACCATTGCTGATGATGGTTCCTTGCGGCACGGTACCAGGTTATGTGTGCCGAGTGGGTCGTTGCGCGAGGAGGTTCTCCAGGAGGCGCATCGATCCCAGTACTCTATGCATCCCGGTGCCAACAAGATGTATAGAGATCTGAGACAGCATGTATGGTGGTACGGGATGAAGCGGGAGGTAGCACGCTTCGTATCCCGATGCTTAGTGTGCCAGCAGGTGAAGGCGGAGAGGCAGAGGCCAGGAGGATTACTCCAGCCGTTACCCATTCCAGAGTGGAAATGGGAGCATGTGACCATGGATTTTGTTTCTGGACTTCCCCGTTCTCCAGGCGGGAAGGATGCGATTTGGGTCATCGTGGACAGGTTGACCAAATCGGCCCACTTTCTACCATTCAAAGTGGGTACGTCTACAGAGAGACTAGCAGAGATGTATGTGCGCCAGATAGTCAGACTGCATGGAGTTCCAGTGAGCATAGTATCAGATCGGGACAGTCGCTTCACTTCGCATTTCTGGAGGAGTCTGCAGGCTAGCTTGGGCACCCAGCTCAAGTTTAGTAGTGCGTATCACCCACAGACAGATGGTCAGTCAGAGAGGACCATTCAGACACTTGAGGACATGCTTCGCACTTGTGTTTTGGATTTCAGAGGCTCTTGGGAGGATCACTTGCACTTGGTAGAGTTTGCTTACAACAACAGCTACCAAGCCAGTATCGAGATGTCACCTTTTGAGGCGTTGTATGGACGGAGGTGTCGCACTCCGTTGTCATGGGATGATGTAGGTGAGAGAGCTTTGCTTGGCCCGGAGATGGTGGTTGATGCAGCGGAGAAGGTCAAGCTCATTAGAGATAGACTTCGGGTGGCGCAGGACAGGCAGCGGCATTGGGCCGATAGCCACCGGAGACCTTTGGAGTTCGAGGTATAGCTTAGAATCTAGATTTTGTTTTTGTGTTTGCTTGTGATTGCTTGTTTTAGACTAAGTGCAGAGACCTTGTTTGTGCTAGGTTGGAGATCTGGTGTTCCTGAGGATTTCTCCGACGCGGGGCACTATTCGCTTCGGTGGAGGCGGGAAGCTTAGCCCACGTTTCGTCGGACCCTTCCGTGTTCTTGAGAGGGTCGGCGCCGTGGCGTATAGGCTTGAGTTGCCGCCTACGCTGGAGGGAGTTCATGATGTGTTCCACGTGTCGCAGTTGAGACGGTACGTGGCGGATCCCAGTCACGTATTGGATCACTCGGAGATCGCAGTGGGCCCTACTCTTAGCTATCCAGAGCAGCCGGTGGAGATTCTGGATCGGCGGGAGAAGGTGTTGAGGAACCAGACTATTCCCTTGGTTCGCGTCGCGTGGAGGCATCACTCTCCAGGGGAGTCGACCTGGGAGAGGGAGGATGAAATGCGCGAGCGATACCCCTATCTCTTCGAGCCCTGAGGTATGGTTCTTCTTTGCATTCCTGTCCTAGTTTCGTCTTTTAATTTCGAGGACGAAATTATTTTAAGGAGGGTAGACTTGTCACTACCCAATTCTAGAAATAGGGTATATTTTTTTTTATTTGATAAATAGTGTATTGTATTTAATTATTTATATTTATATTTAATTAGTGCTTGTCTTATTTTTATTTTGATTGTTTTAGGGTTTTGGCTAGCCTGGACCCATGTCAGACCCTAGTGGACCCATGTCCGACCCAGCCCACACCCTTGTGAGAATTATTTTGGGGCTTAGATTTATTATTTTATTTTTAGGAGGTTAGTTGGAGAGTTTTGGAACTAGTTTGAGCGCATTTGGAGCCCCGAAACCCAAAACCGAGTTGCGGGAGGGTATTTTGGACTTTCCTTCATGTAAACCCCATTTATTTCATAGTGGCCGGCCCTACCTACCCCCACACCCGACAGTGAGCAGCAGCCCCCCTTCTTTCTTCATTCCTCTTCATTTTCCACTTCTTCCTCTTCACTTCTTCTTCTTCTCCACTTCTTCTTTCTTCTCCTTCTTCCTCCAAAGTAAGCTTTTCTCCATCTTTCTTCTTTCTTTCTTCCATTTCTTCTTCTTTAAGCTAACCCTCACCTTGCATTTTCTCTAACCTAGGTGTGAGAAGCCTAGATCTAGTGTGGGAGATAGATTTGGAAGCTTGGAGCTTGAGGGAGTTGATTTGGAGGGAATTTGAGACTTTGGCCTTGGGATTCCAACTCCCAAGAGGTAAAACCTAACTTTCCCCTTCCTAATTATTTTTGTGTAGTGTAATTAGTGTTGTAGAACCTTCCTAGACCCTAACCCTACCCGTAGGAGGAAGTTGGAACTAGTTTGGGTGAGTTTAGAGACTTTGACATTAGGTTTTGTGTCGAATTCGGGTGGAATCCGAATTTGGCCCAACTTTGGGTGATGCCCTAGGTTAGATGGACCTAGGTAGACGTTGTCGGGTGTCTAGAGGGTGAGTGCGTGTCTCCGTTCGGACACGGGAAGCCGTGTCGCGGAGAAACGGGCGTTTCGGGCGAAATTGGGGCTTTTCGTCGTCGCCGATTCTAAGTGCGTGTGCGTTTCCGCCACGGGCCTAGAATCGACGTGGGAGCGCATTTTCTAGGATCTAGACATCGTGTAGAGCGCGTGGGTAAATTTTGGGCCAATTCCGAGTTCGTTTGGTGTGCGTTTCAGGAGGTTTTCCGAGCCGCGCACCACGTGTTCGTCGAAATGACCGAACGGCCATTTCGACTTGGTTTCCTCGTTTCGGCTTTGTGCGCGCGTTGGGTTAGTATCGGGGAGTGTGTGCTAGAGTTTTCGGGCTATATTTTATATATTTTAGGGTGTTGGTGAGTGTCGGGGTCGTTGGGCGTGCGAGGGGCGTGTTGTTTGTGTGTTGTGTGCATTGTGTGGTGGTTGTGTATATGTGTCTATATATATATATAAATATATGTATATATTTATATGTATGTTTGTTTATGTATATATATTTATATATATATGAGTGTATTTATATCTATGTGCTTATGTGTGTATATGTCTATGTGTATATATATATGTATATGTGTAAGTGTGCTCGTGTGTATATGTATATATATATTTGAATATGTGTGTGTGTGTATATATCTTAGAGTGTGTGTGTATTGATATATATATATATTAATATGTGTGTTTATATATATATTTGTAGCTATGTATATATATATTTATGTGTGTGTGTGTTTTAGTGTGTGAGTGTGCTAGTGTGTGTGTTAGAATGTGTAGTTAAGTGTGTGTATATATATATGTATCTAGTTATATATATATAGATATATATGTATGTATATATATATATAGATAGTGATATATATATGTATATATATGGGTGTGTGTGTGTGTGTGTGTGTGTATGTGTGAGATGGAGGGGGGAGAAAACTGAACTGCAGCAGCAGCAGTTCAGCTGCAACAGCAGCAGCTAGCTGCTGCTAGGAGAGCAGCAGCAGCAGCTCCAGAAGGAGCAGCAGCAGCTCCAGAAGGAGCAGCAGCAGCAGCACATGTAGGAGCAGTAGCAGTAGCAAGCAGTGAGGTAGTAGGGAGATAGATTGATAGGGTGTATATATATATCTAGATAGTTAGATAAATAACTAGATAGATATTAGATAGTGAATAAGATTGATAGATAAGTTATGGATAATTAGATAGATAGATAGATGGATATATATTGATAGATAGATAGCTAGGTATTTAGATAGATAGATAGATACTAGATAGGTAGATAACTAGATTCTTAGATATACCTATCTAAGAGATAAATATCTATATGCCTAAGTTATATACATATATAGGTGTATAGGTAAGATAATGGGTAAACGGGTAAATGTGTGTGGATATCTATATACATAGGTATATACATACTTAGATGTATATATATATATGGTAGATATATATATTACCTAGCCTAGATTAATAACTAGGTATATATTTAGTAGCTAGACAGCTAGCTAGAGGGCCTTAGGGCGAAACTTCAATACCTTGAGATACCGAGGTATCTCGATACCTTGAGATATTCAAGGTATTGAGTTTCGAGCGGGGTATTTGAGCATTAGCCTAGGAAATGCTTGGGAGTGATTTTTATATGTTTATATGTATATAATTACGCGTGCTAGCATAGGTTTTAGCGGGTTTAGGCGGGGTGCGTGGCCTAGGGCGAGGTATCGGATACCGAGGGTATCCCGGTATCTCGATTAGGCGAGTTTGTGAGTTTAGTAGCTTAATGAGCTCGGTTTGACCTAGAATTTCAGGGGTACCCTAGTTTGACCTAGCTTTGACCATAATTGTCCCCGTTGACCGTAAAAGTCAACGTTTGACCTAGTTTTGACCTAGAGTTGACTTTTTGGACCCCGGGTTGACTTTTTGACCCGATTTTCACCGGTTTGACCCGTTCGACCTAGAATAGCCCTAGAAGCCTATTTTTAATTATTTTATATCAGTTTAAATGCTTAGAACCCTGTTTAATCCTTGCTTTTCGCATTAGGTCCTTGCGACACCGGTCCGGACCTCGATCCTCATCAGTTGCTCAGGACATCAGGCGAGTACCTACCTCTGATAGTTTCCATTTCATGATAGCGTTTATATCACTTGTTCTAGAACTGTAATACTTGATTCTGACACATTATTACACGAGCTGGTACTAGTGAATCCCGTCATGAGGTGCTATCCCCCTTACCGTGTTCAGCGGGTACTCTATCACGTGTATTTCATCATGTGCTTCGGGTATTGATTATCATGTGCTATCATGTGCTTCTTGTGCTCTCGCCTTCGTGTGCGCGAGCTATTATCATGTACGTAGCGTGTTGTGGTTGGATCCAATGGTATTAGTGGGGGAGGGGAGTAGTGAGTTGGTTATATGATCAAAGCCAAACAGTATTCATGTGTATGTCGGTTATGCAACTCACGCATAACGGAGTTATCGTAGTGACTTTCATGTGCAACCTAAGCCGATCATATAACGAACTTGTGCTCAAGGCACTTAGCTAGTATTCATGTTTCTCACCTGCAGTTACTTTTCCACTACTTGTATTGTTCTCCAGTTTATATTACAGCTATTTATTGTGCTCCAGCATATATTTATTTCCTGTGCATCTTGATTACTTTTCTATTGCTCGTCATATACACCTTACCATGCATTTGGAGTTGCTTTCAGAGTTATGTACTTCGCTCCAGTCCTGACTGGGCATATTTTTTCCAGAGGATCCTGAGGACTATTGCCCTACGTTCTACGGGCCTGGTATTGACGACTGTTGTGACCCCGAGGAGGAGTGCGCCGAGGAGACGCCGATAGCACCCTAGTTAGCTAGGTGGGTTTCCTGGGTTTTTCCAGTGGTTGTATTTTGGATGACTGTACTTATTCTTTTGTGCTTCTGTGAGATGTTGTAGCTTTTAGACTTGGACTGTATTATTTTGGATTGCCTTGCTCTCTTGGTTCTGTTTCTTGTTTATATCATATCGTGCTTATATTCTTCCTCTAGTTTTGTGATTGAGATTATTGTCATATATATATTGCGTGGTTGCCCTCCTGTTGGAGAGGATTTTATTCACATATATATATTGCGTGGTTTTGCCCTCCTTTTGGAGAGGTCATGCCGGATTTTTTTCAGTGAGATATAGATAGATATGGTTGACCTAGAACGGACCTTTACAGCGTTCTACCGCCGATTCTGCGGCGTAGGCTGGACGTACCCACGGCTCATGCCCGATTTTCGGGTGCGGGTCGTGACAACGGGACAGGAGCATTAGCATGAGCATTAGCAGGAGCAGGAGCAGGCACTGGAGCAGTACCAGATCCGGTAGACGAGTGATCTCTGCGGGTATCTTCTGAGTATATATTGTTTCCATACTCAGTATTGTTGTTGATATCTTTATTCATGTATCTTGACAGTTGTATCAGACACATTATCGGGTTATTTCCCGAGTTTATGTTTTATTGTGATTGATCTTGCTTTATGATTCTGATATTGATATATTCATTCTGTGGATGAGATTAGTAAAGACCCTATTTGTTGTATTACAGCTTAAGTACGCCCCGAGGATCCATTAAATTGGGTTTGTCCATCGATGTGTGTTGCTGGCCATTGCCACGTCGCTAGTCCCTGGATATTTTGGGACTGGGGCGTGACACCTTACTCATGTGAAGATGATACTCCAGAAATCAAGAGGACATCATATGCGTTTACTTTACACAGATATCATATTATATATGATCGGTTCACCATGTACCATCCGGCAGACCGTATTCTTCGGCAATTCGAAATGAGCCCAATAATTCCCGATGATCCACCGACAGTCGGTTATGAGACAACAAATGCACTATAATGAATCCTTGGTCTCGTTGCTGACTGGAATAATCGATTCGAGAATTATAGTGTGAGGGACATGTCTCCCAGACTAAGATCTGCTGAGGAATGTAAGTTATAAGTTACTCATTATTCGTATTGATTTAGTGTAAATAGTTTGCTAAAATTTTGTTTACATTATGCAGACATGGGTAACCTGGACTATAGGCAATGGTGGGGATGCCCTCTTATGAGCAACCTAGTATACCAATATGAGGAGCAAAGGTTCAAGAGTAGATCTGTAGATGATTCTACTCTGCGTACTTTTGACGATGGAATGCATTATTTAGTATGACTTCATTATACTTTCAAAAATACATATACATAGATATGATAAATATATTAATTTACAAGTTTCAAATTTCAGAGTAGTGTATACCGACAACATTTACAACAACCTCATAGAAACCTTTTCCTACAAAGTCGGCGTCTTATGGAGGAACTTGTGACTCGTGTTGATCATCTGGGTATTGGACGGAAACCTGAAATGCCTCTAATACAATCACGTCTTCCACCAGACTATCCGACCGGCTTAGTACGACAGAGACACTCTCGTCGTCGTCGGAGGGATACTGCAGAGGACCCTTTTCACCATTATGCTGGAGCGGGCCCGAGTGACCAGTATGCTGGAGGGAGCCCGAGTTACCAGTATGCTGGAGCTGGCCCGAGTGACCAGTATGCTGGAGCGGGCCCGAGTTACTAGTATGCTGGAGCGGGACCGAGTTACCTGACTATTGGAGAAGGCCTGAGTTACCAGACTGCTGGAGATGAAAGCTACCAGATATTCACACAATTTTTTTGACTCCATCAGCACCGCTGCCTACCCAAACTCAACAAGACGAGGAGGAAGATGAGTAGATAATTTGTAACAATGTATGATTGTAATATTTGTATGATTTGTAAAGGTTTTTTATTGTAATATTTGGGTATTAAACAATTCTATTTTACTCTCTCATTATCAGACTCACTATTACAATATTTTTAAGTTTGTATTGAACAATTCTATTTTACTCTCTCGGTTGACTAGTACATCTTCTTCGGTTGTGTCCCATAGCACCACAATTACTGCAACGTAGATCTCTCGTCGATGAATCCCGTGGTTTGATGCGGTTCTTCTTTGGTCTTCCGGCTTTGCATCTTACATCTGGTACCCCAATTTGTCCTCTAACCAACGGAGCTTGGATCTTGTACGGAACTGGAATTGGCTCCATTTTTTGTGCGTATACACTTTTCAAGGTCTCCGTCGAAAATACTGCAAGATAAAAATTATCAATACTAATATTGCAATATCTACAAACAAAACATGCATGTATACATGGTATATAAGTATGGTACCATCTAAAACATGTACAAGATCTGTCAGTTATATTAACAATATAGGTTCTACTTGTTGCACGGTCTATTATTTTAAACTTATAACTATCAATAGCTAATATTTCTAGGTGATTCTTCTCTTTGATAATAGAAGCCATGTTCTTTAACATCTTCGGACAATAATATGTGTCTATATTTTCAGCATTCTTTCTACGATTGTCATGAAGTGTAATAATCTTGGCTCTAATACCATCGAGAAGTATTGTTATTGGCTTATCTCGTAATTTCTTAATCCAGCTATTGAAACATTCAGCAAGATTAGAAATGTTAATATCTAATCTAGGACAAGTAGCACACGCTGTTATCCAATGTTCAAATCGACGACTTTCATCGTTTACACCAATAAGTCAATCGTACAAAATTATGTTCTCGACTTTAATTATATCAAACACACTCTCTGCATCCGTTTTATTATATGATCTAGCAAGCGAGTCTAACAAGTGTTGAAATACTGGTTCTTTGGTAACTTTTTTCATGTTTTGTTTAAAATGTTGAATACAAAAAAAAGGAGATGCAGAAAAATAGCACGAACAGCATTTATTAATCCCTTTTGCTTGTCAGATATAAATAAAATTGTACTCCAATCATTAAAACAACTTTCAAAAGATATTTTAAGAGAATTTAAAAACCAAGACCAAGAATCGCTATTCTCACCTTCAGCAACAACATAAGCTATAGGATATAATTGATAGTTAGGATCGTGAGCACAAGCAATAAATAAAATACATTGATATTTAGACGAAAGAAATGTAGCATCAGTACTAATAATTGGTAAACAGCCCCTTAAAAATCCATCAATACATGACTTAAAACAAATAAAAATTCGTTGGAAGCTATTGTTTTCGGCAATTTTAATAAAATATGTACTACCTGGATTTGTCTCCATAATTCTAGAACAATACTCCTCAAGACTAGCGTATGCCTCATCATAACTACCATTAATTTCAGCTAATGTTGTCTCTCGGGCTCTCCAGGCTTTGGAATAACTAACTTGTATACAGTGCTCCCTATATATATCTTTAACAAATTGTGATGGACTGTATGACTGTTATCTCTAATAATGTCAATTATCATGGTCTTAATCCATGCAGCGGTAGCTAGTCGATGACGTCCTGTACTAAGTCTTCCTAAACAAGAATGGCGATTTTCTAATGTAGTAACTTTAACTATATCGCCATTTCCAATAGATTTGACATATACTCTCCAATTATAATTCGGTTGATCACAACTATATATAATTCTACGAGCATTATTCATAACACTAGTTGAACAACTAAAATTATATTTAATTGCTAAATTACTTATAAAGCTTCTAAAGTGAGAACGACTAGGAAATGATTGTCCCTTAAATACTTCATCAGTGATAGCTTTTACAACATCATCATCTACCGTATAATCTATATTTTCAACTAAATTATCACTATTTCCATCATCGTTATCACTATCATCATCATGGTTAGATTCATCTGATGAATGACCTTCTTGGATAAATGAAATAATTTGTTGAGAAGAACTAACACCCGAACTAACATGCTGATATTCAGAAAAATATTTATTATTTCTACTATCTAAGATTGCTGCTACTTTAATAACATTTATTTTTATATACCGTGATTGTGAATTAATCTCAAGAATATAATTCCATGCATCTTCACTATCTATCAAAAAACAATTAGAACAAAAAATAGACTTCAGAATAAAATCATAATGTATAGAGCAACGTTCAATAATATGATTACGTATATTTTCAAAACTAATATTCGGATAAGTTGAAAAAATTATACTTTCTCCTCCTTCGTAATTTAACCCATTTACTTTACCGCCGTGCGAGCATACACTTCTTACGCTACGATCCATGACGGTTGAGAACTTTTGCTACAGGAAACTCAAATGAACTTTAACTGCAGGCAAAACTTTGACTGAAGCTTTGCTAGCGGCAGAGAGACAGAGAGAGTGTTGGAGACTTTGCTAGAGGGAAGAGAGGAAATAGAGTGAGTGTGGGATGATTTGGTTGAGATAGGAAATATATAGAGTGAGAGTGTTGAATGTAATAGCCGTTGTGCAACGGTTATAATGATTTTCAAGTGTGTGAACGGATCCTTACTCGCCAACTGAGTTGGCGAGCAGAGTGCAACGGTCACTGCCCCCACCCTAAACCATGACTCCCCAACTGAGTTGGCGGGCAGAGCATCCAACTCAGCATCACTCGCCAACTGAGTTGGCGAGCGGCCTCTCGAGGACCGCGCCCCGCCAACTGAGTTGGCGAGTTCCTCTCGAGACTGCACCCCGCCAACTCAGTTGGCGAGTCCTCCTCCTCCCTACAATTTCTTCAAAGTTTTTCCTTTTTGTATAAATTTATATAAATATATTACTTTATATGAAAAAATCCGACATGACTTTCGTCCAAGCCACGTTTGGTTCGGGAGAAAAGACGGGAAAGGAAAATAACAGAAAATAAAAAAGAAAGAGAAGAGTAAGGAAAAGGAAAGCAAAATTAATGGAAAATATCGAACAAAATAAGAGAGCAAGAAATAAGAGACAAACAGAGGAGAGAGAGAGAGAGGAATAGAGAACTAAAAAGCATCACAACAACACATAAAAGTAATGGATTTGATTGCAAAGATGAAGACTTGTCCGTATTCGTTGGAGTTTCAGGTTCCAAGAAAGTGGCGTATAAGACTATATAATTACGTTTGCGAGCACACGACCAGGATGCCAGAAATCTAGACGAAAAAAGTTTCTACAAAAATATTTAGGCAAGTATTTCTAGAGCAACATATTTTCCATTCATCCGTCAGAAAAAAGGAAGATGAGTTTGTTAGACTTATGCAATGAAGTATGTTTGTTGAAGACTATGAGTCTGAATTCTCAAAACTTGCTAAATTTGTTGGCTCTATAATACCAAACGCAAAGTCCAGGATGCACATATTTGTGAAACACTTGAATGATGATATACGAAAGAATATGATGTATGGACATTGTAGTTATTTTCAATTCAAAAAAATATGTAAGCCAAATATGGCATTTTGTATTCGCCAGCAAGAGTTATGTAATCACATTTCAAGTAAGTAATATATATTGAACGGATCTGGAGCCCTGCTCGCGAAGCCCCGTTGCTCCAGACCGTCGGATCGTGCGGGCCTCCCGGTCTGATGGTGCAAGGAGACGGGACTTCGACGGGACTTCGGAGGCAAATTTCTTGATTCGTCCATATATATATATATATATATATATATATATGAGGGATCGCATCCCCTCCTATTATGCATCCCCAAGCATCCTCGTATTATCAATCATTGGATCTTATTTAAACTATCTAATCTTAACCATTGATTTGAATGATTCAGATCAATAGCTAAGATTAGATGAATTAAACAAGATCCAACAGTTGTAAACATGGAAATGCTTGGAGATAAAAAAAATTAGCGATGTGGAGCGGACCTGAAGCCCCGCGAGAGCCCCGCTGCTCCCGACCGTCGGATAGCGTGGGCCCCACGCGGCCCTTCCATATCGAATTGGGGAGAGGACCAAAACTAGTGTGGATACCATTCCACTAAAAAATTCTAAAGTGTCAAATTAGTAGTTAAAAGTAGTGTAGATGTTCATCAAACAACTCATAAATCTTAGGTTGGAACAAAAAATGTCACGTGACCACCAGTGGAATGGTGAACATCCATACTAGTTTTCGTGGACGAACAAAAATGAACTCCTAGCCCGTTCACTGTGATTCTTGAATAAGTATGGGCTCATCTCAGAACACTTCAACATCTCTGCCAGGAAATGCAGTAACAACTAAAGGGATCACACAAATTGTCCTTAATGTCAGAATAATGTTTCCAGGTCTACTATAAGCAGCAGCCAATGGCAATGATGACAGTAAGTACCAACTTGTCCAAAAATATTGAAACAGCTGTTCTGTAACCTGTCTGCAGTGTGCATGCTGGGAAAAAAAAAAAAAAAAGCAAACTGCACGATACTTCAATGTGAATCAAAATGCCAACATGTCTATAGTCCATATGGACCTGATGGATATCACATCTAATGCGCACCTAGTTCATATCTAAAATAAGAAAGAAACAAGATCAACTAAGAAGTTAGAAGCGCTAAGAAAAGTGCTTCTTGAGTTGGATTATAACTTTATACCTTTAAAATCAATAATACAAATACATTCCAATTATTTTCCCAAAATTTCCTAGCATGCAGAAGATATTGATTTCATAGTACAACAGCACTCAGCAAGATCTTCTCAACCTTGAGATTCATCAAGTTTACTTCCATAAGGCAGCTTGAAAAGTTCTGTTACACTATAGATCATCGCCTGAACAATGTAACCAGTCTACTTTGCAGTATGGAAGACATGCTTGAAAAGTTCTGTTACACTATAGCTCATCGCCTGAACAATGTAACCAGTCTTCTTTGCAGTATGGAAAACATACTCATCGCATGAACAATGTAACCAGTCTTCTTTGCAGTATGGAAGACATAATCAACGCACGAACAATGTATTACCTATGCCCAAGGTAGTCAAAGACGCAAGACGCACTCGAGGCGCAAAGGGTCCATATCGCCTGAGGCGCAAGACGCACTTAAGATGCGCGTCCGAACGAAATAAGGTGCAAAATAAAAAAATAAAAAATATATACATAAATAAATAAATGAATTAGCAATGTAAGAAATAAAACTAAATAACATATTAAAACCAAGAAAAATATGTTAAAACATAACCAAGTGAACTAGCAGAACAACAATAGCACTCAACAGAACTAACAAGATTTGTATTCTCACTACCACATTTTTAGTAAATTTTAGTTTTTCAAGTTAAACTGTAGCAAAACTTTGACGACCGTGGAAAATGTTACCTCCCACCCACTTGTATGAGATAAGGGTTAGGGCCTTAATTTTTTTTGTAAAAAAATATACAAGACACGCGTAGACGCGCGTTTTCTTGGGTGCGTCCAAAGAAATGAACCTCGTCTAGTGAAATGCGAGACGCAGATGTTGTGCCTTACTGCGAAGCGCGCATTTGACTACCATGCCTATGTCATTGCATAATAATGACAGAGAGAAAAATGTAGTATGTAGCATAATGGGTAGTATGTTTTGGCAAAAGATATGATAATATGACATTCTAAGTCGGTCTTTATCAACTACTTGAATTCATGGACTGGGAATATGCGACAAACTGTCCAGGTAGAATACTGAAGAATGCAACTGACAAAAAATGAGCATATGCGACAAACTATCCAGATAGAATACTGAAAAATACAACTGACAAAAAATGAGCATATCCCATCTACTAGGGGTTAGCTCTGTAGAAACTATATTCTCATTGTTCATATTGGAGGCTAAGATTGAGAAACACATCTTTTTCCATGAGTTCCTACAACTTCAGAGTAGTGTCTTTGGCACTGTCTGGTCTTCTAGCCAGAATCGAAGGCCCTCCATTTTGCATACCCAATCCCCTTGGAAACTACTGCTTACTTTACTATGTGCTTGACATGATAGACAGTCATTGTGGAGCTCCATATTTGTTCATTTTTACTATTTAGTTCCTGTCACTTCACTTGCAGGATACATAATCATCTTAAATAAGTATACAACTTCAACAAAGTTCCTATGGTTCGAAATCCGCTTTTGGATCCTAGTTGTCTATTCAGCTTCGAAACCAATACCTAGGACCAGCGCTGGTCCTGAGCTCACAGGGACCCGGAACGAACTTTCAAAATGAGGCCCCATACATAATGTAAAAAAAATAAAACAAAAGTAAAATAAAAAATATGCCTCCACCAAGATTTGAACTAGGAACCTCTTGTGTGCAAGTCTAATGTAATAACCACTACACAACAATTGCTTTGTGATATGAATGGTCAATGGTAAATACTAGTTCTATTTTCGGTACAAAATTATTTATATATTTAAACAAAACAAAAAATTTGGGCCCTTCTGGCCCATGGGGCCCTGGGCGGTCGCCCTGTCCGCCCTGGACCAGGGCCGACCCTGCCTAGGACCACCAGACTTGACTCGGATGTCACCTAGGTGCTTGTTGTTTGGGTTAAGTTTTGGAGGCTTGGGGATGAATTTTGGGAATCTTATCCATGTTTGATTAAGTCTGGAATTGGAAATTGTATGCGCGTGCGTGCGTGTGGTGGTGGGGTGTGTGTGTGTGTGATGGAAATTGTGTGCGCGTGCGTGCGGTGGTGGGGTGTGTGTGTGTGTGGGGGGGGGGGGGGGGGGGGAGGTGAGGCTTCAGTTTTCCACAGGCAAAACCCAAGGCTCTCTTGGGAATATTTTTTGCTTTCCTGAGAATGTTGGTTGGGTGCATTGATTATAATTTTTTGGACAGTAATACTCTTAATGACACCGGCTGAATTTAAGTAACAATAGCATCAAGGAATTAATGAAAGGTTATTTGTGGAAAATTAAACAAATTAAAATTCTCATTTATGTCTGAACCAAACATTAGAATTGGAAAATTGAATTTTCTGGCTACATATTTCTGACCTAACTAAACATGGGTACGAGAATATTGAATTTCATTTCCATGGAAAAGCAATGGAAAATAGATTCCTATGAATACCAAAACCTTCATCCAAATACCACCTTAGAGAACACCCAAAAAGCCTACCTAACCGCCTAGATGACACCTAGGTGGTGTCTACCACCAAGGACTAGCATGCTGTCATTAAAATTGGTTTAAGGGACAAACTAGTTAACTAGAAGGACAAGCTAAAGTAGCCACTGATAGTAATCCATAACTACATATATAGGGCCAATCAGAATCAGGCAGATAGATTTTGCTCCCGTTAACCAAAATAGTTAAAAAGAAGGAATACAAATAGAAGATTGCACTTGGAACATGTCACCGTACACAACTATTTGGGATCAACATCGTAAATTAATAGTGTTGCACTAATGGGTGAATATGGAGACCCAAGGGATGAAAGAAAGCAAAGTAAGATATATTATGCATACTGAGAGGAGCAAAGTTCATCAGGGGAGAGGCAGAAACAATTAGAATAAGAAAACATGTCCATTTTTCCTACATACTGTGCTCACTTCAAAACAAGAAACTGCACCATTGTCCTAACCAAACAGAAAAGAAAAAAAGTGCATTTTGCCTTGCATAGCCACACAGTGTGCTTTCGACCAAAGTACAATCTGTGTCATATGTGCTTTCAGACTTCACTTCATGCAAGGTTAGCAGGTAATAGGTTAACCAAACCACCATGGTCCTTGTGTGATCCCTTACGTCATGTTTGGTTTGGTTTGCAGAATCTGGACCTCGGAAAAGGAAAGTGATTCATTTTTTTATTTGGATGCCAAAGAAAATGAGCAGGAAAGGAAATTGATTCCTACGGAAAAGAAAAATAGGGGAGAAGTGATTCCCCCACTCACCCTATGAATTCATTTTTCCACCCCAATTATTTACTTTTCCTCCCAATTTTTTCGGACCTTTCCAAACGACGAAAAGGAAAATTACTGGAAATTGTAATTTCCCAAAGGAAAGGAAAGGACAAAGAATTGGTTTTCTTCCCTTTCCGCGAACCAAACGAGGCCTTAGAGTGGCACAATAGGTGAAACAAAATTCCACTTCATGGCTTCCATTCTCCATCCTTAAGGAATTCTAAAGTGATTTCAAGGCTTATCTAGGAGTAATGCATGGTAATTAACTTACACACCTAGGACCAGGGCCGACCCTGAGGTAAGCCGGACAAGCCATTTGGCTTGGGCAACCTCCCGATCCCTAAGTTCCCACATCTCCGCCAATAAAGTCTTCACGGTCCACCATAACTCCTCCTCTGTCAGTTGACTAGCAATCCACCATGACCATAATTTGAGTTCCTTCTGGAAATGCCTCGACTCTCTCAAGAAAAGAAACTTGGAATTCAAACTCCACGACACAAGGGGCAACCAAATTTAGCCCCGACTAGGGCAACCCAACCCTGGGCCGGCCCTGCCTAGGACGCAGTGCATGGTAATGAACTTGCACACCTAAGAGGCACGGACACTCAGAGATCGGTGTAATGTCCATGTTGCATGTGGTATTAAATACGACAAAATCACTCCAAATACACTAGCAAATCAATTTGATATCCATGTCATCGTAGTGTCTACATCATATCGCATTATAGTCGTGTCCGAGTAACATAATTACCAAAGATCGATCGAAGATAACATAATTACCAAAGATCGATCGAAGAAAAAAACTTATTCTACACCTTTGCTTATTGAGGAACAATCAGCGGCTACAGATAGACTTAGGGTTGAGCATTATTTAGTTTTGGACCAAAGAACCGAGCCGAACGGAACCAAATAAGGATTATGTTAGGTATGGAAACTTTTTGGTCCGGGTTCGGTTCTGGAAATACCTACATTTATTATTTGGTTTCAGTCCAAAACTGAATAAGAGTTATGAAATTACTGTATTTTGACAAGTGTTAAGTGTATAACAGCATTTTGGCATAATTTGTTCATTGCTGTAGTATGTACAGACTTTTTATTGTAAAACTATTATGTTGTGACGGTGTATAACTGCATTTTACTATTAAAAGTTCATTGTCTAAATTTTTCATTATGTTCATAGAAGCCCACTTTTAGGGCCAATTTGAGGTCCGACCCGACCGAATAAACCAAACCGATTGTACTGGATACGGTTCATTTCGGTACAGTTTGGGTTTTCTACATTTTGTTTATGGGTTTTTTTTAGTTCCGTAGAAAACAAATAAACTGAATGCTCTGTCCTACATGAAGTTTCAGAAAATGAGGCAGCAGCTAATAAAGGGGAAATTTGAAGGTATATATTTTCAATATGAATATAGCAATTTATTTCTAATTCCTATTACAAACAGGACTCAATAACAAACAACTATGTATGTTACAAAAAAAAAAAAACTTATAAAAGAACATAAAGAGAGAACCATAACTTCAGAATGTAAGCAAAACTGTATGGTTAGGAAAAGGAATATTTTACTATTCGGTGTCCGAAGCAATGTTGGTGGGAATGGCCGAACCCGCCGACCCATACATTAGATTACGCATCCCTGGTTTGAGCTCCTTGTTGCAGAACTCCTCGTACTCCCCCCTGTCCCCTGCTTTCTTCTTCACCTCGACAACCATGAGCGATGGCGTGAGCTCGAATATCTCGGCCGCGATTGTCAGCGGCCCCTTCTCCCCCTCCCTCGTCCCCTCCAGACTCACCCGACAATCCTTCTTCCGCACCGTAAAGCTCACAACTTTGGCAATCTCCTCCAGCTTCGATATGATCTTCGACACCGGCTCCCCGGAGACAAACCTAGACTGCTGCTCTCCCTCCTCGAACAACCCCGAGAGGTCGAACCCCCTTGAGAACGAAATGATATCGAAAGCGTTCAAGCTCGCCGGCCTCGCAAGGACGGGAGTGCGTTTCCTGCTCCCAGATATCGCGGCCGGGCAGGAGGCGACCGACGAGTCCGACTCCGAACCCGACTCCTCCGCCTCCGTGGCCTCCGTCTCCTCCTCCTCCTCCTGCTTCGGCGAGGGCTGAGAGTCCAAATCATCATCGCATTTATGAAACTCGTCGTCCTCGATATAGAACTTGATATGCCGGAACCCTTTCTTGAACCACCGGTTCGCCATGATCTCCGGGATGGTGATCCTCGTCTTCGGATTGGTATTGAGGAGCCGGGACAGCAGCCGGCTCAGCTCGGGCGAGAACCACCTCGGGCACCGGAACTCTCCCTTGTAGATCTTCCGGTACATCGCCACCACGTTCTGGTCGTGGAACGGGAGGTACCCGGCCATGAGGACGAAGAGTATGACGCCGCAGGACCAGATGTCGACCTTCGCGCCGTCGTAGCCCTTCCGCGCGAGGACTTCGGGCGCGACGTAGGCCGGGGTGCCGCAGAAGGTGTGGAAGAGTCCGTCCTGGCGTATCTGGTCGGACACGGCGCTGAGGCCGAAGTCGGAGACCTTGAGGTCGCCGCTCTCGTCGACGAGGAGGTTTTCGGGCTTGAGGTCGCGGTGGTAGACCCCGCGGGCGTGGCAGAACTCGACCGCGGAGATGAGCTGCTGGAAGTACTTTCTGGCGACGTCTTCCTTTAGGCGGCCTTTGGCGACCTTTTGGAAGAGCTCGCCGCCGCGGACGCACTCCATGACGAAGTAGATCTTGGACTTGGTGGCCATGACCTCGAAGAGGTGGACGATGTTGGGGTGGCGGACGCGGCGGAGGATGGAGATCTCGCGCTTGGTGTGGGCGACGAGGCCGGACTTGAGGATCTTCTCCTTGTCGAGGACCTTGATGGCGACGGCGGCGCCGGTGAGGGCGTTGCGGGCGTGGTAGACCTTGGCGAAGGTGCCGTGGCCGAGGAGCTTGCCGACCTCGTAGCGGCCGAGGAGGAGGGAGGTGGCGGAGGAAGAGGAGGAGGAGGGGAGCTTAGGGTGGTGGGGGTTGTCTGCCATGGGAGTGAGTCTCTAGAACTCTCTCTCCTCTCTCTCTCGCTCTCTCTCTCTATCTCTATATATATATATAATGAGGGGGGAGGAGGAGAGGAAGAGAGGAGTGTGAGACGCTAGGGCTTTCTGCTGAGTTTCTCAGAGGCCGCCGCTGGGAATCTATTTTGGTATATCATATATGCCCTTGGCCGGGCTAATTAGCGTTTACACCCTCGATTTTATATCAGAGTTTAAGCATGTTCAATTGTAAAATTTAGATGCTGATTTTTTTTTAGGAAATTTTTGAATTTTTTTGTTTATTAGACTTACATCCCACATTTTTTTAAATACTTTTCGTGACAAATGGTGGAAGGCAAGTCAAATAAACGCATTTTTTTTAAATACTTTTCGTGACAAATGGTGGAAGGTAAGTCAAATAAACAAAAAAATGTGTAATGAAAGTCTAAAATTATACTATTAAGTGGGACTGAAGTCAAAAATTATATTGTTAAAAATAGTTTAAATATTTGTAATTTAAAATTTGTTATATACATGTTTATTGAAAAAGTATACATAAAAAAATCTCTAATATTATTGAAAATTTTAATAAATTTAAACTATATTAAAATAGTTTAAATTTGATTTGAATATATCTAAATTAAAATTTCTTATATATATACATTTGTAAAACTGGGAATATATGTTTAGATATAAAAAAAAATTTAATATATTTTTATTTATAATTGTTATATATATCTTTATATAAATTTAAATATATGTTTAGGTAATTATAATAATTTTAAGATATGCATATGTAAGAAAAATATGTTCGACGGTAGTTAGAATTTTTCTTAAACTTTTTAATTATTAATTACGTGAGAATTTACAAACGGCTTGTCACGTCCCGATCTTCCGCGGTCCGGATCGCCCCCGCCGGACGCGAATCACCGGGCCAGCGCTCCCGCGGGACGATCGTTTTCCTCGAAAAGTGATGTTGTACGAGCCTAGATATGCTCTCGCACAAGGCAACAACATAAGTCGTCTTGGTTATCATCGAACTGATCGAGTTTGCAGCGGAGGAACAGTGTTACAAACAATAACCCATCTGAGTATACGAAGCAAGGCTCAAGGCACAAGGTTCTCTGAATATAATGGCATCGTTCCATACATTATGTCCATCTATACAAAAGCAGCTCAAAACATCACGGTACCGCTCAAGGCATCGATACCAGATTTCCGGATCCTGGAGATGAGGCATGGTTATCGCTTCCTCGGGTGATCCAGCATTTGTGAACAAGCAAACTGTTGGTGAGTCAGCACTTTGAAAAAAGTATTGGCGAGTAAAAGCAACGAACAGAAGCAACATTTACTAAAATTGACACTAAGTAAGTATGTGATAAAATATTATATTACTAGTGATCTTTCTAGTTTTACCTAGATTCGTTACATACAGCACAAGAGAAGAGTCATATTACTTCTTTTTGAAAATATTTTTGAAATCAGAGTTCAGTTCAATACAACTAAGCATACAGTAGGGACAGTGTTCTATCGTGCAGTACGTAGAATATATCGTGAGCCATAATCGATTTCTTTAGGAACAAGCTATCTCTATTGGACTATTCAATTCAGTTCAATGGATAGCAGCATATTCCAGTAAAACAGACACATCTCATTTAGCATTCAAGATAAGGAACATAAGGAATACAAGTGATCACTTCTTCAGTGATCGTTACCTATCGCCGAACGGTTATTCCTACAACAGACATACAAGTTAGCAATAATTTGCATATATCAATAAGGTTATATTCCATGTTCGTCTCTGCATCAAACAGTTAGGTATGCAAGAAGTCTAGCCTAACATGCGCCTTAACTATATGATGTCCCCCGAGTGTGGATTATCGGGATTATCAATTGGGACGTACAAGCCCTTCTCACTAATGATGGATCGGCTAATAGCTCCTGAGACACATGGTTGCAATGCACTAAAATATGCTCAAAATAGCAGCCGGGGCTCATGGTTCAGCACTACACTAAAAGTCACACACCCCTAATTGCGAGGATTCTAAGCCTCGGGGTGTTCGATTAGTCTCTCCTAGGATGAACGGTTCCCAGTGCTCCAGGATACCTCTCGAGAGATCCGATACCTTGTGCACAAGTTGTCAGACCAATGTATGAATACAATTCTATCAGATAAAGACTATATGATGCACATGTCCACGAACAAGCAAACATTCAATCAAGCGATAGAGCCAAAGTTCTCAATTCTCTTATTTTTAATCAATTCGATAGGTTCAATCATTTCGATAGGTTCAATCTTCTTTCTTTCAATCAATCGATAGGTTCAATAGCATACAATCTAAGTTATTCAAACACTTATATCTTTAGCATTTCGATATAAGGAAACAGGCAAGCGAAACATATTATAAGCGAGTATGATAATGATTCTATAAATCTAGCATGCAATTTATATCTCTTTCAGTATGATAGAGAACATGCAGAATCTCTATTTAAGCAAGCATGACAGTAGTTCGTTTCTCTCTTTTTACTAAGCATTCAATTCTATTCAGGCAGTCGATTACTCTCCTTACTAGTATGGCAATGGTTCGTTCGATCGCGGTGTCAGTGTAACTAGTATGCAACATTCATTTCTATACTTAGCATGGCAATGGTTCCATCTCTTTTAGGCAAACATATGAGTTCTCTTATTAAGCATGCAGGTTCTCGTTCTATCATTCTCATGTTAACAATAATCTTCTTAGCAAACAAGCAATACAAAAACTCAGATTCATTATTAAGGCATGCAAGAATCAGAGAATAAAGTTATGCCCACTCACCTAGATCAGTCGTCTTCTGGTTCAACAATGAGCTATTTAAGAAGGTTTTCTTTTTGAGTCAGCAAACCGATATCTCTTGTACATAGTGCCAACGCGGAGCGGGGTACTACACGGCTTAGACGGTTCAATTTTGAGATCCAAGCCTCCTTATAAATAGTACATATAGAGAGATGGGATGGTTGTTGTTCTTGTATTCAAGTTAGAATATAATAAAAAAAAAATTATGATTCAAATTTTATGTCATGACTTAAACTCTAAGATGATATAAAATTCAGTATCTAAATGTTAATTAGCCCTCCTTGGTCAGAGATATACCAAAGGTACAAATACTATACCAGGGGTATGTTTGCCATTTTACCTACATCGAACCAAAATTACAAGTACGACGTAGGGGCAATATTTGAATTTAATATTTTTGGTTAGGGTTAGGGTTAGGGTTAGATGAGATCGATTGACAAATGTGTCCAAACACTCAATGTTGGATATATTAACTTGTTATGGTAAATGTTAACTACTACAACAACATTTTCATATTAGGGTTTGTCACAAAGTGAAGCCATTTATTTTGGTAATGTTGTTGTGCACATCATTAGGTTAGAAGAGGTCGGACGGGAAAAAGATTTCTTATAGGCTTAATTGCAACTTGATACCCTCTACTATCACTATTGTTCAACTTGATATCCTCAACTTTGATAGATACTAATTTAATATTATGTTTTAACTAATATTTTTAACTCGATAGCAAAAAAAATAAAAAATCCTAAACTACCCTACTCACCCCAACCCTCCTACTTCTCCGGCACCCCCCACCCCACCCCGGGGACATCCCTCTCTACCCGCCCCCGATGACCCTTACCTACCCGCCCGACGACACCCCCCCCCCCACACCAGCCGCACGTCAGCCCCCCCCCTCCGCGCCTGCGAGCCAGCCCGCCGCCCGCCCTCCACGTGCATACATGCCTGCCCACGCACCTGTCGTCCACCCGCTCGCTCGCGCGTGCGCACCAGCGAGCCGGACACCCGCACTTGTCCTACTCGCAGTTGGAGAGAGAGGGGGGGGGGGAGGGACAATTTGGTCCAATTTTTTTTCAGGATATCAAGTTGGTACCTATAAAAGTTAAGAGTATTAAGTTACAATTAAACCTTTCTTATATAATGTTGGAGTTTGATGTAAATATATTATACATCAGAATCAGTCCTGGCCAAGTGCAACCGCAATAACCATCCAGGGCCCATGAATTAGGGGGTCTAATTTTTTTTACCTAATATAGTAGCTTTGAAAAAAATAAAATTATATGCATTTTGTTATTAATACTATTATAGTAACTTTGAAAAAAAAAATATTATATGCATGTTTTTATTAATACTATTATATTAGCCTTGAAAAAAATTAAATACTATGCATCTCGTTATTATAGTAGTTTTGGAAAATTAATATTACACTACTATATGCATGCTTCTTTTTTTTTCAAAATTTTCTTAAAAATTAACATCATGATCTTTGTTGTTTATTGTCCATTAAATTTAGGTAGACGAATCTATTATATTATGTTTATGTCATCTAATATTTTTTTATTTTTTTTAGTTTATGACAAAACAAAACATATAATAATATATGTTTGAATTGAGGGTACATTTAGATTTTAATAATGTTAAGTTTACAATCACTTATGGTTGTAAATTTTAACAATCGTCTACGTAACGGTTGTTAATTGGTCTTTTTTTTCATCACATATGAAAAGAGGAGACCAATTAACAGCTGCAACATAACGGTCGTAAAGAATTATAACAACAAAAGATTGTAATCCAAGCATTGTTCTTTAGATTTTTGTTATGTTCCTTAAAATATTTTTGGACTAATCGATGTACGGAGATCCAAAATTAGGCCATCACTCGCGGACGTTTGAGATTTCTACTTAAACAAGGTTAAGGATGTGGATTATTATTGTTCCTTTATGTACAAAAAGTGCAATGGAACACTTTATTTAAAAACAATTATTGTTCCTTTATACTTCAAAAAAAATTAAATGATTGCCTACATACCTAAGTATTGGCCGGTATATATGAGTTTTAATTTAAGGGTCTGTTTGGTTCAAAGATGATGTACAATTTCATAGTAAACAAAATTTACTATTTATATCAAATGATAGTAACTTATGTCTTCAAAATTTTCAACCAAACACATAAAGAAGTCAATAATTCCAAATTTTGTTACTTTTTGTGCTTTAAATCCGAACCAAACAATCCCTAAATACAACAACTAAAAGTTCAAAATTTACATCATCCTCTATTTTGTATACTATATCCTAAACTTTTTCTCCTTATGATCAGCTCCGACAACTACTCCCTCTCCTCGCTCTGTTAAAAAAAGAAGAAGTTAATCGAACTATACTAACTAAAATAACTCTTATTTCTACGCAAATATAAAATCGGTGGTACTAAAACAACTCTGTCTAACAGACTGAATGGTCAACTCCAAGGCTAAACCGCAGTCCGACGTGACAGGTTCCCATTGGTCGGGGTGGGGCCTGCAGTTTGTAGGGGGTCTAGGGCTTGTGGAAATCAGTCTGGTCAGCGCCAGTTTAGCCTTCGGACTGTTAGAACATCCACAGTTGGGACACTCCAAACACATACTCTAAATTATTAAAATTTGTGTAAATTATTAATTTTGGAATGTCTCTATAATATTGGCATGTAATGGTACACTTCAAATAAATACTTCTAATTAATCTTCTATTTTTCCTCCATATATAATTTTTTTTTTTACCATATTTGGTCAGATTTTTTTCTATATTTTTTTCTTTATTTTTCTTTCCTTTTGATTACTTTTTGTGGATCCAACAATTAATATAGAGGAGTTAGGACACGTTCTAAATCTAGAGTGTCTCGTAGCTTTTTAATAATTTTTAAATATGTACAAGTGTCCACTGCAGTCTTCAAGTACTATGAAATTTGACTAAGGTTAAAATGTAGCCTTGAAATCTCTACTCTTAAGCATTTTGGTTACTAAAATATGGAGAAAAATAATGTATTATACAACAATAAAACCACGGGACCCTATACAGCCATAATATTTCAATTGTAAACGTAATATTTAACTATTTTCATATTGCACTCGTCGCGTATTGATTTAGTATTCGGTTTTTTTCATATAAAGTAATATATTTATATAAATTTATAAATAAAAAAGTATGGCGAAATTGCAGAGAGGAGGGGAACTCGCCAACTGAGTTGGCGGGACACAGTCCTCGAGAGGAACTCGCCAACGGAGTTGGCGGGACGCAGTTCTCGAGAGGCCGTTCGCCAACTCAGTTATTTTAATGATTGAAGTAAAATTCTCTTAAAATTCTCTAAAAATTTATCTGAATCCAAAGTCTAAATATATCTGAATCCAAAGTCTAAATATACCCCGAATTAAAAACAAGAGACTTGAATCATAAAGGAGAATTTAAATAAACATGTAACTATCATCTCCATATATAATATAATTTTAAACATTTAGTAATGGGAGGATGATGTGCCAACAGATCACCACTGGGCCCCACACGTCGGCTGACGAGTGGCCAGCTGTGTACCGTGAAATCACAGCCGTTGAAAATGCCATGGACGCGTAGCTAATCGGCTGTTTTCCATTGAATTCTCACACTGTTTTCTTTTGATTTTTCAAACAGAAAATTTGTTCTAGAAAAAATATTTTTAAATAAATTAACAAAAATAAAGTTATTTTGAAAAAAATTTGAAGTCACCAAAACTATCGTTATTTTTTATTTATATTTGTCAAATTTGTGCCAACCGTGTTGGCAAAAATCTGATAGTGATTTTTTTTTTTTGATAGTTTTATTTGATTTATTTTTAAAAAAAAAAATACTTTTGTTTGAAAAAAAAAAGAGTGCTTTTTTTTTTAAATAAACCAAAATTTCATATATTTTGATTTTTTTTTGGGAAAAAATGGTACTTTTGTTTAGTTTTATTTGGTTTACTTGTACCAATATTTTTTTTAAAAAAAATTTAACATCAAAATAAAATATGCAATCATTGAACATCCAAAAAATTTTTAAAAAATTATGCCGTAAGAAAATTACGTTTGCCGTCGAGCAGACTTCGAGCGGCCATAACTATTTGTTTGAAAATAAATTTTCGTCAAACAATAGTTCGATTTGTATATTTTCGACGAGAGTAACACAATTCGTGTAGAAAAAATTTGCATCCGAAACAAGACTCACATGTTACAGGCAAAAGTACAAAATTTAAAATTTTAAAGTATCATAATTTTTGACTGAGATATCAAAACAAGGTACAGCTTGTGCCAAAATGACTGTAACGAAAACTACTATGGGATAAATCGTTTAATCATTTGACGGACTTCGAAAAATTTTAAAATCGTAAAAAATAATGTTTCGACCTTCAAATTTTACTTTCTGTCATTTTATAATCGCAAATATTCTTGTGTATATTTTTTTAACGGTAAAATAATATATTTACAAAATAATTTACTAATCGTAATAAGATTTATTTAACTTTCGATTATGGTAGATATTTTAAATATTTGCTTGACAATTGTGGGAGTAGTGGTTATGAGTTATTTTTATAGCACCGATTATGAGGGTCCGTTACTGTTTCAAAAATAAACAATCGTTCAAAAATATTTTTAAACTGGTGAGAACACCGTTACCAAAAAAAATAATTTTGAGAATTTTGTCAACTGAGTTGGCGAACTATTTCGTTATTGTTTCAAATAAAATACGTTTTTCCTAATTTATTTAAAAAAATATATTCTAACATTTTTTTTGCACAAATAAATCAAATTAAAATAAATAAATAAAACAAAAACCAAACCTACACAAGAAAACCCAAACAAAAAAACCAAATAAAACCCATAAAAAAAAATTATTTTCTGTACAGCAAATTTTTCAGGAAAAAAATTTTATTTGTACAACTTGTATATTCAAAAATAAATGGCTTTTGGGGAGTGTTGCTTCTGTATTTTAACTTGTATATTCAAAAAAATTACTGTTATTTAGGTATAATGGCTTTTGTTACAAGGCCCGGCCCAATTGGCCCATAAAATCGAACCGAACCGTAAAACCGAAATTCATTTTCGGTTCGGTTTTGATCGGTTTGTTAACGTTCGGTTCGGTTTTCGGTTTGTAAAAAATCGGTTGTCGGTTTTTTCGGTTTTTGAAAGATCGGGTCGGTCTGGACCGAACCGAACCGCTAAAAGTGAGTACTATTAACATACCTATAAATAAAATCAAACAAAAAAACCACAAAGAAAAAAAACCAAAACAGATAAACCCCTAAAAAAATTAACCCAAAAAACCAAAAATAAAACCAAAACAAATAAACCCTAAAAAAAAAAAAAATAATTTCCTATTTTTTTAATAATTTTTTTTATTAAATTTTTTTTTATTTCGCCAACCTAGTTGGCGAAATTTTTATTATTTTTTTTATTTTTTTTAAAAAAAATTTTAAATTTTTTTTTTTTCCAGAATACGCCAACGGAGTTGGCGAAAGTATTTTTTTTTTTTTTAATATATGTTTGGATTTTCGCCAACTGGGTTGGCGAAAATCCAGTTTTCCAATTTTTCGCCTACTCAGATGGCGATTCGTATCGTCCTTGTTAAATTTCTCAAACTTATATCGATGTATTTAATTCTTATAATTATTTTATCGTTACAGTAAATTTTCTGTATTATTATACGAGACTTGATTCAATCTGTCCTATAATTATTGTCTTCACCGGCCAAAAATAACCGTTAAAAAATAAAATAAAATAAAATAAAATAAAAAAACACAAAACACAACATATATTTTCCGTCAAAATCAGACTTTATCAGTCCAAAGCACTGGTTGAAAACCCAACAAAAGAAGAAACCCATAAAAAGAACAAACAAATGCTAATTATACAATTAAACGACTCAACCAGTCATAGAATTGTCATAAAATACCCAACCATATGTACAAATACTACAAAATTTCATAAAAATAAATAAATATTGATATGAGCGTCTTGTCGCCAACGAGTAGAAGAATAAGCAACTAAAGAAGTTCTCGAGTACACTAATGACCGCGTTGTCAAGGAGTTTGTGTCATAGATGTGACGTCTTTCCATATTTTGTTTGAAGTTTTATCTCAAGAACTTGCGAAGAATGTTTTTGGGGACCAGAGGAGATTATATGTAACTCCGGTGACTCCCAAAGCCAAGATTTATCATGCTAACTTATCAAAAATAAAAAGTAAACATACATACGAGGAAAATATATTGGATAATTTTTTCCAATGGAAAGGACTTAAGAGACTATAATTTATTAGTCTTTTGCTTTCGTAGTAACATGGTGCTCACTTTCAGGATCTTTGACATAATTGCGAGAAAATATGTTCTTATGGTTCTCATACAGATCCTGACATTTGAAATGTATCCATATATATTTGATGAGACTTCGGAATCATCGTTCTATAAAAATAAGACACCCTTATTTGTTTATAAAAAATAGCTTATGTCAAAGTCCAATAATAATATTACATTATAATTTATAATGATATATACTGGTATTTTTATATGGAAACATGGGTTGTGGTAGAATTTATGTGGACTCGGATGTTACACGTTTTGATAAACAGATGATTCAGATTGTATCTACCAAATTTTGATATCTATAAAATTAATTCAGGCTGGGACTCAAATCCAATTACAAACCTCATTGTTACAAACAAGGGGTGTTGTACAATTGACGAGAGTATTAATCTATATTACTATATAATAGGAAAAGTTGGATTTGAACGTAGATTTTACTTTATCTATGGTAAATTTTGTCTTCCATTGCCGGTTCCAAGTATGGATAAAGGAGGGTAAAAATAATCTTGCACATGTTTTATGCATTATAGTATACTTAAACTTGAGTTTTTATTCAAGTAAACGCCTCTTAGAGTTGAACAAAGTTTTATCGAGCACAAAGTTGAACACTAATTTTGATCAGATAGAACATGGACATAAATGTGCGCTATTATGTTAAAATTTTGTTTTATTTGTTGGTAATGTAGATAAACCATGTGTTGATAAAATGATTAAATTATCCGTTGAAATAATTATTCGTCGTTGATATAATCATTGGGCATATAATTCATAATTCTATACATATTTTTAATATATATATATATATATATATATATTCTCGCGGGAGTTCCGCGGCTCCCAACCGTTGGATCGTGGGGGCCCCACGCGGATCCCTCGATCCGATGGTGCAGGGGGACGGAGCTTCGACGGGACTTATATATATATATATATATATATATATATATATATATATATATATATATATATAATAAGATATTTTTTCTCCTATTTTCTTCTTCCTTCTTCTACGTTTATTCTAACACGTTATCAGCACGAGGCTCTAACTGTCACGCCCCGATCCCGCAGGGGGACCGTTCGTCCTCGCATGGGCGTGATGCCGTGCAAGCCTATGCTGCGCTTGCACAAGGCCAAAGCTTGAACAAGGGCAAGTAAGCTATTCAAGACGGGAGCAGCGGCACAATATTACATAAAAGTAAAGAACACAATGGCAAAATAAAACAAGCACTTTATTGATAATCAAGATGTGATACAAGTGGCACTTGGCCGAGATTACAATTCGCTCAAGCTCTCTTTCTCTCGATTACAATGACATCGTCCCATACATTACATCCCTTTATACAAAAGCAGCTCAAATAAATCTCGATACGGCTCAAGGCATCGACTCTACATTTCTGGGTCCCTGGGATGAGGCTCGGCTATCGCTTCCTCGGACGATCCAGCACCTGAGAACAAGCAAACTGTTGATGGGTCAGCACTTTGGAGAAAGTACCGGTGAGTATAAAATCAACGAACAGAAGCAACACTCCCCGAAACCAACACTAAGTAAGCATATGACAAAAAATTATATTACTAGTGATCTTGCTACTTTTACCTAGGTTCATTTCATGCAACATAGGATTAGAGTCAGTTTACATCTTTTCGAAAAATATCTTTGAAACCAGTTTGCACATTCAATACATTTAAGCAAACTATAGGGACAGTATTCTATCGTGCAGTGCGTAACATGTATCGTGAGCCATATTCGATCTATTAGGAAAAAAAGTTATCTTTAGTGGACTGTTCATCTCGAATCAAGATAAGTGCATCAAGTGGACTATTCAATTCAATGCAATGGGACCAACAACATATTCAAGTAAAACAGATACATCATATTTATCATTTATGATAAGGAACATAAGAAAATACAAGTGATCACTTATTCAGTGATCCTTACCCATGGCCGAACGGTTATCCCTGCAGCAGACATACAAGTTAGCAACATATGCATATATATAAACGAGGTTCTCTTTCCTGTCTGTCTCTGCATCAAACAATTAGGTATACAAGAAAGCTAGCCTAGCATGCGCCCTAACTATATGATGGCCCATAGAAACCTTGATTAGCGAGTGGGACGTACAATCACATCCCACTAATGACAGATCGGCTAATAGCTGCTGAGACACATAGTTGCTATACACTAAAATACACTCAAAATAGCCGTCGAGACACATGGTTCAGCACTACACTAAAAGCCACACCCTCCCGTAAATAAGGACTTCTAGCCTCAGGGTGTTCCATATCTCTCCCAGGCCGAACGATCCCCAGTACCCCAGGAACCGCTCGAGAGATAAACCTTATGCACAAGTTGTCAGACCGATGCATGAATGCACTTCTATCAGATAAATACTATATGATGCACATGATTACGAACAAGCAAGCAAGCATATCAATCAAGCTATAGAGCCGGAGCTCTCAATACTCTTGCTTAATAGCCACACCCTCCCGTAAGTAAAGACTTCAAGTCTCAGGGTGGACTATTAGTCTAGATGCAATAGTTTAAGCTATTCATACATTTCTATCTCTTAACAGTGCGATCAATGAAATATGTTCAAACAATCTAGTTCTTTTAACAAGTAACAAGTAAGAACAGTTCTACAAATCTAGCATATAATTTTATATTTTTAGTGCGATTGCGAACATGCAAGCAATATATTATTTAAGCAAGCATAGTAGTCATTCCTCTATCTTTCTTAGAAAAGCACGTAGTTCTACTCTTAGTTTAGCATGCATGGAAACATATGAACATTCTTTTACTCTTGTTTACTAGCATGTGTCATACCCCAGTCCAAAAATACCAAGGGACTAGCCACGTGGAAATGGCCAACAGCACAACTCTAATGGACAAACCCAATTTAATGGACCCGTTAGAGTGCACTTAAGCTGTAATACATATAAAATGGTCTACAAATACCTGTCACAGTTTATATACCTAATCTCATCCACGACAGGTAACGAAATCACAAAGATACAAGTCCAGTCACAATAATATAAAATGATTTGTCCAACCAAAGCAATATAAATAATGTCACGGGGAACAACCCGTCCTCAAAATGGAAAGAAAAATAACTCCAAGTACAATATCCAGAAGATACTACAAGATCAAATATCTAAGAACACTAAGCATAAATAATGAATGGTGAGAATACTGTGTGCTCGAGAAAAGTCCCCCGGAACAACCTCGTCCTCTGCAACCTATACGTCTCCAATAGTAGCACATGCCCCGTAAACCTCGGGATAGCTCTCCTCGTCTACACCTGGGGACATAATCCTGATCCAAGTTCTCAGGGGACATAGCAAGGTACAATAAAAACTCAAGCCAAATGAAATACAACAAGTAAATATAAACAGATCCTCAGGATAAGCTATGTAATCAGCTAAGTGAAATACAAATGAGAGCATTACTAGTACTCAGGCTGAGACCACTACATGCTCTGTGTCGGGGAGCCCATAGCAGCAAGTAATATCTCGTAGGGCCAGTAAATGTGCCAAGCTCTGGTATAGAGACCAAACACCTCCAGTAACATAGTATATATATATAAAATAATTATCCTGTAGCATGTGTGTCTCTCCCCACCCAATGTAACCTCACGTCTTATGTCCACAATGTCTCATGTCCATAACACGCAAGATCATGACCTCTAGCTAGTACAACGAGTCATAATAATATCCATACAATATGCAAGCCTCATATCATGAATCTTGTAAGCCTATACAGAATTACCATGAATAACTCAAGAAAGATTCTGTCACATAAAATAGAGTCAAGTGTCCTACGGTATGGCGTACTTGGTAAAGCAAGCACGTAAAAATATAGGATCGTGGAATCAACTCTCTAAGTGACGTTATACGACTACGCGTACGGCATCGACACCCGAACCTTGTTCGGATGCTAAACAATTTATCACGGTCCTAGGTTGAACATGTACATCACAATATATATATATATATATATATACGGAAAGAAACACAAGAAGATAATGTAAACCCCCTGATTTTTCAAAATTTTCAAAACTGGATTTTTCACAATTTTCTGGAATTTTCTGGGAATTTTCTGTAATTTAAAACAGGGTTTTAATTATTAAATGATTTTTAAATGATAATAAACAATATTAAAATATTATGAAAATAATATTTTTGGATGTAAAATAAAAAACTGGACTTAGGACAATTTTTTTGGAATTTATCGGACCTCGGACCTATTTTAAAACACCTAAAAATTATTTTATCTATTTAATTAATTAATTAATTAATTAATTATTATTATTATTATTTTACTCAGCCCAAGCCTATTGGACCCAGGCCCGGCCCATCAGGCCCAACCCGCAACTGCTAGCGGGTCGGGTCGGGTCTGCCCGAACCCGACCCGCCCGTACCCGGCTGACCCCCTCTCCCTCTTCCCCGAGTTTCCCGCCGCCTCCGCCGCCGACGCAGCGCCGCCCGGCCAGCCACCCACGCCCCCACGTCGCCTCGACCACCCCATCGCCCCCACGTCCTCCGCCCGTCTTGGCCCCCCCAGCCTCCTCTCCCCCTATTTAAACCCCAGCCCCGGCCGTCGACCCCACCGTCGAACCACCACTCCCTCACCCGACGCCGCCACCGCTCCGCCCAGACCCCAGCGCGCCGCCGCCGCGTCCCTCGCCGCACACCCACCGTGCCCCACCTCCCAGCTCCGCCGCACACGCCCCCGCAGCCCTCTCCTCCTCCTTCCTCCTTCCCCCAGCAGCGGCCCACGCCCCCGCAGCAGCCGCCGCCGGCCGCCTGCGCTGCCCAGCACGCCGCCTCCGGCCGCCCGAGAGCCGCCCGCCTCGCCGTCAGACTCCGTCGAGCCGCTCGCCTCCGCCGTGCTCAGCCAGCTCCGGCAGAGCCTGGAAACCCTAACCCTAGCTTCTAGACACGTGTCGGACACGATTCGACCCCGGTTTTCGGGCCCCGTTCAGGTGCGTGTAACTTCTTGCTCGTAGCTCTGTTTTCGATTTCGTGAATTGCGTTGCGAAGCCTGTATAACCCTCTCGGTGCCCGGATAAACCGCTCGGGATATCGCGTCCTGTGGTGATCGCACACCGCGATCCAAAAACAGAAAAAACCAGACCCTGTTTCACCCCGGAACTGAGTACGCCCCGCCAAACGGGACGACTTGGTCGCGTGCGGTCTTCACAGATACATGCGCGTCGTTGATACGGACGTGAGGGATTTCGCAGAAGTCGATTCGGGTGTGCGTGCACACCGAAATCAACGCGTATCCGCGGACATCGCCCCGTATCCGTACTTTCTGGAACGCGCCCTAACTTTGTGTACACACATCGGATCGAGACGAAACTTGCGCCATCGGACTCGTAGCAATACGCTGGTCCTGTGTGTCAAGTTTGGTTCGATTCTGAGAACGTTGACGAAATTGCGTGTCGTGGGCCCCACAGGCCCCGCTCGACGGACGATTTTGCGATCGGCTCATCGGAATCCAATTCTGGAAGTTCCGTTGGGTTCGTATCATCGTTCCTGACCTGTTGACACTAAGTTTGGTGAATTTGGAGACCTTTGACCCGGACATATTTTTCGGTGCAAAGCGGGCCCACCTGTGGACCCGTTTTGACCCAAAACTGTCGTTTTTGCCCTTGTCTCCAAATTGGACCCAAGGACAGGCGTTTCTAGCTGATTGATATTTTCTGGATCTGATGGTGATATTTGTTTCAGCAACCGGAGTACCGTCTGCAATTCTCGCCGAAGTCAGAACTGCAAACAGAGCCGGAACCACAGGCAAGTGTACCTTGCCAAACCCTGCAGCTTGCTACTTACTTTCCTTGACTAGTTATACATCAATGGGCAAGTAAAGCTTGCCAATTCTCAGATATTTCTGGTTATAGTATTTTACTTGGGTTCTTGTAGATTCATATAAAAACTTGTTTAACTGCTCAACCCAGGACACCTGACACTATTCATGTGACGGAATTGCCTGAGATATACCTGGTGATTCCGTATAGGTTATATTTTCATGTCATTTACAGTTTACATGCTTAGATTCTATCCTGACTCATTGCATTAGTTCAAACTTGCGTGACTTGTACCTGATATTTTCTGGAACTGTGACGTGAGATTACATGGGGTGGGGAGAGTATTATCATATCAAGGATAAATATATTATAATATAAATACTGTTATCTGGCGATGCCTTAGACTCTGATACAGAGCTTTGGTACCTTACGGGCCCTTCGAGAAAATACTGTTATGGTTTTTTCGACACTGATCCTGTAGTAGTCTCAGTCTGAGTATGACTAAAACTCTCACTTGCATATCACTAGTTGGTTTATATATTTACCCTGCTGTTTCATTATTGCTGCACTGCATATATTTTGGCTTATATTTTCTGTACCTTGTTATGTCCCCTGAGGACCTGGAATGGACTATGTCCCCAGGTATAGCTGAGGAGAACTACCCCGAGGTGTACGGTACAGGAGCACTCCTTGGAGCAGAACCCGGAACAGAGAACGAGATATTGGCCGAAGATTTCTCCTGAGCACCGGCTTCATCTACACAGTATTTCCATTTTCAGCATTTATTTCCTGTCTATTTTTCCTCTGAATGTAACAGACAAATTCTCGGATTGTTTCCCGAGATAATCTTATTTACTGCTTATTTATTTCCATTGCATTATTTCTGGCAATTAATCTGTGCTATTCTGTGGATGAGATTAGTAATACCTGAGACTTGTAATATTTTACTGTTAGACTACAGCTTAAGCATGCCCTGACGGATCCATTAAATTGGGTTGTCTATCGGTGCGTGCTGCTGGCCATTGCGCACGTGCCCTGTCCCTCGACATTTTGGGACTGGGACGTGACAGATAATATAACAGGATCTACTGCAAGTTTGGCATGGTACACTTGCTTGGGTTTTGAACTCCGTAAACTGTTCCTGGAAAAGTGGAATCTGCACGTACACCTCCGGATGCTGAAACAAACATTACCAATGTCCTAAGAATAGTTGAAATAGCCAGGATTGACTACCCATAAGTCCAATTTGAACACAGGGACAAAATTGACAGTTTTGGGTCAAAGCGGGGTCCACATGTGGCCCACTTAGCATCAAAAAATATGTCAGAGGCAAAGTTATCCAAATTCGTCAAACTTAGTGTCTACGAGTCCAGAACGATGATACGAACCCAACAGAACATCCAGAACTGGATTTCGATGAGCCGATAACAAAATCGTCCGTCAAGTGGAACCATGGGGTCCACGAAACGGTATTTCGTCAACGTTCTTAGATTTGAACCAAACTTGGGTCACAGACCAACGTAACGCTGCGAATCCAATGTCATAAGTTTCGTTGCGAATCGACGAGTACACACGAAGTTATGGCGAGGTGTCGGAATAGGCCGATACGGTATTTTTCGGTGGATACGAGTTGATTCCGGCGTGCACGTACGTCCAAATCAAGTTTTGCGAAAGCCCAAACGTCTGCGTTTATGTTACGCACCATTCAGTGCAATCTGGATGTGACGACATGGTCTCGTTTGGCGGGACGTATCCCGTATCGAAGATTTTGGATTTTTAAAAAAAAAGTTTTTGGTCGTTTTGGAATCAGAATAATCCGGTCGTTTTGGATCCGGATTATGTCCCCAGGATTAGCAGACGAGATCGACCCCGAGGTACACAGGACTAGCAGACGAAATACTGAGCATTAGCAGGAGCAGGTGTAGGAACAGGAGCAATCACTAGAGCAGTACCAGATCCAGTAGACGAGTGATCCCCGAGGGTATCTTCTGAGTATATACTGTTTCCATACTCAGTATTTGCTATGGTTATCTTTATTCTTGTTTAAGTGAACAATTGTAACAGACTTAATATCGGGTTGTTCTCCGATTTTATTTACTTGTGACTGGATGATGTTTATTTCCTTTTGTTGATATTGCTGTATTTATTCTGTGGATGAGATTAGTAGACCCTGATTGTTGTATTACAGCTTAAGTACGTCCCGATGGATCCATTAAATTGGGTTTGTCCATCGGTGTGTGCTACTGGCCATTGCCACGTGTCTAGTCCCTCGATATTTTGGGACTGGGAAGTGACAGGGAGAGAGTGGTTGTACGAAGATTGTAAGCATTCAGATGTAGACTTAGCATTTTCCTTTATATTTTTCTCTGCTTTCAGGACCAAGTCGTGCAAACTTGTGCAGATATATAATATACTAACCGTTTGTGACAAAAGTAATAAATAATAAATAAATAAATAAATAAGAAGGAGTGATAGTTGAAATTTGAGTGAGAATCAATAAAAAAAATCAAGACTTGATTGCATCAAAGTGTCTATGGATGCAATTATAAAATTTTGAGAGAGAATTAAAAAAATTGATATAGTACAATGCAATATACATATACTAGGAAAGTCCTAATATGAGAAATCGAGTCGAACTCGAGTCCGTTTGCAAACAAGACTGAGTCGAACTCGATACCGATCAGCCCACAAACGATTTTTGAATCGAGCTTGGATCGACCTGGACACGAGTCAAACACGAACGGTTTGAATCGTTTTACACCCTAATTGTTGGAGTGTACAATTTTGATTGGACAAAGTGTGTGTGAATCCTGACCATTCTCCGGTCCAGAATCTCACCTCTCACCTCTCACCTCTCACCTCTCACCTCTATATATCACTCGGAGATCAAATAAAACCGTAGAGAGAAACCCCAAGGCCCCAACTCCGCTAAAACCCTCGGTTACAGAGATGAGCGTTACAGAAATGAGCGGTCATAATGAAGAAGGGAACGACTCCGACGACGGGGAGGTCTTCCTCGACGACGGCGACATCATCCAGGAGATCCCCATCGATGAAGAAGGTTCCACTCCTCTTCTCCCTCCAAAACCCTAATTTCATCTATAGCCGCCAAATTTTGTTTTCTAATTCATCGAAAATTCAGAGATTCCCGATCGCGACGAGGATTTGGACTCCGATATCGATCATGGTGAGGTCGTTTCTGTGTAATTTTCTGTGGATTTGATGCATTTTAGTGTAAGGTTGTAATTTTTTGACCAAATTTCAGATTTTGCTGCTCCGGATGATGATATGGATGCAGAAGTTCATGGTAGGTTTTTTGTTTTTTCTTCTTGTTATTTTGTGGATTTTGGAATGATTGGAAGCGATTCTGGTTAACCATTAAAAATCACGTTTCTTTGGAGAATTTTGAATATGTTATTTGGTTGCAATGAGTTCATTTGATATTGTCAATAGTGTAGGCTTCGTAGTTGGTATTAAGATGCAATCCTTGGCTCAAAATATGTAATGTATACATGAACGAGGCAATCTTTTCTTATTGGAGACTCCGATGATTAATTTGCCGTCGTAACTTTTAGGTTTAATCCTTCCATATAGCTCACCTTCCCTCATATGTACAACGACCTTCGTCACGATGTGTTCGGGACTTGCCTTGGTACATTTAGCTCACCTTCCCTTATATATATATATATATATATATATATATATATATATATATATATATATATATATATGGCTTATTTTCAACTTGATACCATTAACTATTTAAGTTTTTCAAGTTGATACCCAAAAATTTAATTTTATATGAATCACTACCCTCAACTATTGAAAAATTTTCAAGTCGATACCCTTCGTCAGTCAGGGGTTAATTTTTCCGTACCAACAAAGAAAAACAATTTTTTTTGACCAAATTACACCTGATCCTTTTCTCCTACTGGCCACTGGTAGCCATGAGATGAAGCTCCCCCTTCTATTCTTCCTCCTCTCCCCAAGCAAACCCAAACCCTATTTCTTCTGCTCCATCACTCTTCTTCAACCACCTCCGTCTTCCCCATATAAAATCCTAACCCTAATTATTCTTCTTCCCTACATAAAGCCCTAATCCTAATTATTCTTCTTCAACCTCACCTCCATCTTCTTAATTAACTATATTTAACATGCAAAAAGCGAAAAGTAACAGAAGATCAAGAGAAACTAACATGAACCAATCAAACAAAATTGAATCTTTCATATAGAAAACAAAGAAAAATGGTATCTTTGAAACATTTTCTCCAAGAAAAAGACAACATATGTTAAATTTATCTATGATTTCAGCTAACAGAACTGTTGTTCTTCCTCAGAAAGATCAATAATTGCTTTCAATCAACACAAAGACTTTTGTAATTAACCACATAAAAAATTGATCTTTAGCATAAAAACCAAAGAAAAATAGCATCTTTGAAACATTTTATCCAATAACAAGACGTGTTGAATTTGTCCTTGATTCCATCTAGCACAACTGCTTTTCTTCCTCGAAAAGATAAATTTTTTATTCCAATCACTAGAAAGTCGCAATCTTTCCAATTAACCACATAAAAAAACAGAAATTTTCTACCGAGGAGCTTGTCGGAAAAGACAGAGAGAGAAGAAGAACGACAAGGAGAAGCTCGATGAAGGGTGCGTCGTCGCTGGGTCTGTCGACTATGTCCACGGTGTGCGGTGGCGCTTGTCACGGTCGATCGACGAATACGGAGTGACTCAGGCTCCACATATCTGGGGAGGAAGAGATCGAGAAGAGAGGTGACGATGGTGGTTATGGTCGGGCTAGGCGGGTCTGGGGAGAGAGAGCTGAGAGAGGAGAGAATGGAAGAGAGTTAAGAGAGAGGAATAAAATAAATAATAATAATTATTATTATTATTGAGGTATTAACTATTAAGTGGAGGATAATTTTGTCATTTCATATTTTTTGTCTACTTTGTTACGGTATAAGGTTGTCTAATTATACTTAAGGTATTTACTTGTATAATATGAAAGTGCAGGGTATCAAGTTTAAAAATTGTAATAGTTAAGGATATCAAGTTGAAATTAAGCATACACACAGGCACCCCTCGCACTAACTTATTTATCCCAATATAGATTCGTAGGGATTTCTATGGGGAGCTAACCGCTAACTAAGTCTCCCCAAGGGTAAAACCTTAGCTTACCCGGACATTGTGGATTGGGGGCCTCTGCACTCTCCCCCAGGTAGTCGGTATTGGCCGTCCCATTGGGTCACAAAAAATAAAATAAAATATATGATCAGGTGAGAAACATATTTTTTTATCAGAAGATGAGAAACAACATATGAAGATTCTGAATCCTTCGATTATAATCAACCGTTAGGATTCTAACACAACCTTATATTCTAACAACTGTAAATTAAGAAAATATTGCTCCCTTTAGAAATGGTATCTTCCTTTTTCCTTGGGCACGACCGAGAATTGAGAAAACAGACTACTCATTTACTCGGTCACATTGGGCCAGCAACCACAGCCTACGACGAGAGTAGAGATCTTGGCGAGTGCATGAAAATCTTGTTCATGCGAATGCCTTGGTTCTCTCTCTCTTGGTGCAACGATTGGACTCATTGGAGGATGAAAATATGTACTTGCTCATGATGATGTTTATGATTGAAGACCATAGGAGAGAGGAGATTGGCCACACTGTAGTTGAGGCCAAAGGTATCTGCGTGCAGGGGCGGCTCTTGCCAAGGGCAGCCAGGGCGACGGCCCAGGGCCCACAGATTAAAGAGGCACAAATATAGATATATCTAAAATAGAAGTAGTATATGTCATGGGCAACTTTTAGCAAAAATAGTAGTGGTGTAGTGGTTATTATGTAAGTTTGGCGCTCTAAAGGTCTTTAGTTCAATTCTTGGCGATGGCAATATTTTTTTTGTTATATTTACTTTTATTTTAGTTTCTTAATTTTTTTCACAATATATATGTGACCCATTTTAAAAGTTTGCCTTGGGCCCCCATGAACTCAGGGCCGGCCTTTGTGCGTGCTTGCAGCGAGATCAACATGTATCCAAGTTGTGGATGTGGCTTCCAATATTTGATCGTGCCCTCTTTAACACCATTTATGTGTCAACATCCAAATAAAAAAGAAGTGAAGACCAAGCATGTAGTGTGAGTGGGATTCACATGAACTGATTGTTTCACTACCATAGTGCATGCTTCTATCATTTCTGCTGCATTGTGCTGAATCAACACCACCTCTGTGTGGAAATCCCTCACCATTACTTTCCTCGTACTCCAAGGTAGCCGTGAGGAAGAGGTAGGGGGTGGACCCACACTAGGCCTGGGGGCTGCCGGCCTCCTGAGTTTTCAGTTACCTACTATATATATGTAACGTTCTCTGAAAAATACATGATAGGGTAGTTGGTAAGTGCATATTTTTTTTAACCAAAAGGTCTCATGACTCAAGTTAGATCCCCTTTAGCTATGTTACTTCATACCTATGTGTATTTCTGTCCCCCCTCTCCCTCAATTTTTTTTTTTCACTTATTCTGCAAACCCACCCCCCCCCCCCCCCCCCCCCCCCACCCCCCACCCGCCCTAAAAAAAAATAAAATAAAATAAACTTTCTGGGTCCGCATTTGGAGGAGGGCTGTTGCTATAATCGCTTCCAAATCAACATGACATGGATTTAACTGGTTGAAAATTGATAAAGAGCACCGGTAAATGCCCGCGACGAGCAACCAACCAAAGGTGACAATGAATGTGGGAAAAAAGAGAAATGTGGTGCATATTAATAGTGGGCGGTTGGGTTTCATTTTCGATGATTATATTGTTGATAATGTTAAAACATTCATCTGTTAAACTTAGATGATGGAGATGAATGATTGAGTAGGAAGAACAATGATTCATGTCATTTAGGAATGTGAAACATTGACTCTTTGATTATCTTATGTTTGTTTTTTCATTTGAACAATTTGTCTTCTATCAAAGTGACTTATGTGTGATATGTTTTTAAACATAATGTTGTGTTTCATAGATTATTTTGTGATCTTGTTACTCTGTTGTTTTCTATTGGTAATTTGGTATTATTTTTGACTCTTTTCTTCAGTTTATTATCTAAAATCTTAAGTGATGAGTTTTAAGGGATATAAGGCAGATTTGGATAAGCTAACATGAGCTATAAAACTGACAAAAAATGTGTTATGAAAGGGAATTTGAGAAGCTATCACGGTGGTGCTTTTCTTCTCTGGGCGAGGTTAGGCGCTCTGAGGCGATGATGCGAGTTAGCTCGCCTAGGAGCACCTAGAGCTTTTTAAAACACTGGGGTTCTTATCAGATCTATCTATTCAACTCAAGGTTCACACTATCTACCAAAACCTATGATGGAACTACCCAAACCAAAACGGGGAGGGGGGGGGGGGGGGGGGGTACAAAACTGATACTCTGAACCTTGATTCAAATTATGTTACTCTAATTTAAGGCTATCATGGCATGGAGTCTGTCAAGTTTCATATATTCACTCCTTTAGAATCATGGAATAGAATATGGGTGTTCCTATATCTTGGTAAGAATATACAATCATTTAAGTGTCGGTTTTTTATTTAATGTGTTACTGTAAAACATTATTTCTTGTTTTAAGTTTTATCTTTTGTGTTAAAATTACTGTTAACACATTTTTTTGTTTATCGATCTTTTCATTATTTTCTTTCAAGAATAGCTTTCTCGTTCACCTTTAGTTTTTCTGTTAAGCATCGGATAATAACTCTCAGTTTCTCTGTCCGTGTAGACGATGCTGATGATTCTGTATATGCGTTTAACGGACATTCAGGTGAGCTCTCACATAACTATGTAATGTCTCCCAGCAGAGTTAGTATAGTTGGATTCTGTGGTCTTTATTATCCTTAGATTCTTTTGGTATATAAGACGTTCACGAAGCACTTGCCAGTGCAACTCTGAGAACTTTTCAAAGTTTACCAGTTTCATTTGGTGAAGCTTTCTTCTCTTAAATTATTTCGTTGTAGTTTTTCTACCATCTATGTTTGATTAACCAAGAATTCTTTTAAACTCTTGTGTACTGGCATCCACATATTGTTCAATTCATGTGTATTGAATGATTTAGAAGCAAATTGTGATAAGTTAACTGCTTTATTGTTTTAGCAAAATGCAAAAAGTTCCATCTTCGTTCTTAATGCACTAGTTTTGGTTCTTACTAATTATTTATCAAGTTGTGCATACTCTTGCTTATGTGCATTGCATATGCTATTTATGACTATATCTCAGTGAGCACTACTTTTATGTTGGTGTAGATGAACTCTTCGCGGTTGCATGCAGTCCAATAGACGAATCTTTGGTTGCAACAGGAGGCAAAGATGATAGAGGATTTCTTTGGAAGATTGGTTCGTTAGATCCAGCATTTGAGCTTCAAGGTTTTGTTTTGTATCTTTAGAATGTTGCTGTAAATTATTCCTTTGTTTCATTAGATGTAATAAAAAATCTCATAGTTTGATTGATACCATTGCACATTGACTGTTTTGGGTCAGGTTTGTCCAGAACTTGTCCAAATGGTATGATATACTCGAATCAGCAAAAAAAATCCAATAAAAAAAATCCAATATCATCCATATAAATCTGAGTGTTGTGTCAGTTTCAGGCTGATACATGCCGGAACTGACGAAACTGACCAATATGGACCAATAAATATCAATTTAAGAAGATTACCTTGTAGTGTTTGTCTCTCTGTTGCCAACTTTACATATACGATCATTTTAGCAAATGATCTTATATTTTTTTTTCTCCTTGTACTTAACATAGTATATATGAATAAACAAAACATCCTCCTATTTGAGTTCAGGAAAATGTCAAGATAGGATAAGAAATGAGTGTATCCATAGGAAGTTGGAGGTGGCGCTAATTGAGGATAAGATGTAACCACCATTTTTTTAAATTTTATAATTTATATAATTTATTTATTATTGTCATGATTAATTAATATCTAGATAGTGATTAGTTAATTAATCCTAATTAGTATTTAGGTTAAGGTTAACCTTGGTTTAGGTTAATGGAGGATTAGTGTTTAGATATTTCAAATCGTTAGAATATCTAGATATTTTCCACCCACCTCTTCATAATTAAATATTTAGGGGTAAACTTGTAAATAGGAAACCCACCTCTTCAAAATAAATATCAAAGAGGCTTAGAGGAGAAGCTACACAACACCTCACCCCCCCCCCCCCCCCCCCCCCCCCACCTCAAGAGGTGGCTAGCCACTATACCCCCCCCACCCCACCCCACCCCACCCCACCCCACCCACCCCCTACCCAACCCAGCCACTATACACCTTCACTTTATTTTCCTTTCAACTTCATCATCTCCAAGGTTTTCCACCATTTCCCAAACACCAAACCTTATTCTCCACAACTATTCCATCAACCAAACTTCACCAAATTTCTTCCAAAGAAGGAGCCAAGCTTGAGGATCATAGAAGAGTTAACAAGGAGCACTACCAAGGAGGATTTGACACACTTCTTCTTCCTACATCATTTTGAGAGAATTTTCCTTGAGAGCTCTTCCCAATAGGTAACTACAACTTCCCTTCTAGTTTCTATGATAGGATAACTAATCTAAAACCCATAGGAAATCCACAAATAACTAGGTCTAACTTTCTAATGGTAATACTAGGTTCTAATAGACTCCTAGGTAATAGATCTTGGTGTTTTAATTAGTGAATTAGAACACTAGTGGATTGGTATCCACCAAGTGCTTGAGTTAATCTCCAAAAGAAATTTGTGTTCCAATGAAGGTGTGTTGTGTCCATGTGTCCTAAATAGGATAACTAGCGCCGTATCAAGAGACTACTTAAAACGCATGGTTAAATATTGAGTTCTTACATAAACTAGATTAATAGGTGTCTTTTGGTTCACCCCCCCTCCCCCCCTACACCTTCACTTTATTTTCCTCTCCACTTCATCATCTCAAGGTTTTCCACCATTTCCCAAACACCAAACCTTCTTCTCCACAACTATTCCATCAACCAAACTTCACCAAATCCCTTCCAAAGAAGGAGCCAAGCTTGAGGATCATAGGAGAGTTAACAAGGAGCACTACTAAGGAGGATTGGACCCACTTCTTCCTACATCATTTTGAGAGAATTTTCCTTGGGAGCCCTTTCCAATAGGTAACTGCAACTTCCCTTCTAGTTTCTATGATAGGATAACTAATCTAAAACCCATAGAAAATCCACAAATAACTAGGCCTAACTTTCTAATGGTAATACTAGGTTCTAATAGACTCCTAGGTAATAGATCTAGGTGTTTTAATTAGTGAATTAGAACACTAGTGGATTGGTATCCACCAAGTGTTTGAGTTATTCTCCAAAAGAAATTTGTGTCCCAATGGAGGTGTGTTGTGTCCATGTGTCCTAAATAGGATACCTAGCGCCGTGTCAAGACTACTTAAAACGCATGGTTAAATATTGAGTTCTTACATAAACTAGATTAATAAGTGTCTTTTGGTTTGGTATCCTATTGTGGTTGTGTATCAATATACACTAGGGTGTATGTATATATATATATATATATATATATATATATATGTGCGTGTGCGTGTGCGTGCGCCCGCGTGTGACGTCATATACTGTATGAGATGTATATATCTATATAGATATGTTTATGTATATGTTAAGAGGATTATATATATACTTGATGTTGGTGTATATATATATATATATATATATATATATATATATATATGTGTGTGTGTGTGTGTATATGTGTGTGTGTGTGCGCGCGCGCGCGCATTAGAGCAATGGCAGCAGCATCAGCTATAGCAGCAGGCAGCAGCAGTATGCTGCAGCAGTGCAGCAGCAGTAGCATTAGCAGCAGTGCAGTGCACAAACAGTGCACTACGTGCACAGTGCCGTGAGGGCAGTGCACAAGTGTATGTGTGTGCTTGGTGCAAGTGTGTGAGTGAGTGTCTAGTGTGTGTGTTTAAGTGGATGAGAGCGTGAACAAATGTGATGTGGATGAGTGTGTGAACAAATGTGATGTGTAGATATGTTTAGGTGTTGGTATTAAGTATCAGTTGGTATGTTTATATTGTGGGTATTAAGTGCAAGTATCAAAGTATCAAAATACTAAGATACGAAGGACTACCAAGTGTCAAGATAATTGCATAGTGTTGGTATCTCGGGATACCAAGTATTAAGACAATTGGGTATATGTCAAAGTAAGGTCAAGGTATTGGAGTTTAGGATACTAAAGTGTTAAGGTATTATAATACCTATAGATATACACATATAGCTATTTACTAAGGGTATACATATGTATATATACATATGACTATGCTAGGTTATTCATATAAGTTATATAAATAAATATGAGATCATCTCTAAGCATAGGAAATCAAGTATAGAGTAATTGATATAAATATATGTATCACAAGTAGGTAATATTGAACCTATTGTAAACCTACCTAGTTAAGTTACAACTAGAAATAGGTAATGAACCTAGAAACCTAACCACTAGTTAGGTAAGTTTATTATTGATTTTCATACACCTATTGATACCACAACTCATAATATTATAGGTTACTTGGACTTTGATACAGACTCTGACCTATATCACCAACTTAGGACGCCAGGCGAGTACATTCTCTGGTCGTTTTCATACTTGATAGTCTCTATAATGCATGCTTAGTTTTGCTTACTTGATTTATATCACGTTATTACACGGATTGATATTGAACGGATTCGAAGCGAGAAATCATGTTTTCATGTCTCTTGTTGTTCGTGATCATCTTGTTACCGTGTTTCATCATGTTGCACCACGTAACATTATATCATGACTTGAATCCATAAATATTAGTCGGAGAAAGGGAAAATACTAAATAGATATGTGATCAACCTATGTTACTTGTTTCACAACTTGACTGATAGCTAATCATGCACTTCACACATGATTATGTCGTACCATAACATGAATGATAGCCATCGTTACGATATGCCGTATACCCTTACCGATCACATATTGAAAATAGTATTTTAAATCACAAGATTAGTTACAATCTCCATGTTTCACCTTACTTGCTATCGTGTACCATGCTTACTCCTGTTTACCTGTTTCCCTACTTGATTGTCATACCATGTTTCAATGCTTACTCTCTATCAGGTATATCATATCTTTTTCTGTTTTGTAGTTACTACTATATATTGGAACTGATTTCATTGAATTGTACTTGCTCCAATTTTTACTGGATGTTGATGTAAATAGGGGACGATTATGAGGGCCAGTATTCCACCTACTATGGACCCCAGGAGGACCTTCTAGCAGAGCTTGATCCTGCCCTACCGGAGATCAGGAGCCCCTCGCAGCGGAGATCCTGGCTACGACTACTTAGTTTTTAGTATAGCTTAAAGACTGTATCTTTTGTCCGAATTTGTCTCCGGTAGTTTACTGTCTTTATGTTATATCTGGATCTAGACTTTTATCTTACCTAAACTTTGGACTTGAATTATAGACCGTTTTGTTTCCATTAATTGATCATTCTTGTGATATCTTCCTTAGAAATGAGTCTTTAGTACTATAATTATTTCATATATATTGCATGAGTTAATGGATATTACTGAGTTTTTAGACAACGTTCTACTGTCGATACTGTAGCGTAGGCTGGACTTACCCACGTACTCGTGTCTGATCATCAGGGCGCGGGTTGTGACATAAGATGAGAAAAATAAAATTCGTCTTAGGTGGTTTGGACACATGCAATGCAGACCATTGGATGCTCCTGTAAGGAGGAGCGATAATGTAGTTGTTTAAGGAGCCGGTATGACTAAAGGATGCCGAAACGAACATGGATTAAAGTTTTAAAGGAGAATTGTTATTGTTAGTTTTACTGAGGACTTGACTTGTCCCCTTAATGGAGCTGATATATATATATATATATATATATATATATATATATATATATATATATATATATATATATTGTCCATTCTTGGCCTCCTCGGATCCGTGTCAGAGCCACCCAGCCAATCCGAGAGTGCTCAACAGGGAGTCCCCCTTCCGCGGAGAGGGGTCTACTATCCAGAGCACCCAACGGGGAGCCCCCACCCCATCCAAGTAGGCTTGGCACGTCCCTGGCACAAAGCCACCCAGTCGGCGTCCAAGGGGGAGGGGGCTCGAACTGTGGTCTCCCCCACAGGGAGCCCTCCGTTGTAACCACTAGGCCACAACCCTTGGACTGAATGAGAAATATATATATATATATATATATATATATATATATATATATATATAGTATCACACAGACAAAACTGCTGGAACCATACTTGTAACGATCCGTTTCGTTCAAGTGGATAGCCGATTCAAACGGCGCAAGTGCAACGACCCGACCCGCTTTGCTCATCGAGAAGATTCATTGAGGCAAAAGATTCTAGACTTGGTCCTTCAAGAGTTCAAACTTAGACTTTCAAAGGCTCGTTCGGAGTATCGTTCGACCGAGGCGAATCATCGCTAAGGTAGGTGGCTACGATGAACTTATCTTTGCTTAGCCAGCACACTTAAAATATGGACGATACATGCTAGTCGCTAGGTGAATCACCCATTGCATGCTAATAAAGAATACAACGCACCTAGCTAAGGGAATAATCCCATCTTGTATTACTTGTGTTAGAACATGAAAATGAAACTTGGCTTATAATTAGACCCTCGCATGCTAACTTTGCTTCGTGCATGTAGACCCTGCTATGCCTCGAGTAGATCATTATGGACCCTTCGTAATGCACTGTTTTACTTGTTTATACTGCACGTCCTACATTTTATGTCGCTCGATATGTCCCTATACGGCTTCACTCCTCGCACTACCCCTTAGACTCGTGCTAACGTAAATGCGTATGTTTCAAATATAAATGCATGCTTGCATACTTACATTGTAGTTTGTACTCGTTGTCTCGTTTCAATGCTTGTCACATAATTTCATGCCACAATCAAGTAAATACTATCCTTGCCTTACATTCATCTAAGTTTTCCGGAAGGCTATCGAATAGTCGTTCCGCACAAGAATGAACCTGAAAGTATTCGGGACCGTTAGGTCGCCGAGGTAGTTCCGAACTAGGGACTGCATCATGACAAGTTAAACAACACTCTTCCAGCACTGAATCGAATGGCTCGGGGAGTCGATATATTTATGAATAATCATGAACTTGAATCTGACCCGAATATGTACCTGACAAGAGATGCAAGACTAGAGACTTGCATGGTCACGGACAACTTGTGTACGAGGTATCTGATTTTCTCGGACGATCACCGGGGCACCGGGATCGTACCGGCCTAGGAGGAATGAATGGTGTATTGCGTGCCAAATTCGGTTATGATATGCGGCGCCGTCTTTGGGGCAGGACAATACTCAGTATTCGGGCCTTGGTAGAGCATACTATCTTGGACTAGCCGTCTACCCATGATAGTCGCATGAATCGGCGGGATGGCGTGCAATGGCTCTTCTGTATCACCCGTTTGCTTTGAATTGCTCGTCTTGTATCAAGCGTTGCACCACATTCCATCACGAGACTATAAATCGGTCCTTTATGGCTAAGCCAGTGACCTCATGTTCATATAGATAAGTCATCCTCGCTTAGCGACAATCCTCGTGCGAGTCATTGCATCATATCTGGAATCCGAAACACCTGAACAAATATGAGTAAGAGACACTTGTACATAATTGAACACTTGAACATCCATTGTAACACGCATGAGTAATCCGTGTAACTCGTGCACCTGAAACGGAACCCCGCTCATGACACTTGTGTTTGATTATGCTATTGCCCTTGGATTTCATTATATATGCTCGTGCTTGGTTTAACTTGGTTTGCCTTGGACAAGGAAGGAAGAATGGTTTGTTGGTAAGTCTCGCCGTGTTACTCTTATATATTGCACGACGTACTGCCACACGAAATTGACTTTTCATTATGCCATTTAACTGATCCTAAGGCAAGACTAGAAAGATAACTTAATAGATGGTGCTAGGAACCTAAATAACGTGTTTGGATTTGTCGAGCGGGCGAGAAGCCTCCCCACCAGTGCATTCATGTACTGATAACCCACCATATTGCTTGCAGGGTGCGGGAGAAACTCGTTCGGTGCAGAAACCTCCTTCGTGCGATCTAAGGCGTGGAGTTCGCTCTGGAGCCTTGGAACGTTGCGTCCGGAACTGAAGCACATATACAAGACATAATGTTGGAACATCGCCTATGTATTATTCCACAAATGTAGCCACTTGGCACACTTTTACTGTTTCAAGAGAGGGGGCTTGAGCGACTTGTAATCTCGGCCTAGCGTCGCTTGTAATACTTGTTCAATATCAATAAAGAGCTTGTTTTACTTCTATACTTGTGTTATTCAATGCTTCCGCTATTGACGACTGCGAACTTGTTACCAATCGCCTGTTCGTTTCTTATTCCGCTGCACTCGGACTATCTGTGCGACTCTATGGCTTAGACATCTTACCGAACAGTTAGACATCTTACCGCCTGTTCGGATCATGGACTTGCACGGACGCAGCTTGTGCTCGTGCGGCATCACGTCTAGATGGAAAAGATCGTCCCGCGAGAGCGCTGGCGCGGTGATTCGAGTCTAGCGGGGACGGCCGATTACCTGCAGGAGATCGGGACGTGACAATACTCGTACGAAGGGTACAAAATTGACATGGAACCGGTGATGCCAACCTTGCTTGAAATATTATGATCTCAACCATTTCTTCATGAAACCTTGGCGTCGGACTACACAATTAGTCAATTAGTGCATGACATAATATTTAAGTAACTTTTTAAAATCCTTTAGAACATTTGAAAGAGTTTTCAAGTTTTTACAAATTGCCAAAACTTGGAAATTGGGTCTGAAACTGCCTGAACCACCAACTACAAAAGACGAAACATAAATAGGTTTGAAACCAAAAGTGAAACTGAAATTATGAACCTTGCTTGATCATTCACTCTAGGAATAATTTCTTTTGTTTTATCGCTTTACCAATGCAGGTCACGGGGATACAGTTTCTACCTTAGCCTTCAGTTACAATGGGAAATTACTTGCATCTGGAAGTTATGATGGACTGATACAAATATGGGACACATTATCAGGTGGATTTTTGGGCACCCTTGAAGGGTCTGGGGGCGGCATTGAGGTAAGCCGTCACAAATGCGTATATTTTGGTTTTGGTTTGCATACCAGGTCGTCTAGGTATTTAGTATTTTTCTGCAATTGTCCCAGTGGCTCAAATGGCATCCTAGAGGAAACTTGATATTAGCAGGATCAGAAGATTCTAGTGTGTGGTTGTGGAACGCTGACACACGTGCCTGGCTGAATACATTCTCTGGCCATGCTAGCAGTGTCACATGTGGTGATTTCACACCTGATGGTACTAATATGTCTTTAGTTAATTGTTTTAAATGATTAATTTTAGCCAATTTGGATACTATCTATAATTTAGGCAGTCACTTTTCGTTTTATGGCTCTTGAAGGTAAACTTGTTTGTACTGGCTCTGATGATGCATCATTGCGGGTATGGAATCCCAAAACTGGGGAAAGCATACATACTGTTAGAGGTATACTTCGTGACCTTGCTGAAAATATTTGTATTTGTATTCTGTATATTTATCTATCAGTTATATTGGATAAGGAATTTTAAGCAATGTGAATATGCATTTGTTGTTTTTTCTTTAAACACTCCTTCCAACCGTAAACAGTACGTTATTTTCATACTGAATGTTTTGTATTAATGAATGCTAAGATGCTAAACCATAGTAGGTGGATATGAAATGTCTTTAGAAATACTCTCTTTATAGGCTCTAGTTTTCTTTTATTTCACTAGTCTTAGGATCATGCATCATTTATTGATTAACCTAGTCTAATATTATATTTGATCCAATTTTAGCCCAGATAATTGGGACAAGCTTGATCATGATTGTTTTATTTTTCCCATGCGGGAACAAGCTTGTTGTAGATTGTATTGTCTTACTTCTTCATCTAGTCTCTTTGTATTCTAGACTCTTTATCGATTGGGGGAACTTGGAGGGTGCTTCTTGGTCGAATGAGCTTAAACTGCATATCTGAAAGTTTGGTCTATCCACCTGCCAACTGACTGTCTGACATGACCCTCTCATGATCATAGCTACCTTGGCTAGGAATTTTGCAACAACATAGAGAGTTGACATTAGGTGATAGCCGGTCATAAAAAAATTATCAAATTGTTTATGGAACTCTCTTATGCTCTATAGCTGACCCCATTCTGATGGGATAAGGCTTGGATGATGATGATGATGATGATGATGATGATGATGGTCTGTGCCTGACACACTGCTTATAATGTGTGCCAAATTTAAAATTGATTGAACTGGGCACTGTATTTCTGTTGGGCTTGATTTTCCAGACTCTAGAGCCTTTTTTGCTAATGCAGAGCAATCTGGCACTTTAATTAATATGGTTAACAACATATGACATGACAAAAAGAGAGAGGTTAATTGAACTTTCTGAAGCAGAAAAGTTTCCATAAGGCATAATATATTTATTGAACAATGTTTTTATATGACATGTATATTTATAAAATATAAAAAGGATCTGACAATAGGAGAGAACAATGATGTCTTGACTCTTGATCGTCATTGGTATAAAGCTTCACATATACAACAACAACAACAACAACAACAACAACAACGGTGATCTTATAGCCATCCTACATAAATTTTCTTTCAACTTCAACAATATCTTGCAATCACAAAGCAGTGGCACTCTAGAAGTACTCTTCTATTTCAACCATCCTGTTTTGATTCTCTGAATAGCATCCATCGTGATGAATGATTGATCTTAGATACAGAAAGCTATCGCTCCTAGGTATCTGTTGCCCATCAAGGTGTACTCCTCCCTCATCACACACTCATATAGGATTTTAGATTTTTTATAAGCTTAATACAAAGTATAAATTCTAAAGTTTCATAAGATTAAAATTTTGCAAAGAACATTCTGCAAAAGTTATTAAATTTAGAAAGTTAAGATTTGGATAAGATTGAATTTGAATAAATATTTGTGATGTGTAATTTAAAATCTCCTATCTTTCAATAATTCTTGTTAATATGTAATTTATAATTCTCACAACTTAAATGACATGACACACATGAGGAGGTGGCGTGATATGGTGCAAGAAGGCCTCCCAAAATTGCTCTAAATTCAAGAAAAATCTACAAAAACTGTGTGTGTGTGTGTGTGAAATTGGAAATTCATGAACGCTCCCAGCGGGGCTCGAACACGACCATTTACGAGTCTTGTGTCTCAGAATCTCAGCCACTTGGACTATACCTCTTTTATATATATATATATATATAACGCTGATCCCTATGGTTACATGATGGGTGCCAAAAAGCTTAGGGATTTGATGGATTTAGAAAATCACTCGAAATGTTATCTTATGGTGCATACACACTATTGCCATATGAATATTTTACCTAATCAGCTGGTTATTTTTTGTCTTGACAATAAGAGAGGAGGCGGTTTAGTTTCTTACTTCCTACAACTTTCTGAGTTACTCTTACTTTCTTATCTCTAGCACCTCCACATACCAGGTCTCATTTTCTCCTTGTAAGAATATATTAGTAGTTCTCCCTTCAAAATTTATTTATTAGCAACTCAGTTAGTGAATTAATTACATTCACTGGAGATACACAATTCTACATACCTAAATCTGACTCTATATACCTCAGTTGATAATTTAATATCTGGTCTTAGCCTAGTTGCTACTCTAAACTCTTCTGAAAGAACTCGTAGCTCCACATCATTGGGGAAACTACTCTCCCTGCACCTTCTCTAAGAATATTACTAGCTACTGCTTGGCCATTATCTCCCACTGAAGGAGCCATCAAAAATAATTTTGATATCCTCTGCCTTGCATACCTCATATGTCACTGCTCCTCTATGGAGTTGGGTGGCTGGTTATTCATAATAATTATGTGCGTACCAACTAAATTGCACCTCGTTGTGGGAGTGGGGGGAGGGGGCTAAAGATACCCCATGACTTATGCAAGTATGCAAGGGCGGTCCTACATGGGGGCTAGTGGAGCATATGATTACTTCCCTCAATTAACTCCATAGTTCACTCACTCTAGATTGTTAGGATCTTGTACAATTACATTGTCCATGTCCCCCTTGATTAGTTTGTTATTCACGGCCTCTTATTTGTTCCTGTCCAAAATATAAGATCAATACTTGGTAACACCTTAAAATTTGGCAAGCAAAGGCCAAGATCAGGTTTCAGATTAAGGTTTGAATCCCCATCAAAGCACCTCCATCAGTCATGTAACTGCGGAGCCCATTTAAAATGTGCATGCCAAATTTGGTGGAAACTTCATTCAAGGATTGTAATCAAGCAGAATAGCCTTTTCTATTACTTGGAGGTATTGGGCCTTAAAATTAAGATTTGATGCGGAAGTCTAATTACTATCTTCACCTTGTAAATTTCCTTATTGTTTTTTTAAGGTTCAAAGCAGAATTTGAACATGTTTTATGTCAGAATTATTGTGCACTCGAACAGTCTGATGTTATATTATAGCTCCTAATGCTCTAAGCAATCTGCAGGATTATTTTATTAATATCATAGAACTTCGATTGTGAAATTTTGTAGGTCATCCATATCACACTGATGGACTGACATGCCTGTCAATAACCTCCGATTCTACAATTGCTATCACTGGTTCTAAAGATGGCTCTGTCCACATGGTGAACATAACGACCGGGAAGGTTTGTTGTTATTGTTAACTGTGACATTGTTAAGTTTCATACTTTCAAACATTTTGATCTACAAGCAATTTAATTTTTTATACATTTATGGCATTATTATTGTATAGAAAATGAAAGATTTCAAAAAAAAAAATGCATTGTGTACATTGTTTGTCTGTTTCTAGGTCTTATGGAATTTGGTCCCCTGTAAAGGTTACACCGCAAAATTTTACTCGCTTGCGTAAGCGTGAATTCTCATTGAATGAACTGATGGAATTGCAATTCCTATTTATGCCCTTGATCTGCGTGATTGACATTTACTTGAAATGTTTGGAATTCATCATTGAATCTAGGTCGTCTTATGGAATTTGGTCCAAAATTGTAAAGGTTATACCATAAAATTATTTATTCTCTTCGGTAATTTTGAATTCCCACTGAATGAACTGGTGGAATTGCAATTCCTATTTATGCCCTTGGTTTTGCTTGATTGACTTGGAATGTTTAGGAATTGAGGAATTTTACTGGTTAGCTTGAATTTGTCCAGTCTGGAGAAGTCAACTTTTCATCATTGAATTTTGAATGAATTATATTTCTTGTTTTTAATGTGAAAGATGGAAATGGGTTTAAAGGTAACATTTGAATATGTCCATTCCAAGCTAAGAAAACAGCAGAACTTGCCAATTCCTGGAATTCCAGTTCCTGAAATTTGAGTTCAATCTAACCAAACAGGTTCTTAGTGAATGCATTGTGTATATGGTTTGTCTGTTCGATGACTTTATAAGGGAACCAATATGCATTGTTGTTATTGATATGTTTTGTCGGGGGGTGGGGGGGGGGGGGGGTGGGGGTTATACTTTGTAGTTTTGGTTAAGATTTACTTGGATCCATAAAAGTGAACCTTTAGTCTTATGCTAATCACTTTAGCTGGAGGCCACGGCCTTCATTCCTGTGCAGTGATTGCTTCTTAAATCAAGATTCCTTGGTCCACTATATAATACTAACTTTGCTAGTTCTCTGTTATTGTGTATGCACAATAACATAGTACTTATGTGGGGTGGACTATACTATATAATTGGCACTACACAAGACTCTTGAGCACCTTCTATTGCTATGCCTATTCTTAGTAGGCTTTTATTTATTTATGCTGCTTGTATAGCTTTCCTCATTTCTTTATCAACCTCAGCATGGTACGCCTCGTTACTCCATACATGTATAAATGATCTTTGTGTTAGTTTCTGCTTTCTTTGCAAATATAAAACACTCTTAAGTACCATATTTCTTCCAACCTCCCTTTGAAGCCTCCTTTTTAGGTTCAAAGATCTAAAAGACATTCCCCAAAAACAGAGTAAAAGAAAATGATTGCCTTGCTTTCTGCTTTAAGCAATGTCTTCAGTAATGTTCTCCTGCCACATCTAAGTTAAAGTTCAATGTTGTTGTTGTGTATTGCTTAATTTCTATATATACCTGACACTACTTATTTGCAATGGTATTAATTCGCCAAATCCCTCATTTTGGTCTTTTTTAATTGTTTTTGCTGGATCTCTTTTGCTCCAAAAAAGCCAATTAGACATCATTTTAAAGTAATGCCCCATCCTGGACTGCTATGTTAAGGATGCATCTTGTGACTCGAGCAGTTTTAAAGTTGTGAGGCTTACATAGAGATTGGCTCCTGTTGAGATGTATGTAGCCCATACTAAAGTATAAGGGAAGGCTGGAGTAATGAAAGTAGTCCTGATTTGTAGGATAATTCTAGCAACCTGGGTTATTTCTTGTGTTAAATAGTAATACATGCTCATGATTATAGAAGTAATTATCTTATGATACCTGCATTTATAATCTACAATTTGTTTATATCTACTACTTGAAACATTTTATTATTTTTCTGGTGAAGCTATTTTTTATGTACGAAGCTGATTAGGCTAAATTACGGAAACTCCAATTATCGCCAAACTTCTAAGATTCTACCTTATGACAACAACAATTTCATCAACAAAGATCCTTATCCCATTGTATTTTTCAATCTCTACCTGTTTCCTGTTAATTATAGTTTGAACAAGTCTAAGCACTACCTTTAGCAAGAATATTTTTTTACTTTAGCAATTAACTTCAGCGACCTTGGTACCTAGTTCCATTTATTTTGTCTAAAACCGTACTATTTCAGTTCTCTCCCATCGACCCGATTAGTCATATTTATGGAGAACTGTAAGCTTTCAACTTTGATCAATGTCGATTGTGGAGACTCGGTTAGGGTCATAATGGGATTCCAGTGAATCTGAGGTCTTGCCCGTGGAGAGAACATAGCAGGAATTTGGGATGATGGTGGCACACAGCCAGTCGGGGCCCTCACTAACAATGACGTTACCAGTGTTGCCATCTGGGGATACAATAGTGTCCTTTGAATTTGGGCCTTTTGAGAGTACCCAAGTAAAATATGGCTTTTGGATTATTGATGGTGTTCATTTGGGGAATATTTTAAATTTCAAGTGTTCGACTTGTCATACATACATTTAGGGAACCTTAGACTCCAAAATGATGATTTATTTTAGCTTAGTGATCGTAATATTTAATATCTAAACGTCAGAATATTCTGAGATCCTATATGCAGAACTGTTTTAAATATATTTATTCTTGGATTGGTCTAATTTGCTATGATGATAAAAAGATAAACTTGAGGACTTAGAGTACAAGTTTGTATTCTAATTGTTAATGCAGTAACAGATTTTTGTCTCTGTTAATACCATATAGTAGAAATGTTAGTAATAATTCAAGATATATGACGGCCGAAAAAAAATATGGAACAGGTTAATATGGAACAGGTTACTAACGTGCATGTTTAGTAAAATTTGGAGCATTTTAATATGTAGACTAATGTAACATAGTAGGAATTATTATACTGGGTTATAAACATGGCATCTTAAAAGAAGATTCTTGAAAATGTCAAATTTTGGTTTAGAGTGAAGTTAGATGAGCAGGGGTATGGCTATCTGTTGGTTATTCTTAATATATGTAGTTTATTTCGACGGCTATGACTGGTGTTTTGATTATTCTTAGTATATCTAATTTATTCCGAAAATTTCCTTAATTGTAATTTCTTGAATGAAGCATTCAAATATAAAACTTGGTGCACTAATGGAGAATGACTAACAAATTCGCCTTTGTGCCCTAGGTGGTCAGCTCTTTAACTGCTCACACAAAATCCATTGAGTGCATTTGCCTTTCAGCAAGGTATGTTTACTTACTATTTAGTATCTCATGTATTAAAACTGGAATTCTTTTTCATTCTTCTTGGAGGAAATTCCTATTAGAAAATAAATATAGTGATAGATAGGAATTTGCTTTTATAGATATACTGGTATATAAGAACGTGCGTTGCACGTATTTTATAAATTATTATTAGAAAGACTAAAAAATAGCTAATGTAATTATTCTAGTTTTATTAAGACTACTTAGGAAGACTAAAAGACATCTACCTTAATTATTTTAATATTATTATATATATTATTTTATTCATGCATGCTAGATAGACTATTTAGAAAGACCAAAAAACAGCTCCCGTAATTATCTAACCGTCCCTATTAATTTTAAAGAATCATTTTAATTAGTAAACATATAAAAGGGTATTTTTGGAACAAAAAATTTCACGATGAAGCCTAACTTTTCCTATTATATAGTAGTATAGATTAAAAGACAACCACATATGAGAGCTAAAGATAGGAAAAAAATTAATTTACTCATTATAGAAGTAAAATATTGCCAAATAGGTTGGTGTGTATGTTACTCTTTTTTTCCATTATATCCTTGCGAAAACTCACACATCGCTAGCATATAAGTGCGGCAATTTTGACCGAACTGCCAATCTAGCTTCATAGGTAGGTTTGGTCAAACATAAACAGTATCGGATCAAGGGGTGTGACCGAGTCACCCAGTTGACCCGTTTGTCATCATCATCATCCATGTCTTCTGGCTTCTCCCATCAGTATGGGGTCGGCTATGGAGCATAAAAAAGCTCCATAAAAGGTTTGACAGTTTTATGACCGATTGTCGACTTAATGTAAATTTTCTATGTTGGTGTTCGATTCCTAACCAAGGTAACTATGAGCATAAAAGGATTATGCCATAAAACCTAAGTGGCCAATTGACAGGTACGTAGACCTACCTTTTGGATTGCAGTTTAAGTTCATGCAACCAAGAAGCATCCTTTAAGTTTTCCTAGACTACAAGGAGTCTAGATGATTGCTATAGGAAATTGCATTCATCTTTATGAAACATTACGTGAAGGGTAAAGAAATGACAATCCCAGCAATTGACCCGTTTATGTAAAGGAAAAAAGAACCCTATTCTAATCAATTTCTACTCCACAAAGTAGAGAGGCCCATCTTCGAAGTTCCATCATCTTCTCTTCATCTTCCTTTTTTTCTAACCCGAACCTAACTTCTTTTCTTCTTCCTCTCACACCTCAACTTCCTCCTCACATGAAAGCCTCATCATACAATCATCACCTCTCCCCTCGCTTGGCCGTCTGTGCCACTGCCAGCGCCCCATGCGCACACCTCCTCATTGGCTGCTCGTGTCGTTTCCAACATCTTCAACACTGACTGCCATTGACCATGTCGTCGTGCTGGGAATCAGAAGGCTTTCCTAACTGCAGGAGGCATTTAGGGGGGAGTTGGTAAGGGAACTGGCTAACTCTAGCAACACGAAAAAAATTAGGGTTAGGCTTAAACAGGTCAGTGGGTCGTGTTAACCAGTTTTTTCATGGGTTGGTTTTGTGTTTATTAACCTGAGTGGGTCGTCCATCACCATCGGCTATAAATGGATTGTGCTTTGGGTTTGAGCATTAACAGGTCAATCCAAATTTGACCCGACCCTAACCCGGCCATATTGCCACTCCTACCTGCATATTGGTCTTCCTTGTATTATGGCATGTCTTTACTTACCATAGTATTGTAGATGCATACTCCAAATTCACAGAGTACGCATCTTGATTGCTAGTATTATGAATATATTACTTGATTTGTACCTAAAATGGGGTTGTGGGGATGTTTGACACTACTGATGATTTTGCAAGCTTCTAGTGAAAACTTCTCATTCAGGCATCTTGTGATGATTATTATTTGTTCTTGCCATGGGATACACATATCTAATCTAAGTCTGTTGTATTTCTTGTGATGATCATTTTATCTTTCCTTGCAGTTACCCTTGGGCTGCTACAGGAAGTATGGATCAAAAACTCATAATTTGGGACCTTCAGCGCTCTTATGCTCGCTTCACATGTGACCACGATGTCTGTATTAGTTTTTGGATACCCTACAAACCTCTCATTCCTCAGTATTAGTCTTTGGATACTCCATAATCCCCCCATTTCTCTCTCTGATACTTTTGGGTTGTGCAGGAAGGTGTAACATGCCTGGCATGGTTGGGCACATCTCGTTATGTGGCGACGGGTTGCATTGATGGCAAGGTTCGAGTCTGGGACAGTCTCTCTGGTAGTTGCTTGCAAACATTCAGTGGTCACTCGGACATCATTCAATCTCTCGCTGTGTCCAAGGACGGTAATGCTCTTGTTTCTTGTTCGAGTGATGGTACTGCCCGCGTGTTTCGAATCTCAGAATTCCGTTAAGAGGCAAGATTTAACAGATCTATTCAACATTGCCGGGGAAAAACTAGATAAGTAGGACTTGTATTATTATGTAGAATTCGAGTATTTTTGAATTAGAGTATTTTAAGTTGTTTGCATTGGTCATATGCATCCCAAATTTGCATAATAGTATTATACTTTTATTTTTGTATTTTATGTTTTCTTTGCAGTTGATATAGCAGATAATTCATCTTTCATCTGTTTAATGACAAGAGGATGGAAGATCTTCGTTTTCTGTTTGTGATAAAAGGAAAAAAAAAAAAACTTATAAAATTATAACGCTTTCTTTCCCAGAGAAACAGATCGAAAAACTCCAACGTACCTAACGTGCCTCATCTCCACTGCTTTTCTCTTCCCGAGTGCTTAGTGAACGGTGAAGCGAATCATGATTCGTTGTAATGTATGCCTAACGTTCTTCGTCCCCAACCTTATAATTCTTAGTTTCTAGTTTCTGCAATTTTAGCAACTATTATCCAACAGTCTAGCCTGTAGAGCTTCTCAGAAATCTGACAGCAGATGGCTGGGATACCTCCACCATGAGCCATAGTATGAAAGCCAGAGTTTCCTTGATTATAGGTCTCCTCTAGTTTTGTTGGTGGATGATATATAGTAATTAGAGAGGTCCCAACAATAGCCTCTTTCACACCGTCTAGTTTTGTTAATTGTTTCTAAAATTAATATTGCAACCTTTGCATATATGGAAAGTGTGCGTGTCTCTGTTAAATAGTTACAAAATCTTAGATTTAGGTTCATTTACTTAGTTTTAGGGAGTTTCACTGATTCCTCTTATGTTAGTGTTGGACATGGGTAGAATTCATTAGGGTTGTGCAAATTTGGACCGACCCGGACCAAATTGAACCGATGGTTTTTCAACCGAGCTGATGGACTGCTCGGGTTGAATCAGTTGGGTGTTCTTAATAACGGAGTGGTTTGATTCAATCAATGGATAGACAATATCAAAACCCGATAAAAATCAAACTGAACCGATGTTTGAACTTATGTATTTTTATTATTTTGTTTTATTGTTTGTTATTTTTAGACTTTTTTTTTATCAGAAATAGAATGATAGAAATGAGCTATTGTGTTGATAGAGATGTAATGATAAAAATGAGTTATTAGGAAACATGTGGCAAAAGATTGCTCAACATATTTTATTTTTTGTTGATTTTAAATATGTTGTGTTCACATAAAAAATTGATCACCCGAGCTGAGTCAAACCGAACCAATTTGATCGGTTTCAAAACTGAATCGGCCGGCTGTCATTATTTGACAATCGAATAATTTTGATTTGACTGTGGTTGTGACCAAATAAGTCGACCGTCGACCGATACACAGTCCTAGAATTTATATATACTTTGAGTAGGATTAAGCAATTTCTTCACTTTTAGGAGTCGTATCCATCTCCTTTTGTATTCATACTACTAATAGTAGTAGGAAAGAAACATGCTGGTAGTAGTAGAAAATTGACAAACAAGTATCAGACGACTTCCAGCTCTCATCGCAACATTCGTATAAATAAATAAAAAATTTGAGTTACACACCATTTTATTTATTCATATTTAAGGTGTATTTTACACGATTATCATAATGTATGACACCCTCCACTTTTAACAGAAATCGTCTTCAACTAACGGTCAACTTCTTTGACCAAAATTTGTGGATAAAAATATCTCCTTCGTACACGGCAGAGGAACTGAACGCTCCAAACTTTCGTGTTTCTAGAATGTCATCATTTTTCGTGTTTCTAAAATTAAGAACTGAACCGTCCAAACTTATGGAACTGTACCAACCAATCCGTCAATCTCGAGTAACTGTACTAATCCAATCCGTCGATATAGATCGGTTTCATTCTACACATTAAATAAATATACTAAAATTTATAGTAAAAAAATTATACCGCCTATTACGGTACTTAATAGCAAACATGTATATTGTTCGTTCCTTCGAAATAAAATTTTAGTTTCTTAACCGTAAACCAGATCGAAAAGTAAAAGAGATCTTGACCAGACTGAACTGGGAGCACCAAAAATCCAATCAAACAGTTTTTTTGTTCCGGTTTGATACCACGACACCCATCGGCTCTCCGAAAGTTCTGAATATGACATGTACACGTGAGAGTCTTCCACAACCACCAAATCACTGACAGTATAAAATATCAATAATGTTAAGTTTACTACCAAATGCTTATAACATTTTAACAACCCTCTCTTTCCCTGCTATGTGGACCACTCCGATTCCACCCTCTCCCCAACCCCCTCCTAATGAACAATTGTCACGTGATGTTTCTGTTACGTAGCGGCCACCTAAGTAGCCACTGGGTTCCACCTCTCCTTCTCCTCCAATAGACGGTCGTCACATGGACGCTATGTGGTGGTTGTAAGAAGGTTGTAATCATAAGGTTGTAGGCATAGCATTGCTCATAAAATATAGATGGATGTTGCTCCGTTGGAGCTCGTTGATGTACAATTTAGGAGTACTCTTCAATTTTCACTAAACAATAAATAGTCTAAACAAAATAAGTAAAGCTAATATAAAGGATGGAGCAGAGACATCTGATTGTCTCCTACTAGATCCATGAAATGGCACCACTAGGAGCTATTACCAGGAGCGGCCTGGTCCATTGGACGACGGTCCATGATTCAAACACTAAATGAGCACTAACATAGGCGTCTATCTTCAAGATGTTAATCGGATCGGGCCGGACAAGTCTAGATCCAGTGTTGATCGGATTTTATCGGACCTGGGCCAGACTAGGTTTAGACAAGATGGAAGGTGTGCCAGTCTGGACCGGACATTTAGAAACTCAAATCCAGTCCAGATCCGAACTCGGATAGAAAAGTAGATTGAGTCTGACCGGGCTGGGTTCAGGCGAATTCAGAATCGAGTTCGGATTGCCCCTTTTTTTATTTTATTTTTTCCGGACTTTGGACTTGAGTTGGAGGTTTTATTAAAAATATTAGACTTGGACTTTGGACTTGGGTTTTATGCTCGACTGTACCATTTTTATATAGAAAAAAAACTTTGACTTTAGGTACAAACTTCTCACATTTGTTTTTTTTTATTGTAACATTTTAATACCATTTGTACATTTGTAAACAAATTATTATATATACATATGTTTGTAAGATATTTATTGTACAAATAATTTAAGGCCGAATATAGGCAAGAGGAGCCGGGGGGCGCGACTGTGCCTCCTGAATTTTGGCAAATTCAAATTATTAATTTTTAGTACACGAGCAGTTAAGACAGAGGTGTGGGCACAATACATCTTATAGCTATAAGAGCAGCTACAACCTACAGTTAGAAGAGTGGGCACCGGAGCAGACTGATCAAGTAAGTAGTAAAAGTTAGTCAAGATAATTTTTTCTGTCATTTCAGAAATACTTGTGTTTAAGTGAATACACATTTCTCTATGCGGGAAGAATATGTTTGACTAGTGGCATCCAACTTTTACTACTTCCCCCAGCAGTGTAGAAGAAGGAACCATAAAAAAAAAAAAAGCCTACATGACCAATTGATATTTTTATTTCCAAATGCCTCTCCTTCCTATCTTCTTCTTAGCAGTAGAGTGGTAGCAGGCAAGCGGAAGAATAGCGGGAGTAGAAGCAATGGCCAGAGGAAGAGGAGGGGATCGCCGACGCATCTTCGTTTTAATCGTGGCACAAGCAAGTTCCCTTGCCTTCTCCTCCAATTTCTCATTTTCAATTTTGATAAAATTTCAGTCCTATTATCGTAAATTTATGTTTAGATTGTGAATGGTGGATGATTTGAGAATTATTCGATGGTATCGGAACCGGCGTGTTACCAATTTGGTGAAATTGGATTTTTGTTGTTGTTGTTTTGTTTATACAAAGCATAGCTAGCGTGTGTCTATGTCGTGGTTTGTGATTGCAAATTTTGTTTCTTTTATCCCTTCTTACCTATTTTTTTTCTTCTTAAATCTGAATTATTGTGAAAATTGGGTTTTAATTATCTATTTGTGTTGGATCTGAAATCGTTGAGTTCTGATGTTTAGGTTCCAATTGAAATTAGCAAAATCGATGATAGGTATATTTTATTCTTGTTGTTAATCATCTATGTTATTATAATTTAGGAATATTTACACTAACTATTTCTATGTTTTTGCTTTATAACATAGAATATTTCTGTTTTTTAAACAAATTATATTGACTACCTCTCTCTTTAGAATTTTTTTTTTAAAATAGGGGTAGTTAGTGTTATAGTCTTTTGTTTTTATCTTAAAGTAATGGTACCCCGTGTAATAAATCAAAAAGTAAGGGTGATCAGTGTAAATAGTTTAAAAGCAGGGGTATCCCGTGTTATAAACCAAAAATATAGGAATAGCCAGTGTAAATAATTCTATAATGTATTATTATTTTAATAGTAAGTATTGCGTCCCCTGAATTAAGATACTGGCTACACCACACCACGGGATACAAATATTTTAAGACCAAACAAAATGTTTGAATAACTACCATAAAGTCCAATGTTTGAATAACTATAATAAAAGTTATAAGTTTGAATAACTACCATAAATTTTTATTGTATATACATATATTTGTAAGACATTTATTATACAAATATTTTAAGGTCAAATATGACAAGTACACATATTTTAAGGCCAAACAAATATGACCGTCTTTGAATAACTAACATATAAGTTAAATGTCTGAATCACTATCATATAACTTATACATATAAATGTTTCAATAACTATCATATAACTTATACATATAAATGTTTGAATAAACTACCATAAAGTCCAATGTTTGAATAACTACTATGTAAGTTAAATGTTTGAATAACTATCATAAAATTTTATTGTAATACTTTCATATTATGGTTTGAATGGATATCAAGTAATTATTATATTATTTTAATATATATGACCGTCTTTAAATAACTACTTTATATGACCGTCTATAAGTATATATTAAAAATATATTGACATGTAATATTTCCATATTAACTGTATTAGAATAATTCTAGAATATATGATAATATTTGTGACAAGAGAAAAATATATATTATAAACATTATATTAATCGAACACACGGTTCTACAAAATTGGAGTTAAACTAACAACCATGTACGCACGAGCGCGTGCACGCACGCACGCATATATATATATATATATATATATATATATATATATATATATATATATAGGCCGGGTCTCCGACCGGGTCGATTCGGTTCGAATTTTGGGTCGAACCAGATCTACATGCTGTGAATGGTAACTCAATTTGAATCCGAATTTTATGTAGGTCAAGTTGGGCCAGCCCGTTGATCGGACTAGGTCCGGCCCCACCAGAGTTTGATCGGGCAGGACACAGATCGGGTTCTGGGCCGTCCGACCCGTTGCACACCTTGAACGTAACTAATCAGGATATACTACGGACCACTATTGACTAAAAAAAATTGTGGTGTAATGGTTATCATGTCATACATTGGAGATCCTTAGTCCAATTTTTTGTGGTAACAACTTTTTTGTTATATTTATTTTTATTTTTATATTTGTTACTTAATTTTTTTCTCATTATGTGAGGTCACTTATGGAGTTCATCTTTGTCCCATGAACTCAGGACCGACACTGGCTATTACGTGCACGGCTTGACGATAAAGGGTACCGAGCAGAGACTTACAGTGAGAGCATGGAGGCCTTGGGAGGTTGGATGAAAAATTGGCTATGGTTAAAATTTTAATTATGATTTTTTTTTATTTTTTTTAATCTTAAACAAAGTTTTGATCAAAGAAATACTTGTTATTGAAATATTATAAACAAACTTGTAACCTGCATGTGCATTACAAATTTAACTTAGAAAAAAAAATGTCTTCCATCTTAACTATCTGAGTTAGAGTTATAAGTAAATTATATTAGGTAGTTAAATAATTAGTTAATTTAATTTGTGAAGAATTTACAAACGACTAAATATGGTTTAAATTTTGAGTTGTTTTCAAGCCACCTATATTAGTAGAGATAGCCGCAAACGGATCAGGTCCGCATGTGACGTTAAGTAGTGCTATAGAAAAAAAAATTCTATTAAAAATTCTATATTTTTTATATCTATATTTTAATTAATATATTTGTTGAGATAAATTTATATTTAATTAATATATTAATTTTTTTTATATTTCTTAAAAAGTATAATATAAATGAATCTAGTAACAGATACAATACTTTCCGAATTAAAGAAACTAGTAACACATAAAATATAAACAAAAAATTAATAGGATAATAGGAAAATTAACTTCAATAGATAAAAAAAGAAGAAGATATTCTCTCTTAGATTAGTTTCGCTGAAAATTTCTGAATAACAAAAAGGTATTATCTCCCGTAAATATTCACGAAAAAAAATCTTTATATTCACTCCCATAAATATTCAGAGAATTTTGTTTTTCACCCCTAAATATTTTTAGATTAATTCAAAGATATTATAACAAAATATTCACTTCATAAGAAAATTTTCAAAGTTATCATCTCCCATAAAAGTTTTTATGTGAAAGTATTTCCGTAAAGATATTATAAATAACTAGCAATGTACAAATAATGTTGTCCAGACGAATTGAGTACTCAAATAACAAAAAAATAAAAATAAAATGTTTTCTCAGATAACCAAAAAAAATTGTTTCTCAACTTAACTTACCCATAAGTAAATTATATTAGATAGTTAAATAATTAATTAATTTTTAAAATAATTAATAGAGTATTTTACAAATTGAGACGGTTCAATTTTGAATCGTTTATAAGCCACCTTATAATAGTAGAGTGGATTTTTTTTTCAACGATTAATTCAAAGAAATATATAACAAATGTTTTTAGATTTGATTAATTCTTTATATTATTTTCAATAACACAGAAATTTCTTCGAAGAAGGTCCAGTTCTTCCCTCTGTACTAAAGTTTCTGTTTTTAATAATGTGATTAAAAAAAGAGTATAAACATTCCAAATTAGATTACGAGAAACAAAAAGATTTACAATGGAAGCTAGGAATTTCCAATAATTAACTATTTTCCATTTATTTTTTTTGGAATTTTACACAAATCGAAGAAGAAGAAGAAGAAAAAGAAGAAGAAGAAGAATAATGCATGTACGTAACCTGGGTACCAAACCATAAAACCCTAAAGCCGCGTAATATATCAATCCCTTTTACAATCATAAAGCAGTCCTTTCATCCTCTTCGAGATCTCATTGCGCAGTCCTGCGAACAATCCAGGACATCGAACCGCCGCCAGTGACGTGTCCCCCGCTGCCGCCGCTTTCAGCGCCGCCGAAGCACTACTACTAGACGGGACCACCACGTTACGTTTCTGCAGAGTCTTCGTCATCTTCTTCCTCCGAGCTCGTAGCAACCGAAGTTGTTCCTCCAGCAGTGCGTCCACGTTTTTGTCGGGCGGAGCATCTCCGCCTATGTCTTCCGGTTCTTCGATTTTTCCGGGTAGGGCATCTCCACCTTCTTCTTCTTCTTCGCACTCGATGATGGCCGGGACTCCTCCGTGGGCCATGAAAGGGTTTATACAGGTCCCTTGATTGTTTGAGGAGACTATAAGGTTATATAGGTTGTTCCTCAACCTCAATCATATGTATATGTGTTAGCAGCGGCGGATGGCTACCATAAATTTAAATGTACTAAAAGTAGGCTAATTCCCATATAAAAAAAAAAAATTATATGAAAAAAAAAAGTAAAATTTTATTTTTGGGTGGGCTTCCAGTCCAACCAATGCTTGGATCCGCCCCGTGTGTTAATCGTTAACAAAGTCTTGATATATATAATTACTAGTAAATTCACGTGTGTTGCATGTAAAATAATTTTTTTTCTCATATTAATATAAAATTATTTAAATATTTAAATATATTTAATTTAAAATTTATTATATTTGTTTTTATATTTTAATTAGAACTTGTTATATATTTGATTATATTTTAATTATAAATAGTTATGGATATATTTTTACTTTTCATAAAGGGTGCTGAAAACGGTTAGCTATGTAATATTATCTAATTATAAACAAAAAATTATTGTAACTCATGTGGTTAAGGTGGGAGGTATTCTCCCTGGTTGACTGAGTTCAAATTCTTGTAGTGTTACTTATAACATATTTAAAAAAATTCAATAATTTTTTTTTTATGTAATGTTAATTTTTTTAAAATAATTAATTTGTGATATATATATATATACATATGGCTTAGACGGCTCACTTTTGAGCCGTTTTGAAGTCTCATTATATTATGGAAGATGGAATATATATGAAAGATGGAATATGTATATTAGTATCCTATACATATTAGATATATTTGGTAGACATATCTACTAAAATGAGCTCTCCCAAGCCATATGTATATCCTTCATTAAATAATATTAATAATAAAAATTTTTATAAAATAAATTCTAACTACCATACCTTCACATGTGTTTAAGAAAAGAATTTTTTTTTAATCTTTCTAACTTTCTTAAAATATAAGAAATTATAAAATATATTCAATATTCAAATAATAATTACACTAAATACATGTTATTATCTAACTAAATACATATTCAAAATTCTAAAATCAAATCTATAATAAATTATAATTAAAATATATTCAAAATTTAAATATGTTATTATAATTTTTTTTAATTTAATTTTTCAACAATAACATAGTTTTTTTTCGAATTAAAATATATTAAAAATATGTTAATATAATTTTTTTTATCTAATTTTTGTGCAAGAAGTGACTAGTATTTGAGAAATAAGTATGTTAATATAATTTTTTTTAATCTAATTATGGATTTGAAGATTTTATTGATTTGGAACCAAATTTATGGGATACTATTTAGATCATGGATTTGGAAAGTAAGTAATGACTTTCCAAATCTAAAATCTGAATTTGCTCCAATCCTAATTTGAGAGTAAGAGAGTTGGATTTTATTTTCTTTTAATAATTATATTGTTCTATTAGATATTTAGTTTACTCTCATCAATAATTAATTATCTAATCACTTAATTAATATTTAATTTCCATTCTTAGTTAACATAAATAATTAATATATAATAAGTTCATATTTAAGTGGATTAAAAATTACATGGCGAAGTGAAAAAAATTACATCATTGTGATATAAAAAATAATTTAAATCCACAATTATGAATTTCTCCTACGTACCACAAAGACGACACACCGCCTTTATGAGTTTTGAAGTTTTGGTACGGAGTAACAAAATTTACATTTTATTTACTAGGATAAGTCTCTAATTTTTTAAAGAAATTATTTTTCTAAAATATAATTCTAACTCGTCCAAACTACGTACACCCATAAAATAAGGCTTAAGATAAGGGCACTACAAACTTTACTAAGGGCTAGCCCATGATTGGGGCTAGCCCATTAATGAACAAAGTTTACTCATAGTAGTCCAATAGTTTACTCATACTAGCCTAAATCTTCCTAATCTCCACCAGGGTTCTCCTCCCTCCTCCTTTTCTTGTCAGAGCCCTCCTCCTCCGCTTCCTCCCCCGTCCTCCACCGCAGCCTCCCATTGCCGCCTCCTGTCGCCGTCTCCCGTCGCCGTCGCCGCCTCTGCCTCCTCCCCCGCCTCCCGCCGCCTCCTTCCTCTCCCGTTCCTCCGTCTCGTATCCACTTTCGGTGCTCGACTACCTCGGCACCCTCGGCGTCCGCCGCTCCTCCCTCCACTCCTTCCTCCGTCGCTACCACCAGGTCCTCCACTCCGCCGCCGGAAGATATGAATAATAACACAATGACAAAAAAAAAATAACATCACACAGGAAACCAAAAAAGAAAAAGAAAAAAATGGAAGAACTGTCAAAATTTGACATATATGTTGATTTTTAGGACTGACAACTGTCAAAATTTTGACAGTTCTAAAAATTCAACATATATTTTTAGGATTGTCAAACTTTTGACAGTTCTACCAATTGGAAAGACTGTCAAAATTTTGGCAGTCCTAAAAATATATGTTGAATTTTTAGGACTGTCCCTTCCAATTGGTAGGACTGTCAAAATTTTGACAGTCCTAAATTTTTTTACATTGGCAGTCTAAAAATTATGATCTAAAGCATGCTAATTTTGCATTGACCAGATGAACAACACAAAAGCAACATCTATTGAATTGAGAGTTTAGTGTGTGGCTCTAGCATCATAAATATATATTTGCATCAGCTGTATCACTATCTAGATTTGCATGTTCACTATCTAGATTTGCATGTTATGTCAATCAGGCATCTGCAAACACACATACTCCACATCCTAAAAAACCTACAAATGGAAGCATGTCAAGTTTTAAGCCATGCAGTTAAACTCCTTATTCTCTTAGCATATTTTAAATAAAAAATTTAGGACTGTCAAACTTTTGACAGTCCTACCAATTGGAAGGACTATCAAAATTTTGACAGTTCAAAAAAATTAACATATATTTTTAGGACTGTCAAAATTTTGACAATCCTACCAATTGGAAGGACTGTCAAAATTTTGACAGTCCTAAAATTTAACATATATTTTTAGGACTGTCAAACTTTTGACAGTCCTACAAATTGGAAGGACTGTCAAAATTTTGATAGTCCTAAAAAAATAATATATATTTTTAGGACTATTAAAATTTTGACAGTCCTCATTGCTTGTGGGACTGTCAAAATTCTGAAGTCCTAGTTTTATATAAAATTTTCAGTGGGTTAAAATTAGAACTGTAAGAATTTTGACAGTCCTCATAGTTTGTGGGACTGTCAAAATTTTGACAGTCATTCCAAGTGGTAGAACTGTCAAAATTTTGACAGTCCTGATTATAACAGTCCCGAGTGAATTTTGGGAGTGGCAAACTTGTAATTATCAATGATAAAAATTTGGGCTAGTCCTAAGTAAGTTTGAGGAGTGGCAAACTTGTAATTTTTTGGAAAAAAAATGGGCAGCCCTGAGTATATTGTGTAGTGCCCTTATCACTAGCCTAAAATAAGAGTTGCAGGGTATTTTCCTAAATCTGGCCCAGAAGGGATTTTGTCTAGGGTGAGCATTATTCGTCTTTTGACCGAAAATCGAATTGAATAAGAGAAGTTTGACAAAAAATCGGTTCAATTTTGTTTTTAAAAATATTAAATTTTATTATTCGGTTTTGAATTTTAATTTCGATCAAAAATCGAAAATCGAATAAGATTGGTACAATTATATAAATATTCTCGATTCTATTCATATTTGTAATAAAACGTGTGTATATTTTAAAAACAAGAATTTTACGTATGTGTTTGAAAGTCCAACTTTGATAATTTAACAACTAGTCTAATTTTGGACGCAAATACACAAATACGTATATAAAAATTTATTTTTTAATATCATTTAAGATGATTTCAACTTTGAACTGTAGGCATCATACAATAGAAATAATCCAACCGAATAAACCAAATTGTTATTCTATTCGATTCAGTTTCATTTTCGACTATTTTCGGTTTGATTTTTTTTTTTGCGATGTTCGACGATGCGTACGGAACTTTGTATACGTTGCGTTGTATGCTATTTGGATTCACTGTCCTACAACTCTTTCGCGATTTGATTTCAAGATCATCCACCTAGCCAAAGAAGTTATACCTATTTTCACTGACCATAAGAATCACTTGAGTCCGGTTGAATTTTGGTTCAATTCGATTTATTTGGTTGAACCGAATAAATCCAACGCTCACCTCTTGTTTGGTCCCCGGATACAGCTGCTACATCTGGCACGGATATGGGCCCCACGTGCCTAACACGTTAAAACAATAAATTTCCAATCCCGCACTGGTGTTTGCTGTTTGTAACCGCACAGCAGATATATATATATATATATATATATATAGGGAAAAACAACGTAATAAAAATCCTTAGCGTTATAAATAACACAGACGAACTCTTCCTTTCTCTCTCCTCTCGATGCCCTAGATTTCCTCTTTCCCAATCAAGCACTCGCTATTCTCGATCGAAATCTTCGGATGGGAAGCATCAAATGCGCGGATCTGGAGTGAGTTCTTTGTAGATCTCATGTATGTTTTTTCTTTTCTTTTTAGGTTCAGATTCTGATCGATTAGTTTTTTGTTCTTGTTCAATTTGGAAGGTTTTGATGTTAAATTAGAAAGAAGTTTGTAGTTGTTAAGTGTGCGTTAAGTTTAGCATTCATCCATATTGCTAGACAATTCTGAAGAAGTTTATTCACTAGTTCTTGAAGAATTATAGCCATTCTAGTGATGAATTATATTGCATTCTAATTGTAGTCTAAAATGGCTAATTTCCAAATTAGTACCTCATAATATTTTTATCTACAATTCAGTACTCATGAACTCCTTTTTTTTTTCCGCAACTTAATAGTTAATACCCAGAACTCCTGACCATCTGCAAAGGGATGATGTACATGGTATTAAGTTGAAGATGGGCGATACTTGAAGCTATGTTGCACGAACACAAATGCGACACGGCGACACTGATGCGACATTTACTTTGGTGTGTCCTTGTGTGTTCTGGAGTGTCCGGAGAGTGTTCAATTTGTGTCCTACGTGTCCGCCACGGCCCACATTTTTGGAGTTTCCTTGCTTCCTAGCTTGAAGGTATTAAGTTGCAACTTAGCCATATATTATTGTAGGAACTTTTTCTTTATTATGTGCCAGAAGTAAAAAAGAAGAAGATAACCGGCGATTAATAGGCTGAGTAATCAGCCGCCTAACCCAATTAATCGGGTGACCAGTTAATCGAAATCTCCAAATGGTTGCATAATTATGATTAATCAGCCAAGTAATCTGGTTAATCAATAAACAACCATGGAGGACCAAGCCCGTAAAGAAAACCACTTAAGATACAGTGCAGGCAACTATCTGTATCAGTACAGTGGAGAATTTTGCATCAAATTTTTTTTTTAAAAATTCCTTGTTTGAAAACTTAAATTGTTATTTTTTTAAATAGTCTCGTTCTGTACTTTGTATGCCACAAATTGTCTCTTATTCTATGTTTCTAATAAGACAATATGGACATTAGATCGTTTATGGTACACACTCACAAATTTTGTACTGTAATTGATCTAGACTTTTTTTGTTGTTGAAGAAGTTGTGATCTTCTGACGAAAGATAGCATAAAACAAGAAACTTTAATATATCTTCATTCTGTTCAAATTTGATTTCAGAGATGCTGTATTTCTGAGGGTAAGACCTGGGATAAGATGATTTTAGATCCCAAACTTTTGGAAGATGGAGATACCAGGTGATTCTGGGCACTCTGAACCAGGACCTTCTAATGCTAATTGGTGGCCCACAGATGTTTTGGAGAACTTTCAGTCAGCTTCTGTGTCTCCACAGGAGGAGACTCTGAGAAGTAGAGGGTTGCCATACAATGTGGAAAAAACAGAAGTCGCAGCAGAGACCGCTTCCCATGTTTTGTGGTCAACTGGAACTTTGTCTAGCCCGATACCTAATGGTTTCTATTCTATCATTCCTGTGAGTAATACTTTTCTAATGATAAATAATCTTACCTCTATGAGGCTGTTTCAGCTGATTGTTTTACTGTAAACTATAACTAGCTAGCAAGTGGCTGTTCTTTTCATGTCAGTAATTATTATAAAAATTCTCCAGTGTACTCAATATGTTGTAAAACCATGCACGATCGTGTTACAGTATTTTCTAGAAAAGCGTATTGTTATCATCATCCAAGCCTTCTCCCGTCAAAATGGGTTGGCTATGGAACACAAGAAAGCTCCATTAAAGAATTGACATAGTTTTTACGACTTGACGTCAACCCTCTATGAGTGCTTAGTTTTTGACCAAGGTAAGTATGAGCATGAGAGGGACATGCCATAAAACCTAAATGGCTAGTTGGCGGGTTGATTGACCTACCTTTTGGTTATGCAATTTAAGCTCATGCAACAAGGAGCACCCTTCAAATTTCCCTAGACTATATAGAGTCTAGATGAAGAGGCCCTAGTCTAAAGAGAGTTTGTAGTACGAAGAGGTAGGACGGTACAATTTGTTGTAGGGAATTTCATTCATCTATATGACACATTAAGATGAAGAGTTAAAAGGAATGGCATTCCCACTTCCTATAAAAGCATATGTGCTATTTTAATTTCTTGAAAGTGTCCCTCATTTTTCACATGAAATTCTTTTTTGCATAGTTGTTCTCTCCTTTGGTATCATTCATTTATTGCTTAAAAATAGTGTATTTCTCAATGTAGCTCTTCTTTGTCTATACTCGAGTTGAAGAAGGGGAATGCTTCCTCTAAGAAAGATACAGATTGAGAAGTTAGTGAAGCAGTTAAATCTTTATAGTGTTTGAAGAGGTCGTACAGTACTAGGGTACAACATATTCAGACACTTATCTGCTAGTTCACTCAGGGTCGTTACTGATATATAAATACAAAATGCATGAATACTTGAAAGAATATCTCAGTTGCTTCTCCTTAGAAACACTTCGATGCAAAAAGCAGCATGAAAATTGAGATACGTTGCCTTGAAAACAATGAAAAATGCTCGCATATATTGAATAGAAAATACTCGTTCTCTCTTCAAGTGTCAAATGCAAAATTTTATTTAGCCTAGTTTCTGTGTGTTACTCTTGGTATTTGAACTCCTGTAATTTCAAGAAGCTTATGACACCATAGAATACAATATTGCTTACTAAACCATGAGAATTGATAAAATATGCAATGATATATTTTCCAGTTTCTTGTAGAGATGCAAGAAGGCAACCATTTGGGTGAACAAAGTTAGATCTTGAATGTCTTATGACAATATTAGCTAGTAGTTTGTTGTACGTTAATGGTTTTGTGAGAGAGAGAGAGAGAGAGAGAGAGAGAGAGAGAGAGAGAGAGAGAGAGTTATCATTGTGTAAGGCTAGATGGGACTATAGGACACTTTGTGGCTAGATAGATATTATAATAGGTTGTAGTTCCACTTAGGACTGCCAAGGAAAGAGAGGTGGAAGAGAACTGTTGTTGAAAGGGAGTTCGTGAGAGTTTTGAGATCTCAAGCCATGTTGTTTTGGTGGCAACTGAGTTCTAAAATGTTATGATAAGCAGTGAGAAATTTGAAGACAGGTTTTTGTTTCAGTGGAGGCTAGCCCCGATATGATACCTGGAATGGATACTGTGTGGCTAAGGGGAAGTTGGCGAGGGATTTTTTGGGACTGACTGAATCGTCAAGTTTTGTTGTTGCTGTTGCTATTGTGCTCCTGAAGTGATTTTCATGTGAACAATTGAGGAAGAAGCAACAGGGCTCTTTTTCTCAGCTATACTGCAGATTGTCCTATAATCCACTATCTACATTCATGTGATAACCATGAACAAATAAATATGTTAAACTATAACTAATTGTAGCTGTGAGTTATACATGTTTATGGAATCTGCAGTCTTTGAAGCTTTGGTTTAAACTTCAATTTAAATATTAGTTGCAAACATTATTTTTATTTTGATTGTCCAGCATGAGTTTCCAAAGGACTTACTTTCAAAAATCTTCAAATTCTAACATGTATTAAGAAAACGGGGTGCATGCTCAAGTGGTTGTTTATGCATGAAGGCATAGGACTAGTACTGGTCTCAGGTGCAAATCTCCCTGGATTCTGGCTAAGAAATTTCAACCAAAAACTATGCTTGGGCACATTAGTTGAGTCTCACTATGTAATAGTTTGCACTATCGGCCGATATAGCCGATCCGATACGCCCGATACCGATACGGTTTGGTATGTCCTGATCCGATATCGACCTATACCAATACTGACCGATACTGACATCATGAGCCTTTTTTTTCAGTCAATTCGTCAAAGAAAATTAAACAAAAAACAACAATCAACAAGCATATAACAACATAGTAATGTTGTAAAAGCATGTAAAAGAAGAAAATTTATCTATCGCAAGTAAACCAATCGGCAAGGGTTATCACTATTTCATTTAATTCCAAAATTACTAAAAAATAATAATAGAAATGCTTAAAATTATGCCTAAATATATAAAGATTTATTGTCTAAAAGTTTAATAATTTATTAATAATATTTTTTTTTTGATACCAAAAAATCCGATACTCCGATCCGAAACCGTCGATACCGCCGATTCCGATACTCATATGAAGGGTCCGATAGCGATTCTGATATCGATACTACGAATCTCTAATAACAAAGGTTCCACGTGGATGGAGGCTGTGTGAAGCTTATAGAGGCTTCTGATCCATATACGCAAGGATTAATAGGAAAGTCACCACGTATGGGTTGTTTCGTTCTCCCTTTCGGGGAGTTTCCTTCACCCCCTTTTGGGTGGTTTCCTTCTCCTCGTTTTAGGAGCTTTTCTTCGGTACCTCCCACCCTTTTGTTCTCTTCCTCCTGCACAATTAAACCTTGGGACCAGCTAAATTAATGTATTTAAAGAGGAAAAAGGAAAGAAACATGAAAGATCCTCTTTCTTTGCACAACAATGTTGCCTATTCGTACGGTCTAGAAGATCTATGTTTCTTGACATGAAATGAAAAAAATGGCCAATTATTTTACTAGATATGAGCATTTGCACTACATGCATATTTACGTAATGCATGCCATAAAAAATGCATAGAGATGAATTCAATTCCCTATAGAAAATTGTATTCTCTTTGTTTTTCATTTAGACTCTTTATATTCTAGGAAATTTGAAGAGTGCTCCTTGGTTGCATGAGATTATACAACATAGCCCAAAGGTAGGTTGCCTACTTACTAAGTGGCCATCTAGGCATTATGGCATGGCTCTACCATGTTCATGGCTACCTTGGCTAGGAATTTGGCACCAATATAGAGGTTTGACTTTAGGTCAACAGCTAGTAGTAAAAACTAAGTTAATTTTTTTATGGATCTTTCTTATGCTTCATAGCTAGCCAGGGCTTGGATGAAAAACAAAAGTTTTATTGGAAAACATATTATCAGAAGCACTATCTTAAATCTTTTTTTTTTTCATGAAGCTGGAAGTGTTGGATGAACTAGGAGTATTAAAGTTATTATGTCCTTTGTGAAGTAATGTTATTTTAGACGTTAGATGCTTATAAATTTGATTTAAGATGTTTGGGAAATCACAATTTCTTTTGTAGCCCACTCGAACTGCAATATGCTTTTTCTAGTTAATGAGAGCCCTATGGGTCCACCTATTGCAGAAAAGAAGTTGGTTGTTGTTATAGGGTGCAGTCAATTGTGCTCTTTTTTTGACAACTGCAGATAGACGTGCTTTTTCCACCTCCAAAAGCAAGCACAGTACCAATTTGAAACCAATAGTTTAAGCCTAGTCTTGATCGAACCAGTTAGAACTTTATTTTACAAAAGAAAACTATCTTTGCTTGGTGGATACTATGAAGCTTTCTCGCAACAATACTGCACACAAATTTGTGGGAAAGCACTATCTCATAAATATTTCTTGGTGTATGAAGATGCATGCGATCTCACATTCTTGCTCTAATGAATTATGAAGTATGTTAGAAAACATATATTTTAATTTCTTGTAAATACATGACTTAACTTTCTTTTATATCTTCATCCTTCTGTGTGTGTGCCCAGTCTTTTGTTGGTATATATTAGCGTTACGTAGTATTCTTTGATCACTCTTTCCATGTATTGCTCTAGCAGACACATTCTTACATGACCAGTTCATGTTTATGCAGGATAAAAAACTTAAGGAGCTATATCACGTTATCCCATCACTATACGACCTTTGTTCTCTTGGTGCGGAAGGCTATAAGGCTGATATCATTCTTGTAGATGCTGAGAAAGATAAGAAGCTTTCCATGATGAAGCAACTGACTGCTGCCCTAGCGAAGAGATTAAATACAAATCCTGTGCCACTGATAAAGAAGATTGCTGGGTTGGTGAGTTTATTCTACCAGCTGCTGATAGGCGTCGGTGATTGTGTTTGATTATTTTTGGAACTTTACACTGAAGAAGAAGATGGATGTGTGAAAATACCATGAATGATAGGATAAAAAAATGAGTATATCCGCGGGAAATTGGAGGTGGGCCAATTGAGGAAAAGATGAGAGAAAATTGTCTTTAGATGGTTTGGACATGTGCAACAAAGACCAATGGATGCACCAGTTAGGAGGAGCAATAAAATATTAGTCCAAGGAGATGCTAGGTCTAGGACTAGGTGTAGACGAATTTGGATTGAAGCTGTAACAAAGAATATTGTTTTTGTCAATGTTGGAGAGGATATGTTCCTTTCCAGTGCCAAATGGAAGAAACAGATTCAGATAACAGATCCCAAAAGTTTGGGATATTTGGCTTTCTTGTGGACTTGTTGCTGTTGTTATGCATAAACGAAATTATATATGTCTACCGAGAGCTGTTGTGTATTATTTTTTCTATCTAGTTCAGAAATGGTTTAATTGGAGCTTGACTTTGTTTAAATTCCAGGTTTTTGATTTTTATAAACGCCCTCATCCAGAGTCAAATCCTGCGAAAGCTGCAGTTGAGGATATGTCTCATTTGATGGAAAATCGAGGCATCCAACTTTTGGGGAAGATAAGGCACGGTTGTTGCCGTCCTCGTGCAATTTTATTTAAAGTTCTGGCTGATTCAGTTGGTCTGGAGAGCAAACTTATGGTGGTAATGCTTACAAATGTCTAGATTATTTATCAGGTTCAATCAGCTGATAGGAGCTAGTTCCATGCATGTATTATTTTCAAATATTTGATGATCACACTGAATGCATGTTTATAATGCTACATATCTTGCAGGGGCTATGTAGTGATGGTTCTGTTGAATGTGCTGACTCTTGCAAGCATATGTCAGTGGTGGTGGTTCTGAACTCAATGGAATTGCTAGTAGACCTTATGCGTTGTCCTGGACAACTTATTCCATTCTCAACTAGGGCTATCCTTTTATCCCGCATATCTGCAGCAGGGGAGACTGATTCTGCGGAAAACGACTCCTGTGATTCTCCCCTTGAACCGAGTAGTCCACTATGTGGGGTTTCTGACAGAATGGATGGTGAAAGGTGAGTTGCATTTGATAATATCTATAAGAACTTATAACCTCTGAAATTAAATTAAATCTTGTGGTACTCGCTGCCTTGTTTAACAAACAAGCAAATTTGTCTATGAATCTTTGTTGAAGAATGGATGCATCATCACATACTCGGTTAGCTGATATTTGAATCTTGTTTTATGTGTAGCCTGATCTTTACTCTTTAATTAATTTTAAAATTGCAGGATAATTTTTTCCCTATCTTTTTCGAGAACCGCCTAAGATTCCTACTAAAAAACGAAATGATTTTTTCATCTCTCCAGTCTGCGACATTAGTTACCATGTTGTAATCCATCTTTGTGATAACAACCCTGCCCTCTAACCATGCTGTTTAATTGGCTTCTAATGTAACAACTAAGAAGTTTCATGTATCTACTGTTTTACTTGGGATGCTGAATCCTTCTTAGGAGTGTATGCAAAGAAAATATAATCCGAAAAGGCATGTTAATTTTGTTGCTACTTTTGGAGCTATTTTGTAAAGAAAGTTACAAGATGTAAATGGCTGTAATATTGATCTACAGTTATCTGCAAGACTAAGAGAATCTGCAATTTCAATCATTGATTTTTTTTTCTATTTATTTTATGACTGAATTCATTTAATGCTTTTGTCAAACCACCAAATATCTTTGATGAGGTCAGGCACATAGATGACACTAATAAGAATCAAAATATGGTTATCTATGTATCATAAAAGACCAATTGTTTTGACATCTTTCTATGGATCGGTAGGTCCTCCTAAAGCTCGATAAAGTTTAGAGTTTCTTCGTATCTTCTTATTTTCAATTTTAAGGCAATCCTCCTAAAGCTCGATAAAGTACTGCAGATTGAAGTGCATTACGTGTGTTGGTACTTAATGTTGTTTACTTGCTTGTAATGTTTCTCTTCTCTCTGATCAGCTTGTTTGGCAGTCCAGAGCAAGACGAAAACCTCCAATATTTGTATCAACGTAGACTTGAGGCATCATCAAATGCATCTAGTCTTGTGTTACGTAATGTCATGATGAGGTCAAGAACCTTTTCTGAGGGAAAGTTGAGGTAATAATTCTGGTTTAGTTTCTGAAATATTGGAACTAAGTTCGTGTTAGGTTTTACCCAATACTCTGTGTTTTCTTCTTATTGGAGTCAATTTGAACCTTACCTCATGAAGGTTTTCCTTTATTTTTTTTCATCCTTTTATTGTAGCTTTCCTCTTTGGCTGTATTCTTGACGTTTACCTGCATTTTTGGTTGAATCAGTGTATCACGTAGTGAACCCAACATTGCTAATACTTTTTGGAGGAATAGTCGGAGGAAAGCTGTTGCTGATCAGCAACAGACAGCTAGTTCAAGGTTTTACCTTTCTGGCATTACCCTTCACTTTTTAATTACTAGCTATATATAAGCTACTTTTCATAGTTTATGAGATCTTGATCCTAAAATGCAGCCTTAGGATAAGTTTTATTACTTAGGATACCATAATGTACTTCTGGAAGCCATGCTTTTATGTCTTCTTTTTTATCTCATCATAAATGCTCTTTGCTTAGAGTTATTTAATCATAGGACTTGTCAAAGGATCTTGTTTTTTTTTCCAAATTGAGGAACGGCTCATCTTGATGGCTCTTGAGATGTTGAACTATGTTAGAGTTATTTTATTTTGTTATTTAATATATGAGGGTATAATAGTAATTGTGGGTGTATTGCATATCAATATAAATAGACATGAGATGCAACCTAGGGTTTAAGGTCCTTGCAATATCCTTTCTCATATTCTCTCTTCTCCTACTTTTTTTTCCTTCTCTTTTCCATCTCCAAACTTTACTTGGTATCAGAGCAAGTATTTGAAAGTATTGTACATCACATCCACGACAGGGCCGATCGAACTCGGCCGTGAGTTCGGGGGCGGTAGCCCCTGATTGCAGGGTTCGGGACGGCAGCCACAATTTTTTTTTCCGGCTGTTTTTCGTCTACTTTTCATGATTCGTTGTTCGCCGTTTGTTGTTCGTTTATGAGATCTAGGATTTCTACAGATCCCCGTTGGTTATTCGTCGTCGGTTGAGGTTCGTTGTGAGATCTAGGGTTTCAAAGATCTCGTCTTTCTGTTGCATCTGCAAGTATGGTGGGGACCGAATCTTCTAGCGAGGTTAATAATGGTGGTGGTAACGGAGGTGGTTCTCCTTTTACTGTTATTCATAATGATGAATTGGGAAAGTCGATTATAGTGGTGAAACTCAATAGTGCGAAATACCTTGCCTGGTCCAAATCTATCAAAGTGGTGTTAAGGGCGAAGAAGAAGTTGAAGTTTTTGACGGAAGAACCCCCGCCTGAAACTTCCACTGAGTATGGAGATTGGATGAGTGCAGATGCATACATTATGTCGTGGTTGTGGCATAGTATGGAACCACATATCGCTGCTAATGTTCAGTGGTGTGAATCAAGCAAACAGATTTGGGCATCTCTGGAAGAATCATATTCGCAGAAGCGAAACGTTGTCCGTATCTATGAGTTGTACGAGTTATTGTTTAATACAAAGCAAAATGGGAAGCCTGTGAATGAATATCTGGCTTCCAAGAAGGCTTTGTTGGAGGAACTGCTTCAATATCATCCTGTTACTACTGATTTGAACTACTGATTTGAAGGAAGCTCGGAGACAGAAGGAAGAGTTTCATGTTTCACTTATCCTAGCCGGCTTGGATCCTGCTCTCGAACCTTATAAAGCTCAAATCCTTGCTGGAGAGCAGTTACCTACGGTGGCAGATACTTTCTCCCTTCTCAATCGTTCCTTTCTGGGACAGAGTTCTGTGGTGCCGAGTACTGACTCTTTTGTCCTAGTTTCTTGTGCTGTTGGTCGTGGTGGTGGACGTGGTAGTGGACGTGGCGGTAGAGATGGTGGTCGTAGTTTTGGTCGAGGAGGAGGCCGTGATGGTAGAGACAATGGTCGTGGTGGTGGCCGCGGTGGTGGTGGCCTTGGTCAACCACGGAAGTGTAACTATTGTGGAATGCTCGGTCATGTGGAAGACTATTGTTGGGACAAGTGGGACAAATCAGAATATGCACATCAAGTGCATGATGAAAATATGCAGTCCCAGTTCACCACTTCTGCTCCTAGAGATGATACTTCGGGTTATAATCAGACTTCAACATCCGATACCTTATCTCCATTTGAACAGATCCTCCAAAAGTTGAGCGCGCATGCTAGTACCACCTCCCAACCTACTGCAACCATGACACATATATGTAATCCTGCTTTTGTGGCAATCCAGTCACCATCCACCTCTTGGGTCATCGAATCAGGAGCAAGCTCTTACATGTCTGGTATAACATCTCTTTTTCATAATCGTAGTTCCATGAAACATAATATTATTTTGGCTGATGAGTCTACTCGTCCTGTGCTTGGGAAATGTGTCATTCATCCTACTCAATCACTATCATTATTTGATTCATTATATGTGCCTAATTTTTTATTTAATTTGTTATTTGTGAGTCAGTTAACCAAATCTCTTCAATGTTCTATGACATTTTCTCCCAATTCGTGTGTTTTTCAGGACCTCAGGACGAAGAAGATGATTGGTTCGGGGCATGAAAAAGATGGACTGTACTACTTGGATCTACCTGGAAAGGCCTTCACTTCTGTTTCGACTTTTCCGTTGCAGTGGCATTATTGTTTGGGACATCCGTCTTTGGCTAAATTGCGTCAAGTTGTTCCTAGTTTGAGTCATGTTTCTAGTCTTGAATTTGAGGGTTGTCAGTTAGGCAAGCATCACCGTAGTTCCTTCCCTCGTCGTAGTGAGAGTCGTCAATTAGAGTCTTTTGATCTTGTTCATTCTGATATTTGGGGTCCGTCTAGAGTCAAAAGTCTGAAAGGATTTCAGTATTTTGTTATTTTTATTGATGATTATTCCAGAATGACTTGGTGTTATTTAATAAAAGAAAGATCTGAGTTTCCAAATGTGTTATCTGCTTTTTATAATGAAGTCTATGTTCAGTTTGATAAACGTATCAAAATTATGCGTTCTGATAATGCTTTGGAGTATACTCAAACTTCTGTGAATAGTTTATGTGTTGATCGTAGTATGATTCATCAAACCAGTTGTGTCCGCCCCTCTCAACAAAATGGTATAGCCGAACGCAAACATCGACACATTTTATATGTGGCTCGAACTCTCATGTTCAATATGCATGTCCCTAAACAGTATTGGACAGATGCCGTTCTTACTGCATGTTATCTAATTAATCGCATGCCATCATATGTATTAATAACAAAGTTTTATTTACCATATTACATACAGATGTCGCACATTTTTTCTTATCTCCTCGAATGTTTGGGTGTGTCGCTTTTATTCATAGCTTGGAACATAATCGAGATAAGTTGCTCCTAGATCTCTGAAGTGTGTCTTTCTTGGTTATCCCCGTACTCAAAAAGGTTATCGTTGTTACAGTCCACAGTCACGTAAATATTATGTCAGTGCAAATGTTACATTTTTTGAGTTTACCTCTTTCTTTCCTTCAGGAGACCGTTGTATTTCTTTTACAACAGATTTGATATCTTCCATACCATTTCCAGTCATTCTTGAATCAATTTCTGTCTCAATTCCCCATTTACAGGTTTATCAGAGATCCAAGGACATGCCAGTGGTTCTGCAGAATTCAGCCCTCAACCAATTATCTTTCGTGCATGAGGTTTCTGCTTCCATCACCATAGATCAAGATAATCTTCATATTGCTCTCAGAAAAAGAAAACACATTTGTACCACAAAGAATAAGCATCCCATTTCTAACTATGTTTCATTACACCGTGCTTCATCATCTTTTCATGCATTTGCTGTTTTATTGTCTTCTATTTCCATTCCCAAAACTTACAAACAGACTATGTCATCTTCTGGTTAGAAAAGTGCAATGGATGAAGAGATGTATGCTTTACATCAAAATCAGACTTGGGAGCTTAAATCACTTCCTGTTGGAAAGCAGACAATGGGTTGTAGATGGGTGTACACTGATAAGTATCACCCCGATGGTTATGTTGAGTGGCTCAAGGCACGGTTGGTTGCCAAAGGATATACTCAGACATATGGTGTAGATTATATGGAGACTTTCTCTCCAGTGGCTTGGCTGAATTCAGTTCTGATTCTTATTTCTGTGGCGGTTAATCACCAATGGCCTATATATCAGCTGAACATAAAGAATGCTTTCTTGCATGGTGACTTACAAGAGGAGGTTTATATGGATCAACCACCGGGATATGTTGTAGCAGGAAATAAAAAACTCGTATGTCGATTGAAGAAAGCATTATATGGACTGAAACAGTCACCTCGTGCTTGGTTTGACAAGTTCAGTTCAGTTCTAATTCAGTATGGCTTTCGGCGCACCACATCAGATCATTCAGTATTTTGTCATTCTTCCTCAGCAGGTATTTTCGTGTTGATTGTTTATGTTGATGATATCATTATATCTGGGAGTGATCATGCTGGGATTTTGGACTTGAAGGCCTACCTTAGTCGTCAATTTCATACTAAGGATTTGGGTCTTCTTCGATATTTTCTTGGAATCGAGGTAGCTCAATCTAAGAATGGTGTGTATCTGTCACAACGCAAGTATGTTCTAGACTTGCTCTCCGAGACTGGGATGTTGGAGTGTCGGCCAGTTGAGACTCCTATGGATTATCATGACTAGCTTGATGCTGACAGGGGAGAGCTATTTGAGGATGTTGGATATTATAGACGTTTGGTTGGCAAACTTATATGTCTTACTGTTACTCGACCAGACATCACATATGCAGTTGGAGTAGTTAGTCAGTTTATGCATGCCCCTCGGCAAACCACATTGGGAGGCTATCTCTCGCATTCCTCGATACTTGAAGGGTGCACATGGAAAGGGTTTGTTGTATAAACCTTTCCAGTTGCTTACGGTGACTGGGTTCAGTGATGCTGATTGGGCAGGAAGTCGCAGTGATAGGAGGTCTACTTCTGGCTATTGTACGTTTGTGGGTGGCAATCTTGTCACGTGGCGTAGTAAGAAGCAGAATGTTGTGGCTCGTTCTAGTGCAGAGGCCGAGTACCGTGCGATGGCTCATACAGCTTCTGAGATGATGTGGGCGCAGCCTCTTCTTCATGAAATGGGGATTATGATTCCTATTCCGATGGAGATGTATTGTGATAATCAGTCGACAATGTTTATCGCAAGTAATCCGGTGTTTCATGAGCACACGAAGCATATCGAGGTGGATTGTCATTTTGTTCGTGATTTGTTGTTGAAGAAACAGATTGTCACTCCTTATGTTCGGTCAGAGGATCAATTAGGTGATATCCTCACCAAACCACTTGCTCGTGGTCCATTTTCTGATTTATGTAGCAAGCTGGGCATGTCTGATCTATATGCTCCTGCTTGAGGGAGGGTGTTAGAGTTATTTTATTTTGTTATTTATCATATGAGGGTATAATAGTAATTGTGGGTGTATTGCATATCAATATAAATAGACATGAGATGCAACATAGGGTTTAAGGCCCTTGCAATCTCCTTTCTCATATTCTCTCTTCTCCTACTTTTTTTCCTTCTCTTCTCCATCTCCAAACTTCACTAACTATATACATTTGATGACTTGGCACATGCTTTAGGTTTCGGAAGTTTCATAGGCTCTCTTTGAAGATTTGATGGATCGATTTCATAATCAGAGAAAGTCGCACACATTTGCAACTGCAAGTTTACATAGTCCAAATTATTATCAACTTGTGATTTTGTTAGTCTATGACTCCTTATATATTATGAGTTGTAGACAATTATAATTGAGCAAAGATATCAATCAGATATTTAAGTGTACAACATACGCGGCTGAGTTATAAAGCATGACAAAGTAACTTCAATTTTGATGTATTGCCATTATTATGATTTGCAAGAGACTTACCTAGATTCCTATTGTTCTTTGAAGAATTCTGAGACCAGTAAGTAATAATCTATGTTGGGACTTGAAGAGGCCTAATTGTAACTAAGAAAGACGAGAAGTAGGGCAAGTGTAAACTATTAAGGGAAGGTAACCAAGCTTTAAATGCTACATACTTGACAGAGGCAAACTACTGTTGGAAAAACAAAACCGTTGCTATGATTTGTTAGAGATGGTGATTTTATTGTGGTTATAGACTTTAGATGTATCCTCTTTCACAGAGAATTTTGCCAAATGATCTTGATAGATCTGGTTCTGCCAAATGATCTTGATGGATCAAGTTCAATATTCTTACTTGGTTTGAGTGTCTATTACTTACTAGTCTTAGCTCACATAATTCAGGAGCACAAAAAACATAAATAATAATAATTTATCACTGGTCCACAAGGAACTTGCTTGCTAAGTCAGCCACATTGTCAATGTCGTGTTTGCATCTTACCCTGTGGTTAAAGATGAATGTCTTTACTGAATGATGGTAAACAATGGCATTTGGAGATGAAATATTGTCATTCTTGTGGTCAAAGCTATGTTTGAGCTCAACTGGATTCTTTGCAATTGGATAATAGGTTGAAGGTGCTGTTTAAATCTGATTTTTGTAAGCCATTTTTTTGGAAAGCCAAATCATGTCTCTTGAACAACCTGAACGCATATAGGTACAATGGGGTTTTGAACGAACTTTACAATTTTTTGGGATTACATCTTCCTTTATTGCACCTGTCAATGATACTGCACAATCCAACTGGAGGTTTGCTCATATTCACATGTTACATTGGATATTTGCAGGTGTTCCTCTTCTGTAGAACTAGGTAGTCTCAAGATGCTTGTTGAGACATCCAAGGCCATTATGCAGCAAAAAGGATTACTTTGAACCATTAGGAGTTAAAGATGATAATGGTCTGGTCAGGTTCGGATGGGCAATATCCATACCTGGCCCTAAGATACTTTGTGCCAAAATACTGTCAGGTCCGTCCCTAGTTTTACAAAACCTAGGCAGCCCTAACCAGTCTATCCCTCTTGGTCTAGCTAATTACGTTCATCCAAATAATGGTAATATGAGTAAAAACTAAAGACTACAAGAAATCATCTGATTTTTAGATACTCTTATACTTTGGACTCGAAATGCAATGAGTTTGATTCAAGGATATTGTTGAATTGGCTTCAAGGTTTTTCTTCATCACATGAAACTGCATGAACTCTTATGCACATGTACATTTTCTTCATAGATTGATCAAAACATGGATGTAACCATGTGTTTCTTTCTTGAATCTAAAGAAACATATCATACTTGACACCCCCACCCACCCATACACACACACACACACACACACACACACAAATTACTGTTATATTCTTCTAAATAAATGTCGATAATAAGAGTAGTCAATGCCTATGCCCACAAACTGTTTTATTCTTGCCACTTTTCAGGGTGGTTTCCTCGTATACAAATGAGTGCTAGCGGACTTCAAATAAAACTTCTCCAAATCCCTAGAAGTATCCTTACTGACTAACTCTTATGTAATAGTGTCAAAATTAGGGCTCACAGGCTTTCTGGGTTGGGCTGGCTAATATAGGGAGTAGAACTTTTGGGCTGAAAAATTTAGGCCTTCAGAATCTGGTTCTCTATCAGGTCAGGCTTTTACTCTGGCTGGCCCACAGGTCTACAGGCCAGTGTTGGCCCATTTTCATTCTTATTGGGAGATGTTTGCCTCAACCAATGCCTTAAAGGTTTTATAATCTCTAAACTGGAGGTGATTACTCTTGAGGATCAGTCTCATGATGCTATTGGTTCTCAGAGAATAACGCTTTCAATCACACTTCGAAAGGCTATGATTCTCTATATTTCATGGTAGTTTCAGCAAACTAATTTGACTATCTTAAGATTGATAGCACCATCACTTGAAACATGACAAACATTATGCTAGAAAGGAGACAATGATAGCATTATGGAAATTGTGATGATTTTACTTGGTTTGGTTCCAGCACTGCAGCACGTGCTTTATTATATTGATCAGGAGGTTGAATTGAGGAGGTAGAATATGAACAAAAGCTTTTCAGCCACAGGCCATCTGTGCTGTTGCTAACTTAATTTTTCCTAGAATACTTTCAAGAGATGAAAACGAAGATACCTTGGAAATACTAGTGAACACCCAAAGTGAAGTAGTTTCTCATTTGTTTGTTACTTCACACCAGCTAGACCTGATTACTGGTTTATTCAAAAACATTTATTCAAAAACGCTGTATACGGGAATGGATGGACTATGGAGTGTACATTAGCATAGCATCTTGGGAACATGGTTCACTTCAGCATGCTTCTTTGGAATGCAAACTAGCAAAGGTAATGTACGGTTGTAAACTATAGCGAACAACCTTGGCTTATATAGAAACGTACCCTATCTGTTGGTTATTACACTGTCAAAAGGTTATCCTACTTCCAGGGAAGTGGGCCGTGATGCCTTGCATTTGGTGACTTGAACAAGTTCATGGTAGAGGGGAGGGGTATAGAGTCCTCTAGCCTTGATTGACACAAATCTTTGCGATCTTCTTTGTACAAAGATCTGGCCAGTTAAGTGGTCTTGCATTTAAAGCTAAATTCTTGGTCAGAACTGACTTAATGATTTCTACACTAGAAGTCTTTCCTTTAGAGCTAACTTCTTGTGGAGCTACCTAATTTCTACCGCAGAAGTCTTTCGTTTAGAGCTAACTTCTTCTTTTGGAGCTACCTAATAACTTCTAGGCCATAATGTCAAATAATATAGTCTGGCGCTTATCTGAGACATGACTAAATATCATCAACACGACTGAAATAACAGCTCATAATAGAAGGGAAGAAAATATGAAACGAATCAATCAATAGAAATTAAGAGTACTAGCATGATATAAATGCTAGTTTCCTAGTTCCTGCAGTGGAGAATTGTCTTTGGCAATTAGAGATTCAGTTATGTTAGCTTGTTTCATGTTATCATCAAAGTATGACCAGCACATGTTTTCTTCCATTATATTGTCATCTCCACATCACACCCCATTACTTATACACATGCATCTGTAATGCCTTGGGTCCAATTATGGGACACTATGCTAGCCTGCAGGATTAAATGATAAACTGACACTTAGATTAATAATGTACAAGCTTCTAGAGAATGAAAGGAAGTGAATTGTTATATTTTAGCCCTTCACTTTGTTCTCTTGATGCACAATTCTCAACATATTCAGAATTTCCATCCTCTTATTGTTACAAATTCGTAGTGTTGTCATGTTTCATATCCCATCTCACAGTTTCACATGTTTATCAGTTGCAATATCTTTGAATAATTCATAGTTGTGCATAATGTTACTTATTCTACAAATTAGATGTTAGGCACCACTATCATACTTCTTGTGGTGAAAATTGTGGATGAAAATGTAAAATTATGGCATTTTTATTTATCATTTTATGGGTTCTGAGATGAAGTAGATATGTTATTTATATTTTAATTAATATTCTGTGGTTGTTGGTTTTCTCTTGTATTATGTCACACCGATAGATTTCAACATTGTTTTAGTTATTCTCCCTTATTTCGTCTCTTTTGTACAAAGTGTTAATGTGATCTCCCCCCCCCCCCCTCCTCTCTTGCAGTCCGGAGCATCCTCTATTTAGGGCACAGGGGCGGTCGATGCTTAGTGGTGGTAGGCAATCATCTAGAGAATATGCAGAGAGTGTAGCTGCCTCAAGGTTCTTACATATATATCCATTCTGATTGATTTGTCATAATGTGACTGTACTTTTCAGTGGTTTTAAATTGTCACGTTCAATCCAATTTTATCAATTCAGCTGAAGCACACAAATATGTATTGCTAAATTAGTAATTCTTCCTTGTTTTGTTGTTTCCCAGTGTTGGCCCACATAAATTGTGTGCTTCTTTTTGCAATATTACTATATTAGTTTTCATTATTTTGTGTTATACTTGCCTCTTAGATTTTTCAGAAAATTGTATTCAGAGCATCAAAGTTTCATGAAATTGCTCTGAGAGCACAAAGTTTAGTGAAATTTTGTAGTGCCCCAAAATGCCCTATGGAAGTGAGTTTTCTATGTTTGCATTTGTATTAACGAGCATTAATCCTTCCTTAATTCTCCTGTTGATTCTTAATTAAGTATGTGTAGAAAATGCCCTTCTGAAGGACGTTTTTTACACAGAATTGTTAGAAAAATAGTTGATGTATTATTTCTTGCACAAAATATCCTTAGTTTTTAGAACAGTAGTAGAAAATACCCCAAGTTTTTAATATATGCAAGAAATACGCACTTCGGAAGGACATTTTTTGCAAAAAATTGCCCTTCTGAAGGTCGCATTTTTTGATCCCAATTATTTTTTTAAAGCAGCTGATCATTTATTACGCCGTTCCGATGGACGTTTTGGGTCTCAAAATGCAAATTGTGGAAACTATGTGCTCTCAAAGCAATTTCATCAAAGTTCTTTGCTCTCTAAGCAATTTTCTGTAGATTTTGTTGTTGAAGCAATTTGTTTTCTGATCTTTTAGTTATTTCTGAACTTAAGCCACTTTATCTTCTTGGAATTATCAAATGTGCGTGCCTAAAAAAATCCTGATCAACAGCGTGTTGTAAGCAGTGTTCTAAAATTCGCTATGAGGAGGAGGGGGGCGCCTAAGCGCCAAGCTTTTCTTTCCTCATGCTCTTTTGTAACAGCTTATATAGTGTATATCATAATGAAATACACTTAACAAAGAAATCATCAACATGTATTTTATCATTATCATGATTCATGAACACATCATCAATATTATTTCATAATGAAACACAAAAAAGAAATTACCATATCCATAATACAAATTTAAAATTTTAATGTTCTAAATTCAAATCCAATATTAAAAATCCAAACAACATACCCACAATACAACTAAGCATAAAAAAATATCAAACAATCTTAAATTTCGAACAGGCGCACAAGACGTCGAACATGGCCGCACAACCGCATTATACTGCCGAATATGGATTTTTCGGTTCGGCCTAGGGACGTCAAGCGTCTAGGCGGGCACCTAGGCTGCCGAACATGCCAATTTTTAGAACATTGGTTATAACCATACCATTTGTCAAAAGTTGTATGTTATGAATTCACAATGTTAATATTTCTTAATATTACTCAATTGAAAACTAAATGTATTAAATATTTTTCTAGTGTTTCCAAAAGAAAGAACTCTGAAAAATCTGATCAGAAACCACTGAAATTGCCGATACTCACAAGGGTCTAAAATCGATTATGATACTATAACTTTGTTGGGTATATAATTATACTCCTTTAGGACATACCAACATAAATTAACTTGATATAACAACCATGAATAAAGCAAAACACAAGGTTCAATTGCTAAAGTTATCAAGTAAAAGTTTATATTCAATATTGTTTGCCGAATTTTAAACTAGAAAGCATATATGTGGATTTAGATTTACACGATACTGACTTAATAGTTAATATTAGTACACTATGTCGTATTGTATCATGATAACCACATACACGCCAATATGTTACCTCTTTAAATTTCAAATTAGTTGGATCTAACACCCAAACGGTGAAACCCCAATATTTAGTCCCGCATTAGATAAATCATGCGAGTTTGGTTGGTTTATATTGAAGTGTTTGTCTTATGTGTACATCCAGGTTAACCATTTTGGTAAGTTGAATTAAGTGATATGCATATGTCGTCCATGCATAGTTACCTTGTATATCAAAATACCCGTTGAACCACGTTTATGAGCGTACCAGTACACGGTACACTTGTGATTCGGATACATAATCCGGATCACCAAATTTCATGCTTCAGTAGTCGTGTATTATTTCTCACTTTCTGTGAAGTTTTTGATGTGTTGTTTTGAATTAAGTTTTGGTTTTTTGGTGTAGAAAGTGGAACAGTTGCAGCCATTAATTCAAACTTCAAACTTGAATTTTAATAGTTGGATGTGATTAGATGATTGACTAGTTTACTTTTCCAATCTTCATTACGAATATGCATTAAGAAAGAATTGTTGTTGAAGCATTAAAGATCATAGGTAAACATCAAAACAAACAACAAACTAAATTAAAAACATTGGAAACCAGACAACCTCACGTTAGCCAATTTATTTCCTCTACATCCTAGAAAGTAAGATTGATAACTCAAGGTCCTAACAACCATGTAAGATGTAAACTTCTCTATCTTATTCCTTGAAATAAAGTTATGAGTTCCAATTTTATTATTTTTTTATGTAAGATTTTTTTCTCCATATGATGGACTTATTGAATTATATAATGAACTCAAAACTAAAACATACCCAACTAGTATTGTAAAGCATACCTTGAACTGAATTGGTGAACCAACTAAGCCTACCCCCACGGTACCGAAAATAAATACAAATGGCATACCCTGTTTTCGAACCCATCCCATGATCTAGGAGGTGCCTTATTCCAGGTAATTATGGGCCCATACACAATTCATGTCCTTGAGGACTCGTAGGTGGAGGTGTGACAAATGGTATTAGAGCTACCTAGTTGATCGCGTTCCACTAGGCAAGACTTGGTCATTAGCTGTCTTTAACTAGGGGAGATCGTGTTAACTTGATATTTAGTCCCAAATGAAATAAATCTTGCGAGTTTGATTGGTTTATATTGAACTTTTGGTCGCATGTGTAGATCGGGGTTAACCATTTTGGCAAGTTGGGCCAGGTATGTGCACATGTGGCATATGCATGGGTCATGTCCTGGTGGACCCGTGTGTTGGCACGTGAAAAATGGTACCAAAGCTACTAAGTGAATCATGTTCCGGGAAGAGGGGTGGGGTGGGGTGGGGTGGGGGTGGGGGGGTGGGGGGGGGGGGTGACCATTCACATGGACTATGAAGAGGATGTCACATCTTTGTGTGTGGGAGATTGTGAAACGCCAATATTTAGTCAATGTCACACACATCAAGAAGATGGGAGTTCGATCGGTTTAACCATTTTGAGTCTCATGTGATGGGAGTTTGATCGGTTTAACCATTTTGAGTCTCATGTGTACATCCAAATTAACCATTTTGGCAAGGCATGCCAAGTGATGTGCACATGTGGCCCATACACGGTCATTTCTTGCGGGCCCGTGGATTGAGGCGTGACATACACTTCTCTATTATGATTGATGTGATGCATTTTATTGCTCAAGGAACGTCGTCGCTCTGTAATACCCACTCCTATTCACTCACACTTGTTCGCCCTCTTCTCACAGTTCTTGCTCCATGTGCATTATTCTGCACTGTTGTTGCCTATATGCCTTAGGTCATCAATAAAAAAATTTCTGCAGCTTTTGTTTGTTGCCACGACTTTCATGGTAATGCTAATGGTGCAAGCCAATTATGTATGTTTCTCTGATTGTCTTTGGTGAGAAATCTGAAGTGGTTGTGGAATTTGAAATTTTGATATCTTATGATATCAAGTTTTAACATTTTTGTGAATATTGCGATATGTTCTTAAAAATGCCCAAGCTGTGTGTGTGTGTGTGTGTTTATTTTATGATGTTTTACAGTTATACTGCATATCTATGTGTATGCCATTCATCATATGATTATGTATGCGAATGATTTTTCTAGTTTTACTTTTCCTGAACTTATATATATATATATATATATATATATATATATATATATGAAACCCATGCATTCTGCCTTTTGCATATTTTTTTCCATGAGTCGTTAAGCAGTTTATCATAGATGCCATAAATGCCACTAAAGGATCTAGCTGTCATGTTCCTTTGCAGATCAGTTGGTGCATCTACATCTGATGTACGTAGAATACGGAGAAGAAGCATCAGTATTACACCTGAGATTGGTGATGATATTGTGAGGTTTGTGTTTCCTTGTCTGTTGGATTGCTATCGCTAAGAATTTTACACATTCTTGTTTACGGGCTTCTTCACATCTTTGAATGTATGTCTAGTCTGTTCCCTTACTCCTTGCCAAGTTTCTGTAAGTTGCAGTTTTCGGATAATATGAGTAAAGTATTTAATAAATGGTAAAAATATATATTTGATGAATAGAGAGAAGGTCAAGAAACAGATGAGAGGATAAGGAAATTTTGTTCTTGTTTTTAGAAACTTATTGAGATTGTAGTTTGTTTAACTCATATTACATGCCTAAAATCGAATGGGATTCTTCAATTCCAAATAGTGATCTCTTTCCTCTTGTAGTGTGCCATGCAACTTTCGAGTCTCCACTTGGGATGATCATAACCTCGAAGGTCACTAATTCAGATCTTTTTACCTCCCAATTGGCTTGCTAGATTTAATTGTACTACTCTTAGTTGCCTGCTTGCCTTTGCTACATGGTTGCTGCATCCCTAAGCGGCTGGCACCTAGTTGATTATTTGTTGAAAGATTTTGGTTGATCTTTTTGTCAAGTTCACGTCTTCTGGTCCAAAATTGGCAGCATGTTTATGAAAGTTGCACATGATTCAGAATGAATATCATAGTAAATACAGAATTATTTAATAAATATGAAAATAGTGGTGTTCTATAAATCGGATTAATTGGCAATCTTTTCAGCTGAGTAATCGACCTTATAGGCAGTTGGCCAAGCAAAATTTTCAGTTGGCTGTATAATCGCAATTATCAGGGCACTTAATCCAACTACTTATAAGCAGCCACGCCATGGGTAGTACATTAATGAAAATGATTTAGTTAACTTTGTAAAATAGTTTAAGAATTTGTGGTGATCTACGCCTTATAACTGTCAATATAGTGATATACGTACTGTACCTTCTATCTGAACAACTGAAGTTTACAGTGTCATATCACTGTACCATTAATGTGTATTTTGCTGTCCCTTTACCATTAGCTTACATATATTATAAATCGTAATACAACATAAGAGAATGTGGGGATTACTAACTCATCCTCATAAACTGTGACGATTTTATTTGTAAATTTGATTTCAGGGCTGTTAAAGCTATGAATGAAACATTGAAGCAAAATCGTCTTTTAAGGGATCCTAGTGATGAAGGTTCTTCTCCACATTCTTCAAGTGAAAAGAACTTAAATAATCCAACAAAAGACGTATGGTATTCTTTACCCTGCAATCCTTTCTATATGTTATGTTTTCTCGATCTTGTTCTTTTAGTTGCTGCAGATACTCAGTTATTAATGGGCATGCCACGCATCATTAGAGAATATATGTACTTGTAAGAGAATGTCAGGCACTGCACAGTTGAACTGAACCGTGCCAACTTTTGTGAGGCACTAGTTTGGAAAACAATGTCAGAAAATCTTCATCTAGAAAATTTGAAATGCCTAGTTAGAAGCAGATCTATTGTGTTTGAAGTTTCTGTCTTTTGCATCCATCTTATAAACTAAACAGTTTTTATATTAAAAGGATTTTATGTCCCTCCATTCTGATGCACATTACAGTGGCGCACAATCACTTAACTGTAGTCATAGTATCCAACATACTGTATTTTTTCATGTGTTCTTAACTGCATAGCCCAAAATCTTAAGCTCTTAGATACAGGGCCAACAAGTTATACAAAGACATTATGAAAACCTAAGTAACTCACAACACAAATATAACCTACCCACTCACAGACACAACTCATCTTTGGCAGCTTTCAGTTGAAACAGAACTCATGCAAATAGGCATATATTCCTACAGTGTTGGTAAATATGTTTAGATTGATATTTATACCCAATGCATATTCTCTTGGTCTCTGATACTATGCTACTAGTCTTGACTAAAAGGAAGAGTGTTAGGGCCAAATCTTCCTTTAGTTGCCTATGTTGGGAAATTATTTCCTGTTGGACTGCTGTCTCTTGCTAGTGCAGCTTTGTGTGACCCGAGACTTTGGCTATCCAAATAAATAGGCAATGAAAGGCTTCCTCTGAAATAAACTATTCAGTGTTTCTTTATAGGTTAACAACATAAAATTAGAGTTTTATGCACAATAGGTACATTTTACGTAATTGTTCTTTTGTGCTAGCTCATCTCTAGTGTCTACTATATTAATACTTTTGAGACGTAAGGCTGTGACCTAAAACCTATGCCTTTCTCAGACAGTATTGCTATGAATCTTAGCAACAACACATTGGTTTTTAACATCTTTGAAATTCCAACCATTTCAACGTAGCTAACTCATAAACTTATTTATTTGGATGGTCAGGATGAAGTATCTGGATGTAAGTCTGCTACATATAATTCTAGAAAGCAAACAGATTCCACTCAGAAGGCAATGTCGTTACCTTCTTCTCCACATGAATTTAGGGTTCAGACTTCCGTGAGAAGCGAGGGTTCTGATTTTCTACGAAGAGAAGATTTGGTATCAACTTGGAACAGAGTATTGCAATTTTCTCCTTTCCTGAATAAGCCTTTGTTACCTTTTGAAGACTGGAACATTGACTTCTCAGAGTTAACTGTTGGCACACGTGTTGGGATAGGCAAGTTCTCATTCTGACTTGCATTTAACATCCTTTATGCCTATGATGTTCACTAGTACTTTCTATTTGGTTTGGTTACTAGAGATGAGATGATAAATTCATCTGAAATCAGTTTTCTTGTATAATTACTAGTGTATGCACGTGGAAATGCATCGAAGTAAAAGAAAAATCATTAAATACACTTATGCAACGAAGTCAATAAAAGATAACCATTTATTAAACAATATGCATGTATGCATGCATTTACAGCTTTGCATGCATGCATGGATGATTTTGAAGTTTAAATTTATTTCAGAAAATGACATCTGAGGCCTACTTTTTGGGTCAATACTCATAAAGGACCCCAACAATATTTTTATTCTAAAATTGGCCTTTTGCTTTTAGTTTGTACTAAAGAGCGCCACCTAATTAAATTTGTTGAACTATATTTGAGTTGAACTATCAAAAGCTTACATATAAAATACATTAAAACAATACAAGTATTCAACAAGCACTCTCTTATCAGTACAAATATAAACCTTACACATAAAATACATTACAACAAACAAACTTTGATCACCTTGGCATGCCGGTGTTGAGGATTGACAATCAAGGTTCGTAATTCATCGTCTTGGCACTTAGAGCAATAATCTACTTAAAATTAACTAAAAAAAAATCATGCATTAGATCACTAGTAAAAAATCTAAACTTTTGCATATGAAATAAATAAAAAAGTCGGCATGTAGATTTAGAGGAGTGTCAATTAGGGTTTGCAATTCATCGCCTTGGCATTTAGAGAAACAATCTACTTAAAATTACTCAATACACGTATAATCACCAATAAAACTCAAGACTTCCATATATCATTATTAATAATGCACATTTGCTCACCGGTAAATATCACAACTTTCATATAATAAACATAAAAAACAACAAATTCACCACCTTGGCTTGCGATGGAGAGTAGTAGCAGCCATGAGAAAATAATGGTCGAGCAATTAGGGTTGGCAATGAGCTCCCCCTTCCCCATTCTGATATGTGTGTCATGGCCTCCGAGTTCACCTACGGATCACTTGCGGCTTCATCGGGTTCATCCGGTCAAGCTATTGTTCATGGCCACCGACCCCTTCTCCTTCGCGATCGGACCGAACTCCCTGCTAATCGACCCATTGACGCTGAGCCTATATTGACTCCTCGAATCTCTCAGAGGCTAATTCCTCGATTTTGTATCTCCGATCCTCGAAAGTCTGCATCTTTCCTACAGAGTGGCGGGAGACGAGGAGCTTGATGGAGCGGGAGGCGAAGTCGCAGTCGGAGAGGACATTGCGGAACTCCTGGTGTTGCCGACAATGGAAAATGAGGGGTCGTCGTCGCGGAGGATGATGCTGATGCGAGGGGTTGCGGGTTCGGGACCGGATTCGGTATGGGCGGGGAGTGGGTTGAGGTATCGATAAGTGCATTGTTGTGTGTTTGATTGCGGCAGGAAATGGGAGGGGGGAGGTGATGTGACCTGGATTGGGTAGTTTTGACATTTTGATACTTAAACTCAAATATAGTTCAACAAATTTAATTAGGTGGCCTTCATTGATACAAACTAAAAGCAAAAGGCCAATTTTAGAATAAAAGTATTGTTGAGGTCCTTTATGGGTATTGTTCCAAAAAGTAGGTCTGAGATGTCATTTGGGGCTTCTTAGTTTTTTTTTTCTTTTTCTTTTTTAAGTGTTGGCATTTTGATCCTTAAACTCAACTATAGTTCAACAAATTTAATTACGTGGCCTTGAACAAAAGGCCAATTTTAGAATAAAAGTATGGTTGAGGTTCTTTTGTGGGTGTTGATCAAAAAAGTAGGCCTCGATGTCATTTTTCGAATTTATTTTTACTTTTTTTGGGTCCTTAGTTTTTGTGACGACTGTCGACGGCTTCACCGGCTTCAAACCTATTGTAGTTAAATAATAAAAGATTGATTAGTGTGTCATGGTGATAGTTAGTAGCTTATAACTTTTCATTCGTCAGGTTCATGCGATGAGGGAATTCTATGTTGCTTTTTTCATTAGGCATAAAAATGCTAGGCACTTCATCCATATTGATATATAAGAATGTGTTATGTAACTGTAAATAAGTTAATGAAATGTGCTTACTTCCTATCAATTGTGCAAATCAGTTGGTTTGTAGAAACATGCTAGTTTACTCTCCCTTTCCTTCTGGAGTTGACAAATTTTCCACTTTCATGGACATCATATATCATAAAGACTTCCATTGGAACTAGATGAAATGCCCATGTGTTTTTACCTTTTATTTTTTTGTTTGTGATGTATATATAGTGTCACACCCAATCATTAGGATGTATTCTAAGATATCCATAGTTGGGATTTTAATTTGAAGAACCCAACAATAACATCATCCAAAGGATTTGCCAACATTCACATTTTGAAATTATTGACATTATACATAACATATTTGCTCTTTTCTGATGTCTTGGAAGTATAACACCTAATTTTATCCTAAAACCTCTTCATTATTTAAATCTTTTTTTTCTTTTTCACTTTCAGGGTTGGATTTTGATTGAACCATGTAAACTTTTATCTCGTTTGTTGATAATTTGATCTTCCTGGATAATCATACATTTTCATGATTTAGAATTCTATTCTACCTTGCATGAATCATCTTTAAGATAATTAGATGATAAGGTAATGATGCCTCCTGCCAAATTTTAATCCAGTGAAAGCAAAGTATTCTTTTATTTGAGAGTTTGAGACAACCTCAAGTGTTATTCATTTTTGTGCACGCTTCCATGATGAAGGAGAAAAAACACTGGGAAACGAGTAGAATGAAAGCAGAAAATATTGGGAATGCATGTGTAATATATGATTTCACCTTTATGAACTCCATGATGCAACTGCAGCTGCAGCTGCAGCTTATATTTTAGTGAGGTGGACCTCACAAGTAAGAAAACATATGGCAATAGAAGACAATGAAAGAGAATAGATCTAGTTAGATGTATTAACTTAAAGAATGGCTTTTCATTATACATGATCAGAACATATTGTATACATTATGCTAGAGTTGCCTACGCCTAAACTTCTGCAACCATATACATTTCTACAGTTACAATTAGGCAAAATTCTTGTGACCTCAGAATTGATATATACCCTGAGGGCCAAGGTGGAGTTTTTGGTGTTTGTTGTGCAAATGCGTATCTGCAGGGAAATGTAAAAGTTCAGTGCAGATCCCTTTTAATGGCGTTTTGACTTTTGGATTTATCCTGTTCTCAAGTTTGAAGCAACGTTAAGAATAACCCAAGTTGCAGCATTTACTTATTCAAATTTCCATTCATTGTGTGTTTCCTTGAACATTTTTTTGACATGTGAAGGTTAATAAACCTCAAAAAAAAAAAAAAAAACTTTGCGTGAAGGCTCTTCTATTTTTCTGAGTCTGAAGGGTTTAATCTTGTCTCCGTGACTTAATAATAAATAAATTTAAACGGCGTATGTTTTATTACCTTCAGGTTTCTTTGGAGAAGTTTTCCGGGGCATATGGAATGGTACTGATGTTGCCATCAAGGTTTTTCTAGAACAAGATTTAACTACGGAGAACATGGAAGATTTCTGCAATGAAATATCCATACTTAGGTAGTATCTTATTGCCATCTTTGCCTCTAGTGATATTTTTCTTTTCACAATTATCGGTTAGTAATTATGTTTATCTTATTGTTTTTCAGCCGACTTCGACATCCAAATGGTATTCACCTTCACCCGAAATTTTAGACAAGATGCATCTTTCTATATTTAGTTGTGTTTTTCTAATTCTATGTTGTTCTTATAAATCTCATAACATCTGTTGACTCCAAAAAAAAAAAAAAGAGTGCAAACACCATCTCATAAGAAGGACATTCATGAATTGGATAGAATTGAACTTTGACCATGGGGTATTGTTGGTGCAGTTATATTATTTCTTGGTGCATGTATGAGACCACCTCACTTGTCAATGATTACCGAATACATGGAGAGGGGTTCTTTGTATTATCTAATACATACGAGTGGACAGAAAAAGAAGCTCAACTGGCCTAGGAGATTGAAAATACTCCGTGATATCTGCAGGTGGGTTCAACTCTCTTCATATATTTCTACCTTCTCTCTATCCTCTCCAATATTTTTGCGGTTTCATTCACTAAGACATTATTGTGACGTCATCAATAATTAAATAGAGCTAGGGCCATTGGTTGAGATGGGTGGCTGTCAGCTTCTTTTGGTTGTTAGCTAGCAGATAATGGTAGCAGAGAGTGTCATGGGAGGATATTGGGTTATATGAACCAGTAGTCTTATAGTTACTTCATATATGACACATAAGTATATTCCGCATCTTTAAACTAGAATAAAAAAATCTTATGTGCATAGACTCAATGAAAGTTGTTCTAATCAAACGATTAATCACGACTTGAATCCATTATATATGCAAAATTCAGAGCTATGTGGATCTATTCCAATCGAAGTTGAAGGAAGAATCGATCACTAATCAAATCATTCATTCGATAGTTTGATAGATCTTTTGAAAAACGAAGTATTCAGTAGAGAATGAAGAGTCCCATTCTACATGTCAATACCTACAACAATGAAATTTATAGTAAAAGGAAAATCCGTCGGCTTTAGAAATTGTGAGGGTTCAAGTCCCTCTATGTCCGATAAAAAGTCCATTTACTTCCTAACTATTTATATTCTTTTTTTTTTTCCATCTTCATCCATCCATGGTCCAAACAAAATTCAATAAGTTTGTTGCATATTTTTTTATTATAAGAGAAATGGTGGCATTAAATTTGAGGGATTTATGTAGACTTGGAATATATATATATAGCCGTGTCTTAAAAAGCTCCTGAGGCGTACGCTCTTGAGCGTTTTGCACCCTCTTTTAAGATGCACGAGGCTCATTCACCTTGTGTTTCTTTTTCTTTTTTAGTATGATTTTTCCAATGTTTGCAATATTGGAATCATTTTCATAGCTTTCTTATGAGTGTGTTGATTATTGGCACAAACAAACCATTGTATCGACATTGTTTTTTGTTATAGTTTTCTTTTTTCCTTCAATTTTGTTTGTTGAATTGGCCTGAAAAGAGTGACCCAGTTTTTTGTATAGACTGGTATCGGGACGGACAAGCGAAAATTGATAGTTGGCCAATCTGCGAACCTTTTTCTTGTATGTAATAGAAACACTTTCAAATGTATGAATTCAAACTAATCTTTCTATTATATTAATAGTTTTATATTGGAGGATGAAGGTGAAGGATAAAAATTCGTTGGTAGGGTTGACGATAAAGATAATATGGATGATGATAATTTTTAGGGTTCTGTCAATTTCCTATCATTGTGAACTTGTGGTAGTTTCTTTTGATTTTTGAGGATGATTAATTTTTATATTTATGACTTTTTTGTACTCCACTTTTTATTATTTTATGTTATAAATTGATTAGATATAATATGACTTTATTTGTTTGAAACTATATTATTTAATTAAATTCTAAAAAACATTTGTAAACCCTTTTTCAATTTCTCGATAGTTATTAATACGGGAGATGTCCACTGAAGTTTTAATTTAATTAATTTCCTATTCTAAAAAACATTGATTAGAGTTTAAATTATCAATATGGGAGATGTTCAGTGAACTAGATTTTTAATTTCTCGATAGTTATTATAACTCAGTATATTCTTTGTGCTGTTCAGTGAACTAGATTTTGTACTTAACGAGTCTAGGAACTTTTTTATGTCAATTATTTTCACTATTGATAACTGATAAGCAATAAATCATTTTATATCTCCTTTTATAGGATGCTTTTTTGCATGATGGATCGGTTATGATCTGCTTAAAATTTACATCTAACTAACAATGTAGAGTAATTATGAAAGAAATGTAATCACATTGTGGATATAAACTAACAATGTAGAGTAATTATGAAAAAAAAATGTGAATCACATTGTGCAGGAAAGAAGTATCGTTCTACTGAATTTTCTTTACCAATTCATGATGCAGTCGCATGAGTGGTCTTTAGTGGAACTTTTTCTACATAATCTAACAGTTATTTCTGGCACCTTAGGATCTGATGTTTATTCATCGGATCAACTTACATTACAACAACAACAGAACATTTATTCCAAATTTATGGGGTCGGCTGTTTGAATCCTCCTCTTCCAGTCTGCTTTATTAAGGGCCATGTCCTCTGAAACACTAACAACATCAATATCCGTTTTTAATATTCAAATGAACTTTACATTGTGTAGGAATATAGAGGTATCCTACTATTGGATTTTCTTTGCTAATTCCTGGATGCAGTCACAAGAGTGCTTTTTAGTGGAAACTTTCTGTATGGTCATCTAGCAGTTCTGGCATCTAGGGTTTGATGTGTATTCACTGGATGAAGTTACAATGTGTAGGAATATTAGACGTATCTTACAATTGGATTTTCTTTATTAATTCCTAATGCAGTCAAAAGAGTGGGTTTTTTGGTGGAACTTTTTCCATGTAATCTAACTGTCATTTCTGGCATGTAGGGGCTTGATGTGTATTCACCGCATGAAAATAGTTCATCGTGATCTTAAAAGCGCAAATTGCCTTGTGAATAAACATTGGACAGTCAAGATATGTGATTTCGGACTTTCACGATTTATGACGGATGTTACCATTAGTGATAACTCCTCCGCAGGCACTTCAGAATGGATGTCTCCTGAATTAATTCGTAATGAGCCTTTCAATGAGAAATGTGATATTTTTAGCCTGGGTGTCATAATGTGGGAGCTTTGCACCCTGAATAGACCATGGGATGGCATACCATCAGTTCAAGTGAGCTAGCCTTCTTATTTCCTTCCTTTCATACTCCTGGCTATTATTAGAGAATTCCTGAAATGTTTTCTTCTTTTTGCTATTTTCTCGGGTTCACAGGTGGTATATGCAGTTGCAAACGAAGGAACACGGCTAGAGATTCCTGAAAGTCCCCTTGGCAAGTTGATCTCAGGTACTTATTTAATATGCGAATTTGATCTCTTGAACATTCATGTCAGTTGTGATTTAATCCAAACTCACATCTAGTACTGTCATTATAGATTGTTGGGCAGAACCCAATGACCGACCGAACTGCCAAGAGATACTCGCTCGCTTACTTGACTGTGAGTATACCCTTTTCTGATTTGACCTGTAATTTGAACTTGTACAGCAAATTGTAGAGACAGCCCTTTTTACCAGCTTGAGTTGTAAATTAGCCTCTTATTTAGAGCAGTAGACAAGGTTCATCGGAATCTTCAGTTTCCACGGCCAATAAAATGTGTGATATTTCAATGTTATATATGATTGAATGTGACTTTGAAAATAAACAAATAATACAAGCTATTTTGTCAAATCTCCTATATCTGGGAAGTTGCTCTGTAAAAGCTACAACGTCAAAGTCATTTATCCCAGAATCCTGGGATTGGCCATATAGTAACATGATTCTTTTTCTTTTTCTTCCACTCTACTCAAAGCTTTGTTCACTGTAATATACAAGGTTCGGTTTGATAGTATGCACAAGGTCTAATCCCCTCCTTTAGGTCTAATCTTACATTATTTAGGCTTGGGACTACTAATATAATCTTGGCGGGGAAATGTATTTCGTTTGGACAATCAGGGATTAGTTTGTAAGAATCAAAATTTTCTTTTGAGAAGGAAGACACTACTCTAGAAGAAATAACTTCTTCTTTGGAAGTTGCTCGCACCACCATGGTATAGTTTAGAGATTGATCATGTGTATCATTGCACAAGAATATTAATTTCAATTTTATAACAGATGCATATGATTGTAAAAGTTGCATCAAAATTGTGGGTCATAATATTATTATTATTTTTTAGATGTCCGGCGTAACATTCGGAACTTTGTGCACGTTGCGTTGCATGACATTTGGGCCAACTGCCCTCCAACTCTTACCATTTATAAATGGAAGGAATAATACGTCCCGGTGATTCAATCCACCGATCTTCTGTCATCCAATTAGGATTTTATGCCTCTCCTTGATAACCACAAGAGTCACTCGAGTTCGGCAGGTCATATTTTGTTGTAGTACCGATAATGGTTCACCACAGTAATACAAACACAATTGCTCCCATTTCATTTTCTTCATGATGTGCACTTCACTCTGTTCAGTCTGGGTGCTTTTGGATGAGGATTATCTAGTTTGGATCCGGCTCTGAATCCGATTATAAGTGGATATGGATCGGATTTGGATTTTATTTATCTGAATTCAGTTTATCCAGATATGGATTTCACTCAATGGATCTGTATATAAATGTATAATTGATATTAGTATATCTATGTTTCTAACACTAAATGCTAGAAGACCACCTATCTGTGACTAAACTTATTATATTCGAAATATAAATCATTATTCAAACATAAGTTAATTGATATTTAACTAAACTAAACTAAAATTATTAATTCTCTATAAGAATCCAAGTTTTAGTTTTTCCAAAATCATATTATATCTTATCTGTATTCTTATTCTTTTATCCAAATTTATTTCTTATTATGTCCAATACGAATCTTCTTTTTTTTTTCTTTTCTAGATATAGTTATTGATTTTCGGATCCGAATAATATCTGTATTTGTTTTTAGAAATAAATACAGATATATGGTAATTACGTGGTCCGTCTCCTATTTGCTCTGACTCCACCCCTGCTAAAGAGGTATTTGACGCTCTCTAATTACCCTCCAATTTCAACTTTTTATCCTTCCTCAGGGTTGGGTTTTTGCTTGTCAAAAAAATAGCAGCCTAAGCAACTTTTTATAATGGTTTTTCAAGTGTGGCGATTAAGGGCGGTAATTTAGGTTCGTTCCGCCAACCCGTCCGGATTCGGATCAAATCTTAGACGTATCCGGGTCTGGTCTAAACGGATTGGGTCATAAATGGGTCAACCCTTTTAGTAATTGGGTTGGTCTGGGTAGGGGTGTTGACCTGTTTGACCCGAATAATTCCATTCATTTACCGCAAGTTATATAAGTACCCAACATATTATTTACTAGTAAAGACAACAAATTAAAAATACGAATTAAACAAGTTCAATATAATTTTTTTTTATATTTAAAATATGTATAATGTACGTATATGTTACTAGTTTGTTTAAAGGAAGGTGATCCAAACAAGCAGGCCAGAATCGACATATATACATACTCTCCCCTTCAGCAATCAGATTGGTCCCACTCTCCCCCTCATTTCACAAACCAAACCTATTACTAATTGAGCCGTAGTTTTGTATTTCCTATGATGAGTTTGGTTTGAGCAGAGCCTCAGTCTGTTCCCTTCCACCAATAATTGAAGCACATCTACGATAGGATCAAGTAAGAATGGTTTATTTAAGAACAGTCTATCTTGCTCTCATCCAGTAGTCGAGACCAAGAAAGCTCAATGCATGCAGTATCGGAAGTGTGGCACAAAATATTCTCATCAAGACCATAAAATTGAAACAAAAAATGGTTCTATTGGGATGAAAATTGATATATATATATATATATATATATATATATATATATATATATATATATATATATATATTCTCACCATTTTCGGTAAAATTAGCTTTACGAATGATAGATCCCATACTCTTCCCCGTCCTTCCTAAGGTCATCAATTTCTTTCCTACTCAGAGGAGCCAAACGAAACCCATCTTGGGGGCTCTCATTGGCCTCATCTGGATCCCACGGCCAGCGATCTCTCAAAACGTTGTAGCATTGTTCTTCTTCCGTCGGCGTACGGTGCTTTAACTTTTGATCACATACTTGCCTCTATGGTCAAATGCATGGTCGGTCCGGAGGATTGGATTGTCGTTCCGGAATTAATTTTAGTTGTCCTTTGACTCTTATTGTGAACGATCCTGGAGGGTCATCCGTGACCCTAATCTTTGGTGGGATCACGATAAGCCGGAGGGGTTACCCTAGTTGAGAGGAATTATCTAAGTTCGAAGTTTTGTCCGACTTACCTCCGAACCTGACCTGGTCAAATGGTACACTGTGATTCATATGATAAACTTCCACAAGAAAGGGAGTGATCAGATAGAAATGAGAGTTGTTTTTGAGCTCAATTTTGGTGGAGAGGCTTCTTTCCAGAATTTGCTTTACAATTGGTTTGCCATTCGGTCCATCCGCCCCCCTTGGGGCTGGCAAGAGTTTTCGTTAACTTTAAACTGGTTAGCCCAGTCTGGTTTAACGGGTCAACTTTTTTGTTAAACTTACGCGAGTCAAATTTAAACAGGTAATGTTTGGATTTGAGCCCAATTTGGTGAACCTGAATCCAATCCGTCGCAAAGAAATAGAAATGTCCTCCCCACTGTTATCAATGTCACTGTCTCCTCTTTTGAAAATACAGTTGTTGTGGAAATTCGAAAATTTCCGTAGAAAGTCTTGTGAAAAGACTGCACAACAAGAGTGATAAAAAAACAAGTATCACCGATAGCTTAGTTGTGAAGGTCCTGAAAAGAAAGTAACAAAGTTGCCGAATATAGAGAAGAGTTGTGAAAGATGTTAGCAGTAAAAATTATTGAAAAGTTTGAACAATCCGTTAGGTAGTAATAATCATTGTCGTTCAAAGATAAATACTAGTTGAGAGATTTGAGACCACTGGAATTTTTTTACTATACTAACCATTTGAGCTAACACTTCTTACATGTACAAGACAACAAATGATAGTTCAAATATTGAAATATACAAATTTTGATTTTAATTATGAAATGGTGGGATCAAGAAATTAATGATGCAACCAAATTTAGTGAACCCCTGTAATTTTGCAAAAAATGCTTAATTGTCCGAGAGAATGGACTGAAAATCAAACCGAAATGCCACATGTCAGGCTGTGATTGGGCGGAAGAAAATAGCCGACGCCAGCTTCCCCCCTCTAACGTAGGAAAAAAAAAGCTCCAGACAATCAAAACCCAACATGTGACAACGGTTTCAGTTGCGGGCCAGCATTCGGTCTATGTGGCAGGATTGATAATTTTGTGCAGTCATTTACTTTGCTTTTTCATATTGAACATATGATGGATGACGCATCATGGCATTGACGGTATCCAAATCCAATCCAGCTAAGATCATCTCCAATCCAAGTCCTCAAACCTCAAATTGAGGACTTCTACTCAAAATTCATCTCTAATCCATCCTCAAAATGAGAAATTTTTCTCAATTTTTTTAAGATAGCAAGAAGGATCCTCAAATTTGAGGAGAGAGAGAAACTCCTCAAATTTGAGGATCTACTATTCATGACCATTTTGTCCTCCAAGTTGTACCTAATTACTAATATATCCTACATATGTTAAACTTAATTAACTTACCATATTTGCTAATTTATAATTATAAATAATATAATAATTACACTATTAAAATATTCTTGTTGAGATCTTAAGATAGAATCTAATATTGAATATATTTGTTATTACTGAAATACCATATCCTTTTGGTGCTTGATAGTTGCAATTTTATTTGCAATATAATCGAGCTCCTTATCTTTATCAGATGAGCTAGATGAATATAGTACATGAGATGGACCGACTCCAAAGTTCATTGTTGAAGAAAGATGGTATGAAAAAAAAAAAAATTGGATGAAGAAGTGGATGTTGAAATAAGTGGTGGTATGCATCATTTTTATAGGAAAAGAGTTAGTGGGTTGGAGTTGTATAAGTATTAGTAAATTATATTAAATAATATAATATTATCTCTATAAATAATATTAATAATATAACGTTAATGTATATGATTATATTAAATAGTTGTGAATAAAGAAATTTATGTAGAAATAAATAACAGTTGTTTATGTTTATTATTTGAGGATTGATAAATTAGAGAGATAAAATTTTAAAGATAGTATAATATAAAAATATATTTTTTGAATTCTCAAATTGAAAAAAACAAAAACAAATTAAGGATGGATTGGAGATTGTCTAGACCTCCACTCTATAACCGTGTTGAAAAAGCCAATCCCCCACCACTGTGGGAAAAGTTATGGTGTCGAGAGTAAAAGCTGACAAACAACTATTTCTGGTGACTTTTGGGTTCTACTGTTGCTCGCTCATATTTCCCAAAGCTATAAAGCTGGGAAAGAAAGTTGACCACAGTATTTGGATTCGGAGCGTGCGGATGTGTGGGTGTGATCTCACTGGAAGCGGCGAAAATCACAAGTGCGCAAACACAGCTATAGTGGTGTGGTGTGGTGTGGTGTGGAAAGTTTGGATGGATGATATTTGAGTGGGGATGTTTCAACGTTTGCCAGGAAACCTTTTTTTGATTGAACGGATCCTTGGTTTCCCTGTGTTTGATTAGCACTTCAACCAAATCAAAAAAGTTACACATTCCCTCTGAAAGTCAGACCACTATATCGTACCGATATGATCCAACACAATACAACATCCATTTTGATGTGTCTTAATAAATTTTTATGTAAAATTAGACCTTGATTCATGACAGACCGGACAACCGACTAGGACTCAAATTAGAAGTATGTTTTTGTATGGGATATCAACAATCATACAATCCTTCGAGACTATAGGTCAGACAGTTCGATAGTCTAATCGGCCCAGTTGATCGAAATTTTAGAAGAAAAAAAATAATGGATCAATATTAAACAAAAGTCAAAAAGGTATGTTTATTATAGTCTAATTAGCCAATAGGTAAACATATTAAATTTGAATGAATGTAAAGTCCAAAATAAAAGTCAAAAGGTATGGTTAAATCTGTTCAAAACTTAACTGGATCAGACGGTTCGATAATTTGATCGACCAGATTGACCAAATTTTTGGAGGAAATAGTGGGTGGATATTAAACATATCCGAAAAAAGCTATTGATTTTCGGATTCAACCGGCATGTCTAGTCCAATTTTTTTAAAGACTTTTTATGAAGGCGCTGCAAAAGTTAATCGATGCTAGTTATTTTTTTAAATTTTTTTTTACAAATTTGTCATTCTCATGGACTGTCCAATCTCATACTACAGTCCTAATTTTGATAGTCCTAACTGAAATGGCAAAATTATGACAGTAAAAAACAAAAAAAATATAATTTAGACTAGCAACCGATAAACTTTTGTAATATCTTTATAAAAGGTCATTTTTAAGCACTGATTTTGAGTGCGATGCAAAAGTAGCCTCGAAATCCATGGTCTCTGCCTTCGTGAGAACTATTTGTGCAATCAAGAAAAAAATAGTGCAGGCTCACGAAGTTGGCAGTTGCTACACGTAGTATGCGCGGAAATGAGAGCCCTTTCGGGAAAAAGCCAAATCGAAGTTTGGTACTATAAAGTGAGTCGCAGAAGAAATTAATTGGATCACACAATCACAGCGCACCGCCCACTGTTGAGTAACGTGTCATAGTGCTGCTCTCTGTGTCTATGCTGTAGTAGTAGTAGTACACCATATCCCAACTGGAAACAAGGGGCATAAAAGTCTATCCCCTGACACGCTTTCACATGCTTCTCCACAATCCTATTCCTCCTCCTCCTCGCTCTTTCATCTCCTTCTTCCTCCTTCTTCTTTAAATTATTAGATGCTTCGGACTTACTAACTGACTATGGTGAATGATAAATTCGATCAATAAATTATTGACATTTGGCATTGAAAGAAAAATACACTGCATGTTTAAGCCAAAAAAGATCAGTTCTTTATAATGGTTGTGAAAATAAAAATCTAATATTTTTATTTTATTTTCTGTCAAGTGGTTTTTTTATTTTATTTTGTATATATATTTTTAAAAAATTTAAATTTTTCTGCCAAATGTCAATAAATTTTATGTTAAGTGTCAATAATTTTCTGTCAAGTGGTTTTCTTTAAATTTTTATGTGAAGTGTCAAATTTTGAATAGTTATTTGGATTAATTAGCATTTAGCCCCTGGATTTTTATACCGACTAAGAGTTTAAGTTCCGGCACGATTAAATTGAAAAGTTTAGATCCTAAATTTTTATTTTTTTATTATTTTTTTTCATTTTATCCTCAATATGAGTAGAAGTGCAATTACCAACTCATGTTGAAAAGGAGAATATAATAGAAAAAAAGAAAAAAAAAGAAAAAGAATTTAGGGTCCAAACTGGACTTAAACTCTAAACTATAATAAAATTCAGGATCTAAAGGCTAATTAGCTCTAGTTATTTTCTTCGTGTTAAGATGTTTGTCATTACACATAGAAAAAGTTTCATTTTAGATATAGAACTTTTAGATATAGAATGTTTACATTATCAAATTTGTACGTTAAATTTTTTGATTTGTTCATATCTATCTTTCCTTGCTCTCGTTAATTCAAATTTCAAATAATTATTTTCACTGTATTAAAATTTTTGTTGCTGCACATGAAAAAAGTTTCATTTTAGATATAGAGCTGATTACAATGTCGAATTCGTGCATTGAAAATTTTAATTTGTTCTAGTATATGGATAAATAGCAAATATGGTCCAAGTAATAAATGTCCAAGTTTTCTTGGGTCTCAATTCCAATAAAATTTTCGTGCCTCGTTTGTTCTAGAAAGAATATTTATATTTAAAAAGATAAATCATAAACTAGTGGTACGATAACTCAAATAATCCAAACATTGAGTTAATTTATATTTGTAATAATTTTAAAAAGAAAGAAAATATATCTCTTTAAAAATATTTCTTTTGTCATTCAAGGTAGTGGATTAAAAAAAAATCCACTTAATTAAGAAATTATTATTTTTATAAAAAAAAATCGATATTTTTAAAAATGTAATAACTAGAAAAACAACTGCATATGTATGGCTCAATAACATTATGCTTAAAGACATGTGACTAAATTTATACAAAGATATTTTATTTTTTCTATACAACCGCATCAAGATACATGCTAAAGAGACTAGACTGAAGCTAGATTGTTTTGATACCAAATTAAAGTTGCAGTCATTATGCACTACTAGAAATTATGAGGTTAGCGACGCTACAAAACGTTGCTAAATTGTAAAATTAAGTCGCTGAAATAAAATAGCGACATTATTAGCGACGTTTTATAATTGTCGCGGTCTAGCTAGTCGCTGACTGAAAATACGTCGTTATATGTCGCAACTAGCGACGTATCTTAGTGACGTATGAATGCCGCAAAATTTTCACCAATTAGCGACGTTCTACGGCGCAACGACAATATATGAGCGACACAAATAAAGTCGCAAAATGTCGCTGATATTTCTATACTTAGTGACGTTTACTGTGTCACTAAACGTCGCTGACATTCTTCCATTAGCGACGTTTAGCAATGCATGTACGTCGCTAATATTTTTTGAATGTAGCGACGTTTAGCAACGCATTTTAGTTACGTCTTGATGACATGGCAGTGATTGCCAAGTCAGCAAATTAGCGACTTTTAGCGACATATTTGCGATATCTTGGTACAGGGATAACGACGTTCTGTTACCTCTCTGCGACGTATTTGTACGTCTCTAAACGTCGATAAACTTCGCTAAATTACTGCAAAAAATAAAAAATTACAGATTGTTACATAATAATTTATATAACAATATTTAGCCTGCAGTTTATACAAATATATTCATAGTTTATAAAAATAGATTGTCACACATATGCAAATTATTAAACACCGATAAAATTAAATCTACTGACACTGTTGGCCATTGTCATACAAATTCAAACATACATAAAAGTCTGAAATAAATATCTTCATGTCACAAAAAAAAAAATACAACAGACCCAAAAATAGACCAGTCACACAAATTTCCCAAAAATGGGCCAAATTCACAAACTCATAATTGTCTGTCCAACCTAGGACTAATGCTGATCGGGAGGAGGAGGAGGAACACCGTCGCGCAACTGGAATACAATATAGTCCAACTGGCCTTGTGAAAGCGCCACCAATGTCGAACTAGGAGGTAGTATCGTCGGTTGGGTCATGTCGATGCCGTTGAACTGGGAGGACGTATCTGCTCCAATGCTGACAGGCGATCATTGTATGAATCCAATACACCTATAATCCGAGTGACGGAACGCAGTGTCGATGATGCCAGATCCGTAATGTCCCACAATGTCGTCTCGGTCATAGTCATGAGCTCCAAAAGGTTTTGCTCGAGCGCATCAAAATTTGCTAAGATCCTCGCATCGACCATCTGCGGCTGGGACTAGGGCTGCTGCGAAATCAGTCTCATCATCTCATCACGCAGAGACGTAATATGATGGTCAACTCTTTCCTACTGGACTCGCACCGACTCCTGGAAAGGCTGTGGGATATGGTATTTCAGAGGGGGTCCTAGAGCCCTACGTCGCAACATATCGTCGCAGGATCCTGTACCATAGTATGTACCCCTCTGAAGACCACCAGCGGCGGTCTGCCACAGCTCGTCAGCCAAATTTTGATTTAGTTATGATCCAAAGAAGAAAAAGATCCATAGTAAAAGTCTCACCTACCAATCATCGAAAGTAAATCAAGTCGGGGGAACTAGCGGTCGAGGGTAGGCGACAGAACTGGGAGGGCCGGTGGCTGCGAGGAAGTAGCGGCCTCTCCCTCGGGAGGTGCAGACGCAGCATATTGCGTCGACTGCTCACGGAGCCGTAGATACTCATTCTAGAAAAAATGATTCGCTCGATAAATATACTTGTTACTAACTACATGGATATTTATTTGCATATTTTTTAAGTTGTTCAAAAGCAGGAGTACCCGGTGTTATAAACCAAAAAAATAGGGATAGTGTAAATAACCCTATTATCTAAGCAAGTTATTACTAACTACATGGATATTTATTTGCATATTTTCTAAGTTATATTAAAATTAAAAAAATGTAAAGTAATACTTACGGAAGTCTGCGTGGCCCTATCATCGATTAGCTGTCCGTCCTTCCGATGGGTGACGAGGAAGACGGTCACCATGTTAGCGTCTTCACCCCTCTGGACCTGTTAATTACAAATAGATATATTGTTACTAAAATTAACCATTTTATCCTACTTTAATTAAAATAATATATATACGTTCAAATACTTACCATGGACGAAAATGTTTCGTTATCGGAATCGACCCACCACACCACTTTTTGCCTTCTTCCTGGCCGCCTTCATCTTCTCCGACTTTTTCTTGTACCTGGGATCGTCGAATCTAGCCCCCATCTGATTCCACTGCTCAGTCGTGATCCAACCTTGGTGTAAACCCCCTCGACAAAATTTAGGTTTACTTAGTCTAGATAAAGAGACTAGATTTAATTTGGAGACAATTAGAATTAGATTACAGCACTTTAGAATTTTGTACAATATTATATCGCTTAGTGCACCTTACCGTTGCTCCGATATTTAGAGCACTACACTAGCTATTACCTGCATACAAATTCTATACACTTTTCCTAGACGTGCCAACCTACCATTCTGACCCATTTGTAACTCATAACTACTCTCCCTTGTGCTTCATTTTAGTTGCACAATATTCGTTATAAACGTCCGTGTTTAAATTCGATTAAATCCAACTTTGCATTCTTTGTCCGTTCCAATCGAAATTGGAGACACAACATCAACCCGTTTTGACCAACCCAAATTATGACATTATTCTACTCTAAGTCTACTACGTCCATGATGCTTGTGTTCTACCCAATTTTAACCCCATGTATTTCCAATTAATTAAAGAACACCTTGTGCATTAATTTTAATTAAATTAATGTAATGATCCAACCTCACTCAAAACTAGACCCAACTCCAACCCAAACCCACACTCACACCCTCAAGACTCATACTAAATACCACACATAATTCTAGCCCACTACATAACACCAAACATGGTGTTTTGCCACATCCAATCCCAAATTCCAATTATTGTGCAATTTTCCAATTATTTAGGGACTTTTATGCAAATAAGCAATGAGGTGTCCCCCTCTCATTGGTCCAACCACATGAAGAATGAAACACCCCCTCCCTTGATCGGTCCACTTTGGGTTCCCTCTATTTTGTTGTACTCTACACAACTTTATGTAACAACATCTCCACTCTACATTTTAAACCCCTTAAATCCCTAGGAGCACTCCCCCTCTCATTATTCATCATGTGGAGGCTTCCCTCAAACCTAGGAAACTACCCCAACCGGCCCTAATCCCTAGAATGCTGTAGAATGCTGTGAGAATGTAGAATGTACTATATATTTGTGTTTTTCTATATTCATCACATTTTGACTGTAGAATGTACTATATATAGTACATTCTACATTTTGACTGTAGAATATATGCATCACATTTTGACTGTAGAATGTACTATATATAGTACATTCTACATTTTGACTGTAGAATATATGCATCATATTTTGACTGTAGAATATACTATATATTTGTGTTTTTCTATATTATTCATATGTTGTTATCAGGTATGACAGGACGACGCGGAGGATTCGGCAGGTCCCGAGGTAGACAGAGTGCTCCTCCGGTACTGCCTACTGTTAGTTCTGGAACGTCGTCGCCCAGTACTCTAGTATATCGATCAGTCACATCTCCGACTGCGACGACGTTACGTGACATCACTCCTGGGACGAGTAGTTCCAGGTGTGATAGTACTCCCTCGTCCAGCGTTCCTCCTACCGACGGAACTATGGAGACAGATTAGCATGTAGAGGAGGTCGTGCCGACGTTGTCCCAGCATCAGCAAGATCCTCCATGCTCACCTCCGGAGGAGACGAGGACAGAGATTTGGGCCGACGGTACAAAGTAAGTCAATTAGATGGTTTAGCATCATATATATCGTGTATTTCTTTATTCATCATATATTAACTTTTTCGATCAAAATAATTATCTCTGTATAGATATCGTCCATCGTCGGTTCAGAGACACCTGGGCCTATTTTTGAGGAACAACTACGGTGGCCCTTGGATCAACTACTCTAAAGCTCCGGAGGAGAGGAAGGCATTCTGGTTTGCGCACTTTCAGGTAAAAGTATATTATATAAATCCTCTAATTTATGCATATTATATAACTTATCCGTGATGCTCACTTACTAAATTATTTATTGTAGCAAACGTATTTCTATCCTCCACACCGGGCCGAGTTGATCGAGCGGTTGTTTCCTATCGTTGCCGCCAAGCTTATCCGTGATGCTCTGGATGACCAGAAGGCTCGTGATCGTGCTGGAAAACCGATCCAAGGTTGGATCACGCCTGAGCAGTGGACTACGATGAGGGCTAGATTCGACGATCTGAGTTACAAGGAAAGGTTTGAGAAGGCCAAGGCGGCTAGGCGGAATGCTGCCAAGTGGTGTGGTGGCTCGATTCCGATGACGAAATATTTCCATCATTTGATATGTTTTTTAAATAAATCCTCTAATGTTAATGTAAGTACGATAAAATGGTAGTACTAAATAATATATTTTTAACAGGTACAGAGGGATGAGGATGCAAACATGGTGACCATTTTCTTGGCCACCCATCGCAAGGACAGAAATCTCATTGATGAGAGGACCTCGCAGACCTATGTAAGTATTACTTTACTTTGTGTTAATTTTAATATAACTTAGACAATTATCGAGTTTCTAAACTTTTCTAGGCCGAGTATCTTAGGCTGCGTGAGCGGGAGACTGCTAGTGCACCTATAGCTGGAGAGGCTGGTACTTCATCGTAGCCCGCTCCGGCTCCATCGACGGACGACCTGTGGGTGACCGCAGCTGGTGGTCTCCAGAGGGGTACGTACTACGGTACGGGATCCTTTGGCGCCCTGGTTGCGACGCAGTCATCTAGGGCCTCCCCGACAACTGTGCATTTCCCACAGCCCTCGCAGTCGTGGGCCAGAGTCCAGGAGGCCGTTGACCGTCAGATTGCGTCTCTCCGTGACGAGTTGTTGCGAAGGATGGAGGAGCAGCCCCGGTCCCAGCCGCAGGCGGACGATCTGACGCTCATCGCACGATTCGATATGCTCGACCGCAGCATCACGGAGCTCCGGGATTTGACAAATGATCTTAGAGCCTCGACAGACCGCAACATCACGGAGCTGCAGGCATCACAGCTATCCATGGGCGAGAGGCTGACGATGATGCAAGATTCAATGGTTCATAGTAGTACGAGGCTGTTATCTACCATGGATTCTTACAACCAGCGACTCGCAGACTTGGAGCGGATACGGCCTCCTGGTGCGCCTACATCGACACAGACTCCACCGACGTTACTGCCTTCTCCATCGACATCTGTGTTGATTTCACAGGAGCAGTATGAGCTGTTCTTATCCTTCATGCGCGCCGGTGGTCATCCTCCTGTAGATCTGCAGTAGTATAGTTGCTGGATATTTGTATTTGTATTATTTAGGATGAGACTCATTGTATGGATATATATATTTGTTGTATTCTTTACGATGATATTTGCTGGATGCTTTCTTTTTTTCAAATTTTATTATATTATTCATATTAAATATGTTAATTTACCGGTGTTGAGTGTTCAACCCAAGGGGGTTGGCAAATCCAGAAATTCAACGAAGGGTTGCTCCGGGTCTATTTGTACAGATTGTGATTTAATAAACTACAGGAATAATAGTTTGGAAGCAATTCAGTATTCATTTTTTATTTTTTTTGTACAATTAGCGACGTTTTTAGCGACGTTTAGCAACGTTTATACACGTCGCTAATTAGCGACATTACTACACGTCGCTAATGACGTCACTAAAAATGTCGCTAAAAATGTCGCTGTACGTCGCAAATTGCTGACATGACAGTATTGCCAGGTCATTAAAGACGTCGCTGTAACGTCGCTATATAAGTCGCTAATTAGCGACGTTTGATCACGTCGCTAATTAGTGACGCTGTGTCACTAAACGTCGCTAATTTAGCGACACATTTAAGTCGCTAAAAAACGTCGGTATAGCGACGTTTAGCAACATTTTTCTATTCAGCGACGTGCTGAGTTCCGACTTTTTTAAAACGTCGCTAATTACGTCGCTAAAAGTGATTAGCGATATTTTTTTTGTCATTTAGCGACAGTTTTTTACGTCGCTAATTTGACTTTTTTTGGTAGTGTATGTAACCAGCTAGGTGTTATGCAAATGAGAGCATCACTAGAACTCAGGCTGAAACCGCTACAAGCTCTGTGTCGGGGAGCAGGTAGCAGTGATATCACGTAATGGGCCAAGCTCGGGTGTAGAGTCACGAGCACCGCATTAATAAGGGTTATATATATATAATCCGCCTGTAGCCTGTGTGTTTCTCCCCGCCCAATGTAATCACACGTCTCATGTGTCACTACCACATTTTCTAGAAAATGATATTTTAGTCATTTGGTAATTAATTAAATATTGTGCATGTTAAATTTTTATTTATTGTATTATTTATTTAATATTAGCATGTTAGATTTAGTTTTGGACTTGTGTTAGTGGACCAACTAGTTTAGTTTAGACTCATGGACCAACATTTAATTCTAGTTAGAATTGAGCCCAATAATTAGAAGCCCAATTATTATGAGGATGATTAATTATGTTAAATCCATTAGACTAGAAGCTTTCCTCCTTAATTAATTTCTTCATGAGAGGCCCAAGGGGTATTTTAGACTTTATATAGTAGCTTGAGGGAGGGGACAAGTGAGGCCTATATAAAGGGGATGCAAACTTTCTCTCTCTTCATTTTTCATTCCAAATCTAGATCTAGAAATTTCCTCAACCAAATTCCTACCAAATTTTTACCCAATTATTTTCCAAATCATCATTGGAGGCTATTAGAGCATGGATCTACAAGGAGGAAGCATGGATCTACAAAGAGGAGCAAGGATCTACAAGTTGAAGGCTAATTTCACCAATTTTGGAGGTTTCATTAGGAAATCCATCTCCCAATATGTACAATTCAGTTTTTTTCCCCTTAATTTAGGTTCTAAATCTGAGATTTAACCATGAAAAATCAACCAATATGCATAGACTACCCATAGGTTTTAGTTTTGTGTTCATAGAGGTCTATTGAGAAAGTTATGGTACTTTTTGTGTCAATTTTTGGGGAATTCCGAAATTGATATTTGTTGTGTGTGTCAATTGGTCCTATAGATCAATTTGGCGTGTGCTTGTGTGTTTGGGGCTAGTGTCGTGTCCACAATTGGGTACGTGTAGGTCGTATCCCATCAATTTGGTGATACGTGTTAATTTGGAGATTTTTCCTTCGAACGGGACTTTGAGCATGTCATATTTTGACACGGACACGTAGATTTATATTTGACTCTTTGTATTGTTCATAAATAATATATGACTTGTTCGTGTCCTTCGGGGTACGGTTGGATGTGTGGTGGACTCGTGTCGCATGCGTATCCTAAATCTAGTGGGATACGGGGTGATACGGTCCATGTATGTGCAATTTAATTGTAGATCTAATTCTTTTGTGTTCTTATTTCATGGAGAAGTATAATTATATATATGTATATATATATATATATATATATATATATATATAGTATTGTGTATATATATTTATGTAATGTTGTGTCTTAGATCTATGTACCTATGCATATACTATATGTGTATATTTATTATGTAGCTATTTTTCTACATATAGATATATATTTATAAGTGGTAGTATATGTATATATAATATAGTAGATATATTTATATGTGGTTATATATATAGTTATATTATATATTGTTATGTATTTATATAGTGTATGATTTTATATACGTATACATATATGTATAGTTATATATACATATTAATATGTATGTGTGTGTATGTTACTATGTGGTATTTTATACAATTTACTATGTATAAGTGTATGTATAGTTATATATATAGTTTTATATATATATTGTATAAATATATATTGTGGGTTATATATATGTATTTAAATATATATTGTATAAATATATATTATGGGTTATATGTATGTATTTAAATATATATTGTATAAATATATATTGTGGGTTATATATATGTATTTAAATATATATATGGTAATTAATATATATATAAATATGTTCCTAATTGCTATTTGTATTATACTATATATGTATATATTTAGTTGTAGCACATAATATTATTGAGTAAGTTAGTATATTTTAGTTATCAATGGTTATGAGTATCTTTTATATATTATATATTTTTAGGTATGTATGTACGTATATATGTATTAATAGTTAGTGTGTAGTTGGTAGTTAGTATTTATTCTATTAGTACATACTAGAGTTATATTGGATTGATATATGTAATTATTGTTGGGTAGTTAGTTCATATATGAAGTTTTGGCAATTACCTTGAGATACCAAGGTAAGTATCAAGATATACCAAGGTATGAGTAGTAGGTATTGGCATAGTAATATGATAGTTGTAAACTAATTATGGGTTGGTATTAAGGTGACTAAAATAAGGTATATAGTATGGTATAAATTCTAAATACATGGTAGTTTATAGTTATAGTTGGATAGTTAATATATATATATATATATATATATATATATATATATATATATATATATATATATATATATATATATACTAGAGTGGCATTACCTTGAGATACCAAGGTAAATGCCAAGGTATTAAGGATATCCAAGGTATTGGGTTTGGGTATCAAGATAGAGGTTTACTATTGCGATACCAAGTTGGTTCAAAACTATGATATCTTTTAGCATTTGTAATTATGATTTATATATTTAATATTATTTTATTATAGATATGTGATATTTACCTATTGTTTGCGTATCATGAGATACGGTATCTTAGTATCCTAAGATGTAGCTTGTATGGCCTAGATTCATAGTGTGTGAGCCCAATATCTTTAAGTTAGACTCATGCAACCTAGAAATGGGTAGTTGACCATAGTTTTACTATAGTTGACCATAGTTGACTTAGAGTTGACCTAGTTTGACTTTTGACTTAGAATTGACTTGTTGACCTATAAGTTGACTAGTTTAACTTCTTTTCTTTCCAGAACCTTGTATTAATGCAATATTCCATATATAGGTCTGTGTGACACCAGTTCGGACAGTTTGACATTCATTGCTCTGGACCACAGGCGAGTACATTTTTCTGATTGTTTTCAATTCATAATATTGTATATATGCATGTTCTAGAATTGTATACATTGATTCCGACACAATGATTTCACGGACTGGTGCTATATGGATCCCGTCATGAGATGTTATCCCCTACCGTGTTCAGCGGGTACTCGTGTACATTGTATCTCATCGTGTATACTGGGTATTGATGTTACTTCGTGTTCACACACTGCTCGTATTCAGTGTGCTTATTCGTGTACACCCACCGCTCGTGTTCGGTGGTTATGATATTCGTGTACACCCACTGCTCGTGACAGTGGTTATATTTTCGTGTTCGTAGCGTGTCGTGATTGGATCCATCGGTATTAGTTGGGGGTGGGAGAGTAGGAGTTGATTATGTGATCAAAGCCATTGTTACAAATCGTGTACATTCTGATTACATACTTCACTTGTAATCCGTCTTACCTGATCATGTTCACCCAACCCGATCACATAATGAACTCGTATTCTAAGGCACATTAGATAGTTTAGATTGCAATTTACTTTATCATATTTTGATATTCATATTATTGATCTATATATTCTCGTACATTACCTGTATATATCTTGTTCATCATTCATATGTTTAGTGATCTTGTATTTCATTTCTATATATGTTTATATGCACGATTATATTATTGGAACTGCTTTCAGAGGTATGTACTTCGCTCCATTCCTGATTGAAAAATATTTTTCAGAGGATCCGAGAGATTGGTGTCCGACATACTTTGGACTTTGACTTATAGATGGTGCAGACTTGGACCCACTAGTTCTAGAGTAACTACCGGGAGTTTTAGCCGGATTCACTAGGTAGCATAATTAGTTCTCTTTGGCATTTTTGGTACCGGATTTGTTTCCGACTTCTATTTGAGTTATTGATTTTTGTTTCTATTGTTGATGATTTATATTTTTTTTTGATGTATAGTTAGACTTCCTTCATATCTTCTCGTGCTTTAGATTGTGATTGAGTTTTGTGTGAGCTATTGTTGGCAAATTTTATATTATTGTGAGATTTTAGATAGTATAGTAGACCAAGACAACATTCTACCGCCGATGTTGCGGCATAGGTTGGGCGTTGTTTCCGACTTGCATCCCTATACCGGGTGCGGGTCGTGACATCATGTCCATGACATGCAAGATCATGACCTCTAACTGATGTAACGAGTCATAATGATAACCAAATATATGTATAAAGTCTATGTTACGGATCCTGTAACCTATACAGAATTACCATGAATAACTCAGAAAGATTCTGTTACATGAATAGTGTCAGGTGTCCTATGGTATGACGTACTTGATAATGCAAGCATGCAGATATATAGGGTCGCGATATCAATCTCTAGTGATGTTGCACGACTCCGCATACGGCGTCGACACCCGAATATTATTCGGACATTAAGCAACGTCTTACGGTCCTGGGATGATTATGTACATCACAGAAATATATATATATGAATAACTCAAGAAACAATATCAGATAACTATTGCAAGTTTGGCAAGGTACACTTGCCTGGGGTTTGGTTTCCAACAGCTGCTCTGGTATCAGCGGGATCTGCAGGTACTCCTCCGGTTGCTGAAATAAACACTACCATAATGTTCAGAAGATATAAAATAGTTAGAATTGCCTGTCCATAAGTCCAATTTGGACACATGGGCAAAATTGACCATTTTTGGTCAAAGCGGGGTCCACATGTGGCCCACTTCGCATCAAAAAATGTGCCAGAAATAATATTCTCCAAATTCATCAAACTTAGTGTTTGCAAGTCCAGAACGACGATACGAACCCAACAGAATGTCCAGAACTGGATTCTGATGAGCCGATCACAAAATTGCCCGTCAAGTGGAGCCGTGGGACCCACGATACGGGATTTTGTCAACGTTCTTAGAATCGAACCAAACTTGGGTCATAGGACCAGCGTATTGCTACGAGTCCGATGGCATAAGTTTCGTTTCAAAACGACGAGCACACACGAAGTTACAACGAGTTTCAGAACACGACCTATACAGGGTGTTGTCGACGGATACGCGTTGATCCCGGTGTGCACGCACATCCAAATCAACTTCTTTAAAATCTCACACGTCCGTATTAATGGTGCACACCTTTCTGTGAAGTTCGCACACGACCAAGTTGCCTCGTTTAGCGGGGCGCACCCAGTTCCGGAAAAATCATGGTTTTTAAATACCAAGTTTTGGATCATTTTTACCCTCGAATAACATGCAAATTACAGCTAAATAAAATAAACTAAAAATAGGGTTTTAATCTCGGTTATGCGGTCTAAATTACTGTTTAAGTGGATTTTAGAAATAGTTAACAGGTTGCACGCAAAACGGTCGTGAACTTACGAGTTCGGGAAGATTTCTGAATTTTTAGAACTAGGGTTAATTTTCCTGTTTTTGGATCGCGGTTTGCGACCGACACAGGACGCGATACCCCGAACGAGTTGCACGAATTTCGAGAGGGTCACGCGATCTTCACACATGATTCGACAGAACAGAATACGGGTCTATGTACAGAGAGATACGAGGCTGGGAAGACAGGTACCTTACTGTTTGTGAGCTGGGAGGCGCGACGTGGCACGACGGCGGGGCACGGCGGTGGTGGCGACGATGTTGCTGTGCTGCGGCGGTGCTGGGCTGCTCGGGGAGGGTCATCGCCGGCGGCAGGGGCTCGTTTTATTAATAATACACCCAAAAATATAATTTTTGTAATATTTTAATACTTAATTTAATACATTAAAAATATTAATCCATGAAGGACATTTTTAATAATTAATTAAAAATTACCGAAAAATCCAGAAAATTTATTTTTTTTAAAATTTAAAAAAAATTAGTTGTTACAACAAGTGCTGCCCTCATCTGAAAATTCTGCTTTCTAGAAATATCGTACGTGTTGTCACCTACTTTCCACAGCTGATTCAACTCATCTATCAACGGCTGTAAATACATATTGATATTCCTCTTTGGACTCTTCGGACCAGGGATAATAACGGTTAGGAACATAACCGGAGTCTTCATGCACATCCAAGGCGGTAGGTTGTACGCAGTGACGATCACAAGCCAACACGAATACTGGGAGACCGAAAGTCCGAATGGGGTAAAACCGTCGGAGGAGAGACCCAATATGACATTACGCGGATCCGAGACAAAATATGAATACTCTCGATCAAACTGCTTCCATGCTTCTCAATCGGATGGATGATCCAACACTCCTTCGATCTGTTTCTGCCTTTACCAACTCATATTTTTTGCAGTCTCATTCATCATAAACAACCTCTGCAACCACGACGTTAAAGACAAGTAGTGCATCGAATCGGTAGGCTTTCTTGTTCCGACAGACCTTCCTCTACCAGTGGCCTTGTAGCGATCAGCACCACAGAATCTGTATACGTCTTCATCCTTGTCGTCTTTGTAGTACAACATGCACCCGCGCGTTACGACATGCATCAATTTTCTCGTATCCCATCAAGAGCGATCTTACCATTCTCTTAGATCGGTAGAAGTCTTTAGGCAACTTAGCACCCTCTGGCAAGATCTCTATAATCAACTCCATCAGTCAGTTGTAGCATTTTTGTGACACATTAAAATCGGACTTGATGCTTAACAGTCTTGTAACCACCTCCAAGGGTGAATGATCCTCACAACTAGGATACAATGGAGTCCTTGCATTCTCCAGTAACTACATGAACTTTGCAGCATCGACATTTGGTGCCTCCTCAGTTGCATCATGATTGTCCGGATCGAAACTAGGCCCGACAGCTTCGAAAATCATATTCACGCACCCGTCGTCGTAATCAACGTGGTCATGGTCATCCATATATTGCTCCACATAGGGCTCTGGATCCGATACTAAAGACACAAGTTCTCCATGTGAGGTCCACTGATAGTAATTCGGCGTGAAATTCCTCGAGTACAAATGATATGTCACATCTATTTCTGAGTGATATTTTAAGTTGCGACATCTCACACACGGACACTTAATTTTGGTGCCATCCATGTACTGAGGGAACGCCTTTGCGAACTGCAGAAACTGTTGTATACCCTCTATGAATTTATCCTGCACACTGCACATGTCATCAGGATGACGGTTGTGTATCCACGAACGATGACGCATGTAGTAATTTATCTCTAGATACTTCTGAAAAGATGAATAGACATCGTTCAAGTATATATCGTTCAAATGGAGGCAAAGATGAATTAGAGGCATTTATTTACTCCTCTGAAAAAATTATCTGGAAATACATTTGCAAACTGTAATAGCCTGAAAAGGCTTGTAGAAGTAAAAAAAAATTCAGAGATATGAACACGTGGACACTCACATACTCAATATACTCACTTGTATCTTGACCTAGCTAGATACCTAATAAAAAATAGATAAATGAACCTAGAAGTCATGAGACATTTGGCTCTACCTTATGCTCTGGTGCCGAAAGCCATGAGACTGAAATATGAAGGAGAAGAGAAGACTTATGTCTCATGGCTTCCGGTACCAGAGTGGAAAGTAGAGCCAAAGATTTTAAACTCCAGTAAATGGACAACTCATATAAGTTAGCTAATATTAGAGTTACATTAGTATCAATATACTTATCTCTAATATCACAAGGCTAGTACTATAGCCTTGGTACTAACCTACCCATATCCTACATTGTGATACTACACTCATGACTTGGTATCACATTACTATCAATTACTTCCAAGTTATCTAGATACATAACTTACATACTATATGTATAGGCATCACATAACCACACACACACACACACACACACACACACACACACACAGACACACACACACACACACACACACACACATATATATATATATATATATATATATATATATATATATATATATATATATATATATATATATATATATATATATATATATATATATATATATATATATATATATATAACTACTAAGTGATAAACTTATATATATATATACCCCTAAAGCAAAGACACTAAGATACTCACTAATAGTTGGTTTGAACACTCCTACATCCACTCACTAAACACACTCTCAAACTAAACATATATAAACACTCACCAACATATATCTATACACATACTAAATTAAATACTAAGCACCTTTCCCTTAACTGCCTGCAGTGTCCATAGCCGAGCTTCCCCCTCTTTACCTAGCACACATACACACAAACCAAATTTCAACCTACACTAACTGTCCTTGTACTAAGCACACCCTTACTGGAAATGATCTTATACCAACCCTCATTCCTATACTACTTGACACTAAGTCACACAAACCAACCTACTCTTGAACACCCAAAGACTGATACACTATAATGCAAACACTCAACACACACACTAATGTATCTAACTGATAACTAAAAGATAACATATACTAACTTACTGTCACGACCCGCACCCGTTTTAGGGGCACGAGTACGCGGGTACGTCTAGCCTACGCCGCAGCATCGGCGGTAGAACGCTGTCTAGGTCATGATACTAACTAAGCAATCTCACACGAGCATCCAATCTCCATAAGGAGGCACGGATGACACAAAATAAATGAATAACATACTCAATCACATAACTACAGCATGATAAGAAATCGAAGAAATAAAATGAAATACAACACAAGTCTAATGTAAAAATCTAACTCAACATAAAACCAAGTCTCAACAAAATGCCGGAGACAAATCCGGTACCAAAAATAATATACTAAAACAACTAACTAGATAACTAGTGCTTCCGGCTAACCTCCCGGAATCACGACTGCACTACTAAGTCCAAGACTGCAGCTACTCACCCTGATGATCCACAAGTGTCGGATACCAGTCCTCTAGGCATAGTCTGGAAAATGTTTTCCAGTCAGGAAGGAAGCAAAGTACATTTCTAAATAGCAGTTCTATATCAATGATATAAACTATGTAGCAGTATATAGATGGAAATATACAAGATGCATGTATATGTACGAAAAATATACAATAAAGAAAATACTGGAAATAAATGCAGGAAAGAAAACAATATGTCAATGAGCAAGAATACTAAGACTAAGTGTGTGAGTACTAGCTTAAACATGTGATCGGCTTGGGACTAGTAAACTCATTACATTGGTTAGCGATCATCCTTGAGGTCAGGCTAATCCGTACGGATAGCTATGATGCGAGTAATAGTCAGGCTAACCATATGTAATAGTGATGAGCCATGTAAATGGTAAGGCTGCACCGCTGTGAGGCGTGGGTGAGCTATGGTGCATGTAGAGTTGGGTATGATCACATATCTACACTAAAATACTCCTCACCCCGACTGGTATAGTAGATCCAACCATGGTACACTATGGCACGGGATTCCCTAGGGAGGTAGCAAATCTCCCCGGGAATCAGTGTCTGTACATGCACAAGATAACAAGGAAACAAGTCTTGTACAAGCTACACCATGAACAAGGAATAACATCTCATGACGAGATCCGTATACACCAATCCGTGTAACCAGCGTGTCGAGAATATGGATATTTACACTAGATACAGTGAACATAGGGGATATCATAAATAAGAAACTAATCAGAGAATGTACTCGCCTTGGGTCCTTAGCTGGTAATGTCAATGTCCTATTCCAGAGTATCGTTTGGAGGAACCAACAGTCCTAAAGACATATCAAATACAACATTTGCATCAGGTGCTACACTAACACAACACAAAAACATAACTCAGGGCTATGCCAGGTATGATACTGGTCAACTAGGGTCATCTAGTAGATAGACATCTAACACACATATACCTATTTAACTAACATATATACTTACAATATATATATATATATACACCAAATTAAATACACATACAATATATATATACCAATTAATCATATATCGTATATATATATATATATATATATATATATATATATATATATATATATATATATATATATATATATATATACACTAGTTGAACCATACGTATACTCATATATATATGCAAAAATACATTTTAAAATATACATATATATTGTCAACATCATTATTAAAATATACTAATATTAATTCACCAAATTAAATTTATACTATATATATATACAGATATAATAAAAATATAATACTATATACTTGCATATGAGTACATATATATATATATATACCAATTAAAAATACAATACTAACATATATGAGAAATACATAAATACTAATACATGAATTTAATTTATACTAGTATATACTTTTTATTAAATAGATATTATATATAAAAATAAACCAATATATATATTGAGAATATATTAAATATATACAATATATATATATATATATATATATATATATATATATATATATATACATATACATATACCAAATTAATTATATATACTAGAATACGTATTTATACATATAAATCATATTAAATATATACATGTACATATACATATACATATATCATTAATTAATATACTTATACATATACATATATTAGTATATACACATATACGCACACATTTACGTGTATACACACACACACACACACACACACACACACACACACACACACACACACACACACACATATATATATATATATATATATATATATATATATATATATATATATATATTTATATACATATACGCGTACACAAACACCTACACACACATACGTATATATATACTAACACGTATACGTATACACATATACACACGTATACTTATTCATACATATATAAAGGAGGGAAGAGGGAGAGGAGCTCACAGGGGGCTGGCCGGAGTTGATGACAGGCCGGAGTTGCGAGCAAGGGGGAGTTGTGGTCGGCTCGACGGTGGAAGAGGAACAAAGGGAGTCGACCGGAGTGAGGAGCAGGAGGAGGAGGGAATGAAGCGCTGCCGGAGTTGCAGGTGATGCTCGGCGTAGGGAGAAGGAGTTGTAGAGCAGTCGGGTGGTGGAGTGAGGAGTCGGCGAGGCTGACCGCCGGAGATGAGCAGCTCGGGGATGGCTGAGGGGGACTCGCCGACTGAGGGTGGTGGTGTGATGTTGGTGGAGGTGATGATGGCGTGCACAGCGCCGGAGTTGGGTCGACGGAGGGTGGTTCGTCGGTCCGGTGGATTATTGAGGAAGGAGGAGAAGTTTCGAGGAAGAAACCCGGAGTTGGCCGAACTGCGGAGGAGTTCGGGGTCGGGCTTGGCCGCCGGGCCGGAGATTTAGTGGGAGCTCGGGGGAGAAACTCGTGGAGAGGACGTCGACTGCAGGCTCGACGGGGTCCGACGTCGGGGGATGCAGCTGGAAGTCGACTGCTGGCCGGAGCGGGGTCCGACGCCGGGGGATACAGCTGGAAGTCGGTATCCGGGGAACAGTAGCTGTGGGGAGGGATTGATGCAGGGAACAGTGAAACTGGGGTTGGGTTCCCCCCCCCTTTTTTTAAATTCAAAAAGCAAGGAGAAGGAGAAGAAGGAAGAAGAAGAAGAAAAGAAGAAGAAGAAGAAGAAGAAAAGAATGAAAATATGGAGGCTATGGTTTGTGAGGAGGTGGGGGATTCCCTAGATTTTTGGGGATTAGGGCTTGGGATAGGACATTAAATAGGGAGAGGGATGAGGTTTATGTAAGGGGTTGTGTGGTGGAGATGGCTCAATTTTAAATGGATGGCCACGATTCATCATGGAGAAAAATGCAATAAAATGAGGAGAGAGGTTGGGTTGACTAGTCAAAGCTAGGGGGGTTGGTTTTCTTCATTTGGGTTAAACCAATAGGGTGTTGACACCAAATACAATAATTGTAAATTAGCCCCCTTAAATTTGGGTATTTGCACAGATGTATAAAATAATGAAAATTTGGCGGGCGATTCGGTGTTTGGCGGTTTGCAGGGTGAGGGGGCATTGTGTGCTTGGTATGGGCTTAATTAATCGGGTACTGGAATTGAATTAGGATTTACGAAATCAGTCAAAATGGTATCCTCAAATTAATTAGAAATAAATGCAAGCTGCGTTCTAAAATTAATTAGGAGTACATGGGACCAAAATCAGGTCGGGTTATCAATATCATTGATGAAAAAGACTCAGAACAGAATATTATCCTAATTTGGGTTGTACGAAAAAATAGGTCAAGATTGCCTCCAATTTCGATTGGAACGCACAACGATACAAAATTGGAATTTATTTAGAATTTAAATAAACGTCCGCGACGATTATTGTGCGTCTAAAATAAAGCACAAGAGAGCATAATTATGAATTACAAAAAGGCAGAATGAAAGGCGGGCATGTCTTGGGCAATGCTGTAAAATTTGTTGGAAGGCAAAAGCTAGGGTAGCGCTCCAAATATCAAAGCAAGGGCAAAGCGCAATAATTAAATAAATTACGGTAGTTAATTACAATCTCTAATAAATTAATTCTAAATAAAATAATTAACCACATAATCCCATAATTCGGACATGTGTTCATCTACTGGGCTTCTAGGTCAAGTCTACCAGCTCAAACATAATGAACACTGTATATAATATAATATATTTAAGTACACATCTCACACAATTATTTAATTTAAATATACACATCATGAAATTATTTAATTGTAACTACCACAATATTAATAATTATAAAAAGTCAAAAATATCCCTGTTTTCGGAATGTGGTAGTGACACTTACATCATGTATATATCCATAGAACACGTACACTTATGTAATATCTGATACTTAAACACTCGTATTGCCCCTAACTTGCAATTGGTATTACACTCCAAGATACCCTACCTTGATACACATCCTACCCTCTGAAACATAACCATATACTTACATTCGTGGTCATGCAACATAAGTCAAAATGTAAGTACGAAAATTAATATTTTTTTACTATACTAACATCTAAACCAAGTAAAAATTAAATAAAATATTTAAAATGATAATTAAATACTAATTACTTGTTCATTAATTAATACTAGAAAATCTAATTTTTAGTATATGAAGAATCCCTTCTTTTGAAGCGGGTGTCACCGACGAAGTATTATAGTAAACCCCGACAAATAAGACAAATCCATGAACCAATTTAGGATAATTGTATGTATGTGTGTTGAGTGTCGTGTCTGTGTGTGTCGTGTCTCTACACCCACCATGCACAGTGTCGTATCTGTGTGCGTCGTGTCCTGTCCGTGTCTCTGTGTGTGTGTGGGGGGGGGGAGAGAGAGAGAGAGAAGAGAGAGAGAGAGAGAGAGAGAGAGAGGTTTAGGGTTTACCTAGAGGTGGCCGGAGCTGTGGAGAGGTCGTTGGAGGGGAGGAGCTGTGCCGAGGGGGGGCGCTCGGGGGGAGGGGAGCTGTGCCGGAGGGGGGCAGCCGCGCAAGGGGAGGGAGCCGGAGGGGGCGCTCGGGGGGAGGGGAGCTGTGCCATAGAACAATAATTTTGGGTGATCGAATGGGGAGGAAATGAGAAGGGCAGCCAAACCCTATATTAAACAAATTAGCGACGTCCAAAATATACGTCGCTAAACGTCGAAGTTAAATAAAAACTTAGCGACGAAATAAATGTCGTTTACTGTCGCAGATAGATAAAAAAAGTAGCGACGAAATAAATGTCGTAAAATGTCTCTATAAAGTAAAAATTTAGCAACGTTCAACGACCTTTGCCGGCGTATATTTTTTTACAATGAAATGATGTCGCTGAATGTCGCAAAAACGTCGCTATATATTGAAGCTTTTGCGACGTTCAGCAACCTGTACCGACGTATATTTTTGCAGTAGAATTGTTGTCGCTGAACGTCGCTAAACGTCGCAACTAGCGACATTTAGCGACACGTTTTATTGTAATCGCTAATATTACAAAAATTAACGACGTCAATATCTGGAGTAGCTAAAAAATGTCGTTAATAGCGTAGATTTTGGTAATGATAAATCTACAACAAAGTTAGCATTATATATTTGTATTCTAACACTATTTCTCACTATAGCTAGAGACGATTTGCTTTCAAATATGTATTGATTATTGTTGTTGAAATAGTTATTGATGAGATATACTATAGTGTAATGCTATTAGTACCTCCAAACTCTCACTCTAAATTATTTCTCTTTGTGTAGCATAGCAACTGATGTGATATGTTAAATAATATTATGTGACAACTGATATGACAAATTTTAACTAAAAATTGATCATCAATTTTTTTTAATATTAATATTAATATTAACTTCAATATTAATATTAATATTAATTTTAATTTTAATTTTATAATTTGTTATGTTAGTTGTAAGCTATTTCAGCAGCCATACAAGGAGGAAAGGAATGAATAATATTATTATATACTATATGTGGGCAACGTTTTAGAAATCTACTCATCCGCGACGTGTCAAACTATTGATTCTTGAAGTTTCAAATTCGTGAGCATGAGTCAACGGGTTAGCCGCTCCTCTGCCCCGTTCCCTCCTACTTTCTCTCTCATTCCGCCTGTCCCATAGCATAGGGATACCCTCCCAAAACCTCATTCTTCTTGCCATTTGATAATGTGACCATGAGTGAACTCTGGAAATTCCTCCATAGTACAAAACTATACCAAGCTCCCATTGATTAATGCTAACTTTACTACCAAATGTTTACAACCTTCATACAACACCCACCTCTCTCTCTCTCTCTCTCTCTCTCTCTCTTACAAATGAGTCTCACTGGATTCCATCTTCTCTCTCACCCATCCGTTACATGGGCTCTTTTTCTCCTTTCTTCAATCGAAGTCCGACACGTGACGGTAATAAGAGAATTGCAAATATTTGGTTGTAGCCATTTTATACATCCATGTAGCAAAGATATTTTAATTTTGTATTTTTTTTTTATCTTCCAATTTTTATACCTTTTTTGTGTATTAATATAATGTACTCTTTTTATGTGTATTGCTATCAAAACTTTAGGAATTCTTATAATTCACCAATGTTGGGTTGTCCATAAATGAAAAATTACAAGCAACATCATGTATTTGGTTTGCTATAGATATCGAAGCAAATATTGTAACTACTCCCACAAATATCAAAGATAGGTTTGCATTGGGAAATCCTAACTTAGTTTTGTGCTTTTCAAACTTGTTAGTACATGCACTTTGAAATCATTTGATATAACTAAGGTTATGATTCTACTAAGCCGCTATGATAATTGCTGGCCTCACAATGCGGAACCCCATCCCCCCCCCGTCTCTTTTTTCTTAAGTTTTTTTTATTTTATTTTATACGGAATCAGTTTATACCTAGTCCAACTTATTCCACTTTAGCTCAATTTTTTGGTTCCGTTCTTGGCTGGCTCAGAAGTGTAGCTTTATGAAATTTAACTATTAAGTAGCAAATTAGTTATATAAAAAAAAACTGATACTAATGAATCTACCAAGGGTTTTGAAAGACAACTCTTGGAAAAGAACATACATTAGTTATACAAAATCAATCTCAATGTAGTCCAACTAGTCCACACCACATTCTAAATTTTAGCTTAGTGCAAAATTTTCATAGTCTAGTCCAACTAGTCAGTCTACATATAATACCATATTATTGCCAAAAAAAAAAAAAAAAAAAATTGTAATTCTCAAGGAGACTTTTAGACCATTTCCGATAGGAGTTTCTATTTTTCGTGTTTTTTATGGTAGTGAAAAAATTTCTTCCAATTGTGATTTCTATTTCAATTTATATCTTATGTGGCATTCATGTAGGATGCAAACTTTCTATTCAATAAGGATTTCTACTTGTAGAAGTTCTCATAGAATTTTTTTTATCTCTCATGACAATGATTATTGCGTCCTATATCATTAAATTGATCATTTCATTTTCTGCCACGTACGTAGGATAGAAAAAGAAAAACCATTGGAGAGTTTTTTTTTGTGTGTGTGTGTGTGTGTGTGTGTGCAATTTCTATGTAGAAACTCTACCAACTAGGATAGAAATTTTCTTAAGGTACAATAACAACTAGGATAGAAACTCAATTTTAGAAATTTTCATTTTACAATGTTTTAAGATTTTTAAGGTGGATTACCAGAACTACGTACGCTCAATTTATTATATTTTTAAAAATAAAATTCATAGCTTTTTATTATAAATTAAGGATAATTTTGATAACCTATTTTAAAATTTTATCTCGGCCAAGAATTTATAGTTCAACCCAAAATGACTCGAGTTCATGGTTTCGATCCTTGCCTAGGAGAGAAATTATCATTTTTAAACTAAATGCTTTTGGGTGGTTGATCAAGTTACTTAGAGCATCATTAGTAAGGCTCATCCCACGTTCTAGATTTTAGATTGAAAATGAAGGAGCTCATTTTGAAGAAGAGTAAGTCTTATCTCTAGTTCTAATTTTTAAATTTTTAGTTCCATTTCATCCATAGGTGTTAAGGGTCGGACCTCCCAATTTTTAAATTCTAGGTTGTAGAAACTTATTTTGTAAAATAATAAGTCCCAATTTGAAGCACGATTTTCTTGATTCTAGATTTTACATTATTATTTTTCCACATCAAATTTTGACCACACAATCTTTGGGACCGGAGCTCACTTTATCATTTCCTATATTTTCATACAAACCTAACCTATTCTACATTATTATTATTATTATTATTATTTTTGAAATTTTGGGTCCTAAGCTGCATCGGAGAATCCAAGTACTAATCATGCTCTTACAACTGGTTTGGTTTTGCTTCAAAGCTCTACCTCAAACAAGAAAAAAGAAAAGGGTTCAAAATAGCAAATAAAAATAATAGCACAATGAAAAGCAAGCTGAGAAAGTGGTCATGGTTGGAAGTATTTAAGTAGAAAGGAGAGCCAATTATCTATCTATCCATCCAATTGAATCGGTAGGCCTACCATCTCCATCATCTCCATCTCCAGAAATAAAAATGAGAGAGTATCATCATACCCCCATGTCTCATCAAAAGCAAGTAGAAATATTATTTGCAATATCCTCCGCTCCTTTCCTCCTCCTCCTCCTCCTCCTCCTCCTTCTTCTTATTCTTGTATCTTAGCTTTCAAAGTTATATACATACATAATTATATATTGTTGGTCCTAGAGCTCTAGCTAAAGCTAATATAGGAGAGGAGAGGAGAGGAGAAGAAGAAAAGGCTATGAAGGATAGCATAAGATGCTGCATCTCGTGCATCCTCCCGTGCGGCGCGCTGGATGTGATCCGGATCGTCCACGCGAGCGGGCGAGTGGAGGAGATCGGCGGGGGGAGGATAGTGCTCGCCGACGAGATCATGCGGGCCTACCCGAAGCACGTGCTCCGCAAGCCCCCCTCCTCCTCCTCCTCCTCCTCGTTCGAGGTCGACCAAGGCCCGCGGGGGGCCGTCGTGCTGCCTCCCGACGCCGAGCTGCACAGGGGCAACATATACTTCCTCATGCCCGTAGCAGCGCCGGCGAGGAGGAGGAGGAGGAAGAAGAAGAAGAAAACCGAGGCCGAGGAAGATGTTGTTCATCTTGCTCGGAGCAGCAGCGGTGGCGGCAGCGCGACGGAGGTGGAGGAGCAGACGACGAGGGTGCTGATGTCGGACAGATACTTGTCGGAGATACTGTCGGAGAAGGTGTCGACGCAGAGGGACCGGAGGCGGGGGAGAGTCGGGGTGTGGCGCCCGCACCTCGAGAGCATTTCCGAGATATTGAACAATGATTGATTCTTAATTACTACTTTCACTACTGCTGCTACTGTCAGATCACTCAGATTTTTTATATTTTGCTCAGGAGCGTGAATTGGAATTGAAATTGGAATTGGAATTAGAGAGAGAGAGAGAGAGAGAGGTGAACTCAGTTTAATTAGTTAACTACTACTACTACTACTCGGCATGCAGCATTTAGTCAGTTGTCAGTAACATTTGTTTCGCTTCAATTCCCTTTTGTTTTTTCTGGTTCAGTTGATGATGACTGCAGCAGAGTAGGGTTTGTTATGTTTGCCAGGACAAAATTATGGGGAAATTTGGTTTTATAAGATGAAAGGAGCAGAGCGGGGTGGGGATTCTTGCTGGCATATCTATTCTCATATTTGTCTCCATCATATTTTGGGTCATACATTTTTTATATCATGGGAAATATTTTAATATTAAATCGAAAGTTTCTATATAAAAGGCTGATGATAAAGGCACTACAAAATACATTTGGGACTAGTTCAGTATTGAGACTAGTCCATTAATGAATGAAGTTTACTCATACAAGTCCAAACATTACTCATACTAGCCCATACATTGCTCCATCCTCCCAAACCCCCCAAACCTCACCACCGGAACCCTCCTCCTCCACTTCTTCCATTTGAAACCTAAAATTTTGCAATCTTCATCTCTTCAAATTTCAATCATTAATCGATGGCTCCCAAACTCTCAAAAGAATCAATGTACAATTCTTCCTCCTCCTTCAATTTATAATAATTTCTATTGCATTTCGAAAAATTATGTATATAGGACTGTAGAAATTTCAATAGTCCTGTATACATATAGGACTGTAGAAATTTCTACAGTCCTGAATGTTCAATTAATTTTGGGATGTTAATATATATCTTTTTTGTCTTATAGTCACGACCCTCGGAAGGACATTGAGGATGAAGGTATCATAAGAAGACGCCATACTACGTCGATGCGTAAGGAACGCAATGTTCAGCGTGCTGTTGAACCAGCTCTCACTATCCTCGACCCCGAGGCACGCCCTCAAGCTAGGAAACGTCGACTGATGAAGAAGACTGTAACTCGTTCGAAGAGACGTGCTCCTAGTACTTCTGGTTCTTCTTCCTCCTCCGATGAAGACATACCAACCGTCCAAAACCGGCCAACTGATGTTCAGGACCTTCTCAACATGTAGATAGTCCAGTCGAGACTCGGCCACCAACCCTCGAAAATCGGCCTACTGATGGTTCAGGACCTTCTCAGCAGCCAGATAGTCCAGTCGAGACTTGTCCAAACGGTTGCTCTATGTTGTCGTCGATCGAGAACCATATTGCATACCAAATATGGAACAATCCGGTAAGTACATTACATTATGATAATTTTATATATAGTTCTAAGTTCTAAGTTCATCCAATTATTTATAGATAACTACATTTTATATATAGGTATAAGTTCATCCAATTGTTTACTTTTCAGGAGAGTTCTCGTATGTTAACGGTGATCAACCACGGCAAAAAGTGCAATACATGGGGATTTAAATTTTTTGGAGACGATGTCAAGGCTAAAATCAATCCCACCGGTTTACAATATTTGGGTAACTACTCATATACGACGGTGGACAATGCACTCATATCAGCATTTGTAGAACGATGACATCCAAAAACCAACACTTTCCATCTACCAAACGAGGAGTTGACGATTACCCTGGATGACGTCCATCATATATTGGGACTTAGGGTTGATGGCCGAGTCATGATGAATCACACTTTTGACGAATCGAGCATTAACTTTTACGACCATATCATGGATTATATATCAGGCTGTCTGGAAGTTGATGCGACGAGTTTTACAACCCTTTGTGACTTCAAGAAGTCATACGGACTTCCTTTTAAATATTTGGAGGAGACATTCGATAATTCGGACCCCGAAGTGGATAATAGCGATAATGTTGTAACACCCCGTTCCGCTCAAGCGGACTGCCGTCTCAATCGGCAATCGTGCAACTGTCCCGACCCGCTTTGCCTCGATCAAGAAGCAAAGGATATCCAGACTTGTCCCTACAGGAATCCGGCTTGGACTTTCAGAGGCTCGCTCAGACGTATTACTCTACCGAGGCGAATCATCGCTAAGGTGGGTGGCTACGGTGAACTTGTCTTTGCTTAGCCAGCATACATAAAATCTGGAATATTATGCTAGTCGCTAGGTGATTCACCCCCTGCATGCTAATAAATCCAACGCACCTAGCTAAGGGAATAATCCCAACTCATATTGCTTATGCTAGAACATGGAAATTGAAATACTGCTTATGTTCAGACCCTCGCATGCTAAGTCCCTTAACGGTTTCATCTCTCGGCTTACCTTCGGGTCCGAGCAACGTGTTTACTTATGTTCCTAAGAAACGCATGCTTGTCTGCTTGAGCGATGCCTTATTTTCATTCAAACCTCGGAAGACTACCAAACAGTCGTTCCGTGCATGATTTTACCTGCAAGTATCTAAGACCGTTGGGTCATCAGGCAGCCCCGAACCAGGGGAATGCATCAAGACAAGTCAATCACTGTACAGAATCAAGATTCAAGTATCTCGTGTTCTCGTGTTCAAAGTGCATTTGCGTCCTCAATTCCAGTGCACTCTTGTTCCCGTGTATCTCGTAATAATTGACTGACCCAACCACTGCATGTCGCGGACAACCTGTGCACAAGGTATTGAACGTTCAAGTTCCTGCGGACGGCTACACCGGGGCACCGGAGCCGATCCGATCCGGACGGAACTTTCTGATAGTCTAACGTGAGTGGGCGGCATGGAGTGAACGCCCCAATGGCCTAGCGTCTCGCTCCATACCATCCCGGGCGAGGTGACGTGTAGCGATACAAGACCTCTCGCACCCAACCGCCCAAGACTATAAACGGTCCTTTATGGCTTTGCCAGCGACAACTGTTCATATAGATAAGTCATCCTCGCTTAGCGGCTATCCGCGTGCGAGTCATTGCATCGTATCAAGAAACAACTAAACACCTGAACGATCAAGACATAACGACTCTCTTGTTGCATATGCCATTGGTTTGGTTTTCATCAAGTATGCCTCCTGAATGTTTTATACTTGCCCGTGCTTAAATTAACAATGTTTGCCTTGGACAGGGAAGGCCAAATGGTAAGACTCGTCGTGTTTCCTCAATATCGCACGGCACACTGCCCGACACGTTAGGCTATTCAATGTTTGCATAAAACTGATCCTAAGGCAACTAGAAAGATAACTTAATAGTTGTGCACGGAACCTGTATTACGTGTTTGGATTTGTCGAGCGGGCGAGTAGCTTCCCCACCAGTGCATTCAATGTACTGATAATCCACCAGTTTGTATGCAGGGTGCGGGAGAACCTCGTTCGGTGCGGACGCCTCCAACGTGCGTGCTAAGGCGTGGACATCACTCCGAAGCAACGGTGCGTCCGGGACTGAAGCACATATACAAGACATAAGTTGTGAACATCGCCTGAACATCGTCTCTACAATCATTCCACAATTGTAGCCACTTGGTACGCTTTTACTGTTTCAGAGAAGAGAGGCTTGAGTGACTTGTAATCTCGGCTATACGCCACCTGTAACACTTGTTCATATCAATAAAAGAGCTTGCTTTACTTCAACTTGTGTTTCAATGCTTCCGCTATACTTGTCAACTCAGAGAACTTGTTACCGAATCGCTATACGTTCATGACTCCGCTGCACTCGGACAATCTGTGCGACTCTGTGGCTTAGAACTCTTATCGCCAGCCAATGAATCACGGCCTTGCACGGGCGCGGTTCACGCTCGTGCGGCATCACGCCCGGATGGGTCAAGCGATCGTTCCGCGGGAGCGCTAGCGAGGGTGATTCCCGCCTAGCGGGAACGGCCGAAATAGCCTGCGGGAGATCGGGGCATGACAGGTTGGTATCAGAGCCTGGCTTCTACGCCTTTGGACTTCGATTCGATATCTCTGTTTCGAAAGCTCGTTCGTGGGTTATGTGCATGCTCTCTCTCAATGCCTCGATGGGATGTTCCAACAATAAGTCTAAATACTTTCAAAATGCGTTTTGAATGATATTCTTGCTTGTCTGGTTGTATGCTGCGAGTGGCCTTTGTGCCAACCTGTGCGAACCCTTGAGAGTATCGCTAGTAGCTTGTCCGAGTTTTCACTAACTCTAAGTTTGGTTGAATGCATCTATTCGAGGGACGCCTTGAACTAGTGCACCATCCAAGACTTAAGAAAAAGGTGAAACTCGAGTGCTGAGACTTCGCTATCACTAAGCTGGTTGACGTGTTCACACTAGAAAGGCATGTCGAAGGTGCGCACGATCCAGTCTAAGCGGTATGCTGATTTTGAAGCTTGTGCAAGTGAAGATCCAAATGAAACAAGTACAAACGACTTGTCTAGGATTGCCTCAACCCTAGATTACTGCTTGTCCTTAGTAAGTCTCGAGGACGAGACTTTTTCTAAGTTGGGTAGGATGTAACACCCCGTTCCGCTCAAGCGGACTGCCGTCTCAATCGGCAATCGTGCAACTGTCCCGACCCGCTTTGCCTCGATCAAGAAGCAAAGGATATCCAGACTTGTCCCTACAGGAATCCGGCTTGGACTTTCAGAGGCTCGCTCAGACGTATTACTCTACCGAGGCGAATCATCGCTAAGGTGGGTGGCTACGGTGAACTTGTCTTTGCTTAGCCAGCATACATAAAATCTGGAATATTATGCTAGTCGCTAGGTGATTCACCCCCTGCATGCTAATAAATCCAACGCACCTAGCTAAGGGAATAATTCCAACTCATATTGCTTATGCTAGAACATGGAAATTGAAATACTGCTTATGTTCAGACCCTCGCATGCTAAGTCCCTTAACGGTTTCATCTCTCGGCTTACCTTCGGGTCCGAGCAACGTGTTTACTTATGTTCCTTAGAAACGCATGCTTGTCTGCTTGAGCGATGCCTTATTTTCATTCAAACCTCGGAAGACTACCAAACAGTCATTCCGTGCATGATTTTACCTGCAAGTATCTAAGACCGTTGGGTCATCAGGCAGCCCCGAACCAGGGGAATGCATCAAGACAAGTCAATCACTGTACAGAATCAAGATTCAAGTATCTCGTGTTCTCGTGTTCAAAGTGCATTTGCGTCCTCAATTCCAGTGCACTCTTGTTCCCGTGTATCTCGTAATAATTGACTGACCCAACCACTGCATGTCGCGGACAACCTGTGCACAAGGTATTGAACGTTCAAGTTCCTGCGGACGGCTACACCGGGGCACCGGAGCCGATCCGATCCGGACGGAACTTTCTGATAGTCTAACGTGAGTGGGCGGCATGGAGTGAACGCCCCAATGGCCTAGCGTCTCGCTCCATACCATCCCGGGCGAGGTGACGTGTAGCGATACAAGACCTCTCGCACCCAACCGCCCAAGACTATAAACGGTCCTTTATGGCTTTGCCAGCGACAACTGTTCATATAGATAAGTCATCCTCGCTTAGCGGCTATCCGCGTGCGAGTCATTGCATCGTATCAAGAAACAACTAAACACCTGAACGATCAAGACATAACGACTCTCTTGTTGCATATGCCATTGGTTTGGTTTTCATCAAGTATGCCTCCTGAATGTTTTATACTTGCCCGTGCTTAAATTAACAATGTTTGCCTTGGACAGGGAAGGCCAAATGGTAAGACTCGTCGTGTTTCCTCAATATCGCACGGCACACTGCCCGACACGTTAGGCTATTCAATGTTTGCATAAAACTGATCCTAAGGCAACTAGAAAGATAACTTAATAGTTGTGCACGGAACCTGTATTACGTGTTTGGATTTGTCGAGCGGGCGAGTAGCTTCCCCACCAGTGCATTCAATGTACTGATAATCCACCAGTTTGTATGCAGGGTGCGGGAGAACCTCGTTCGGTGCGGACGCCTCCAACGTGCGTGCTAAGGCGTAGACATCACTCCGAAGCAACGGTGCGTCCGGGACTGAAGCACATATACAAGACATAAGTTGTGAACATCGCCTGAACATCGTCTCTACAATCATTCCACAATTGTAGCCACTTGGCACGCTTTTACTGTTTCAGAGAAGAGAGGCTTGAGTGACTTGTAATCTCGGCTATACGCCGCCTGTAACACTTGTTCATATCAATAAAAGAGCTTGCTTTACTTCAACTTGTGTTTCAATGCTTCAGCTATACTTGTCAACTCAGAGAACTTGTTACCGAATCGCTATACGTTCATGACTCCGCTGCACTCGGACAATCTGTGCGACTCTGTGGCTTAGAACTCTTATCGCCAGCCAATGAATCACGGCCTTGCACGGGCGCGGTTCACGCTCGTGCGACATCACGCCCGGATGGGTCAAGCGATCGTTCCGCGGGAGCGCTGGCGAGGGTGATTCCCGCCTAGCGGGAACGGCCGAAATAGCCTGCGGGAGATCGGGGCGTGACAAATGTGGCCCGTGGATATATACAGTTTATCTTAGGGGCTGTCGGCATTCTGGATAAGTCTGGAACGTCGATACATGCTAAATATCTCCTGAATTTTGACGACATACACGGTGGAAGAAATATCTTGGGGAAACGGTATACTAACATACCTTTACCACGAGTTTGGTGTGGCATCCCGCGTCGGTTCCAAGACAATATCCGGATGCCAGACTCTACTCCATGTATAGATATATCTTTGTCAACTTTTATACATAATAAAAAAATTTGTTGTTAATTTTTTAACTAATTTTTTAAACTTGGTTACATGAAGTCATGGATATACGAGCACTTTCCAACCCTGAAGCGGGCTAAACTTAACCGAGGGTATGACGAGCACCTTCCTAGAATGTGCTGATGAAAGCCAACTAAGGAAGATGCCAAACTTCCACACACATTGGACGCCCTATGGAATACACTTGAAGATATGACGATAGAAGAGGTGAATTGAGACCTAATTTTTTAATGTTTGGTAATAATTTACTAAATTACGTTATGCTAAATTACGTTATGCTAAATTTTATGTATTGCAGATTATTTGGGATCCATATCATGATTTGCGACAGAGTAGTCGTCCATTGTAACCAGTCGCTTTATATCACCGTCTGATAAGTTGTCATGAAATCGAGGAGCCTTATATGCCTGATAGAGTGCTCCGTCAGTTTGGCTACGTACAAATAATCTCGAAGCGCACATTAAAAATGATAAGTGCTCCGAGAGGTACAAAACCGCTAAACTATATTCATGCGGCGTTCAACTGGGTCTCGGACTTCTTCACTGAGTGACAACGTCACGTTATTAGAGAAACTGAATGACAAGCAGCAGTAAATATGACGGAATGTGGCGACGACTACCTCGCCTACTACGCTGGTATCGGACTACCTACGTTGTTCAAACGTGGAGACGATATTGTGTGTGTACCATCAGATCTCCCCGCCAAATCTGTCTTGTATACTGTATTGGTTAAGATGGTGAGGCAACCAACTTTCAGTTTGAAGATATGTAAATATTTATAACCTAATAAATTTTATGAATTGTCATCAATAGGCTAGGAAAGCGAAGAAGTTGGGAAGAAGTCTCATCAGTTGCTAGGGTGCGAATTATATGAAAATCAATGAGGAGCTACAACACATCGACAACACTGAAGATTTTTCTTTCTTGAAAAATAGAGAGCAACGTACAAAGAGATGGCATGAAGTTTAAGCCATGTTTCAAGAAGCCTTTATATGAAACTTTGCTACAGTTTGTGTTTCGAGACATGTAAAACTTTGAAATTGTAAAACTTTGACTGGTTATGTTTTGTTTAATCTTGACATGTAAAACTTTGAAGTTGGCTGTAACTTTGTGTTTTGAATTTTTTATTGGTTATGTTTTGTTTAAGTTGGTTGTCCTATTTTTGACTGGTTATATGGGACTAAAACTAGGACCTGGGACTAAAACTAGGACTGTCAAAATCCTGGCAGTCCTAGTTTTATATATAAATATGCAGAGACAGTGGGTTAAAACTAGTACTAACAAAATTTTGACAGTCCTGATAGCTTATGGGACTGTCAAAATACTGACAGTCCTAGTTTTAACCCACTGTCTCTGCATATTTATATATAAAACTAGGACTGTCAGGATTTTGACAGTCCCATAAGCTATCAGGACTGTCAAAATCTTGACAGTCATAGTTTTAACCCACACAGTCCTATATTTTCCAAAAAAATGGACTTTAAACACACACACACACACACACACACACACACATATATATATATATATATATATATATATATATATATATATATATATATATATATATATATATATATATATATATATATATATATGTTGGAAAAGATACCAAAGCTCAATATACAGGACTCATTGCACAACATACAATACTTTATTTTATTTTTTTCATAGTCACTATCTATTGCACTATCACGTTACAAAAGTACAAGATATTAAGTTTTATTTCTATCGCATACTTAATTACAAAATGATACAAAAGTATAAGATGTATCAATCGATTAGAATATCAAAGTAGTCCTTAGGCAAGATTTTGGGATCCTCCATCTTCTTATAGCCAGCAATTGCATCCATGTAGGGTGTTGTCCATGCGATCGCTTCCTCCGGTGCGTGTTTATACCAAAGCGTAGAAGGTGGAGGAATAGAAGAATGACTGATCAACCTTGTGATGACAAAGTGTTGTCCGACAAGCCCTATCGAACACAGACTGGATAGTCTGTGTTCGGCCGTGGGAGCGCACATTGGAAAGAAAGTATTATTAATGACTTGTGAGATAATTACAATAGGTATCTTATACCTATTAGAGAATACGTATGCAGCAGGTTGGACATCCATGTAATGGTCTGGTCCGGTAACTGTGTCCATACAAGGTATGCTTGCCAACAAATATCCAATAATTTCTTCGCCGAGTATCTGCCTATAGAAGGGTAGACGAGACTCCAACTACTCGTACAGCTCTTCCCTAACCTGTCTCCATCCTGCTTCAACTGAATCGCCAAGATGTCTTGCGAGTGCATGAAATCCACAATGGCCATACTTAGGAACATTAACAATAGATCAACAAGGAAGTCCGAGTTAATATTGATCAACAACATCTATTGAAATAGGTATAGATTGGCGACGATATTCGTTAATCTCATGTACACAAGGAAGGCCGAGTGAATGTCGATATGAATAACCGCAAACCTCGGGATCATAACCAACGAACTTCGACCTACCAATCTCCTCAAGCAATAAGCCCAAGGCCTTGTGAAATACTACATGGATTAAAGCATCCAAGAGGTGTTCATGCTTGTATTCATGCTTTGCAATATTCAGGCTCGTCTCAAATGATTCTACAATCTCGTTCACCATAAAAATAATCATCAAATGAATCGATTGCCAAATGGAGACAAAATTACCATCCGATGACCGTAGATATCTTTTAAACTTGAGTGTGATCATTCGACCCGGTTCGTAGTGATTGTGCCATAATGCTTCACCATGTTCATCCATGCTAAGACGAATTATTCTTTATGTGGCTCTAGCCAAGTATCTTTGATATAAGAAATGCATGTCGGGTTACTCATCTCCCACTTTTGTTTGAACATGTACCATGCTGTGTCGTAGCTGTCTTTAGTACTTGCTCGCCATACAAGACTCCAATCACTGTATATTTCTTCGAAGTGAAACTTGTCGATTTTACCGTCCATATTTTTAAATTTTCTCTTGCATTGAGGTTGGATATTTCGATTTATATGCCAAGTGCATAGTAGTCTATGCACATGAGGAAATACAATATCTATAGCATTTATCAGCGCATATTCTCTGTCGCTACAAAAACAGAGGGCTCTTTGTATCCTGTGTAAAGGGATTATAGTTTCCTCAATGCCCAAGTGTAATCATCTACTGTCTCACTCTTCATAAAACAAAAAGCGACTGAAAATATTTTCCCCGTAGACGTAAACTCAACAATGTGAAAAAGAGGCATCTTGAATTTGTTGGTCTTATATGTACAATCAAGGGCCAACACGTCTTCGAAGGACCTAGCCAAGTGTGTGCAATCAGGATGAGCCCAAAACAATGAAAGGAGTTCATCATTTTGTGGATGTCTTCTATGATACTCTACGTATTGATGCTCCCCAAGCAACTTCAAATTTGCTGCATCGCCATTCTTCCTTTCATATTATTACATTTTGCTCTCGCCAAACTATTATAGATCGTCCTCATGGTTCACTTGTTCTCATCTTTTTTTTATCGCACGGCAGAATAAATTTGTTTGGATGCAACTCCGAAAAGGAACAGTTCTTCAACCAACTTTCTCTCATCCTTGTTCAACCGTGCCACGTAGGCATGACCCGTAAGTGTCTCTGGAATATGATGATTGTGTATTCTATTCTTAACTTCGACTATCCACTTCACATCTTCTACTTTTACAATCAACACCTTAAATGTACAACCACATTTTCTCGTCCCAATATTTTTCTTGGGAATTTTTTTTCAACAACACCTTTTTTTCGATTCTGCCTAAACACACATCCTCTTTCGCAGCTCTAAATATTTTCGGCCCGGCCGGGATCTGATCGATCTTGCAATGACAATGACTATGTTATGTCGTATTCCAACTTCTCTGCACCAATCTAATGCTTCTTCGTGGAATGCAAATCGAATATCCGTTGAGAATATATTCTCCACATCAACCCCAATAGCAGGATGTACCACAACATCTGTACGAGGTTGGTCCTATAACCAATATAAAATAATCTAAAAATTAATAACTTCAAATAATTGGAAGTCCAAATTATGACTGTCATAATTTGTACAGACTAATGTATTGAGTAGACTGTCAAAATTTTTACAGTCTTTAAGAAAATACGTTGGTCACCATTTTATCTTCAGGACTGTCACTATTTTGACAGTCCACATAGTCTATAGGACTGTCAAAATTATGACAGTCCTATATTTATATAGAACTGTCGAATTATTGACAGTCCTATATTTATATAAGACTGTCGTAGTTTATACAGTCCTTACATGATGACTGTCGAAATAGGGTTATCATTTTACGTACCGTAGGTGCTTCGGAACAACCGACATGTTCTTCGGAAGGAGCGAAGTGCATATTTAATGGATTGCATGATCCGACTTCTTCATCGAAGATAATTTCATGCATCGCTCCTACAATAGTCGAATAAAACTAAATATTTTTGTGACAATCGCAAAAGTTATTCATCGTATGTTGTCGAAGACATACCGAAAGAATATTCGTTGGACAATCACAAAATCAGAATTTTCTTCCACTTGGGACGACAACTATCAAATTCAAAAGTTAGGTTTAGATTTTAGGACTTGAGAGAATGAGAGATTTCTTCATGTGAAGGTGAAAAAGAAAGAAGAAAAATAATTTTTACTTATATAGGTTGGTGTGGGCAGCCCTAAGTAAGTTTGAGGAGTGGCAAACTTGTAATTTTTAGGGAGAGAGGAATGGACAACCCTGAGTGTATTTTGTAGTGCCCTTATCACAAACCATATAAAATTACTTCAAAACAAATTATTTTTTATTAAAATAATATATATTTTATTTATTTTTAATATATATATATATATATATATATATATATATATATATATATATATATATATATATATATATATATATATGGAAAAAAGGATATGGCTCATATTTCTACATGAACCAATGCACATGTGGACCAATAGGAATGTAGTGTATTAGTGCACATGGGATGTAGGAATCCATTCCTATTGTTCCAAGTGTACATGACTCATGTAGAAATATGAGCCTATGTCTCATATCCCATTTACCCATATATATATATATATATATATATATATATATATATATATATATGGGTAAACGATATATGAGCCATAATGTTCATTTTTCTAAATGAGTCATGCACATGTGGACCACATGTGGAGCAATAGGAATGGATTTCTACATCTCATGTGCATCCATGTGCACTAATACACTCTATTACTATTGGTCCACATGTACATGACTCATTTAAGAAAATTAACATTATTGCTCATATCTCGTTCACCATATATATATATATATATATATATATATATATATATATATATATATATATATATATATCTATTTTACTATATAATGCCAAAAGTAGGCTTCACCGTGGAATTTTTTTTTCTTCCAAAAATGCCCTTCAATATATTTACTAATTAAAGAATACCTACAATAAATTTCACTGATAACCATTTAAGATATTCATTAATGTATTACGGAAATCGAAGGGTTCATACTACTTGCTAAATCTTCTAAGATGTTCCCACGTAATTTGAAGGATTAAATTCTTAACCTATATAATTAAAAACAACAAAGTTGAATCAACTCATCAACATCATCCACTCCAACATACGTGCAAAGCACGTGCATATATACTAGTATATATATATATATATATAAAGGGATATGAACCATAGGCTAATATTTATACATGAGCTAATGCACATGTGGACCAATAGAAATAGAGTGTACTAGTGTATATGGGTGCACATAAAATATAGGAATTTATTTCTGTTGGTCTATATGTACTTGATTCATATAGAAATATGAGTATATTGTTCGTATTCCATATATATATATATATATATATATATATATATATATATTGGCTTACCACTTCAATATCTCTAAGTTCGTGTTTGTACTTGCTTATGTAATGAGTTTATTCTTATGCTTGTGCTCTCGAGCTAAAAATGATGCTGGAGATTTTTTGTAATCATATGTTCATCTCACCTAAATTCTACTGTCTTAAAAAAAATAGGTTTCTTCTAAAGAGCATATCATGTGGATGGATTATAGAGAAATTATTCAGTAGTCCGAGTTCACGGTGAACCCTGATCCATATTCAATGATATAATAACACATGATATATATATTTTTTCTCTCTTTAATTTAGACTTGTATAAAAAAAAAAAAATATATAGATCATGTGTCATTATATTATTAGATACGGACCAAGATTCATCATGAGTCCGAATCACTAAATAATTTCTGTAGATCATTGATGGTTTGTTTGGTATGTTTTATGTTTTACTAGATAGATAGATAGGTTACCAGCCTTTAACCTTGGGGGTGTTCATGAGCGGATGAGCGACACCCCTGCTCGGCTCTCCTCTATAAGGAAAAGTAGAGCACCAGTTCAAGCTCGGTTTTGAATGAGCACTCATGCTCGGGTTTAAATAAGTTTAAAATTGAGCTCGAGCTCTACTCTTTATTGTAATTTACAGGCTCAAGCTCCTCATTTAAATTGAAAAGGTTGATGAGCTTAAGTAATAGACAATATTAGGCCTACATTTGAACTTGTCTGTGATCTATGCCCAAACGAAAAATAGAAGTAAAATATATCTCTTATATATATAATAAATATAAGGGTTATTTACACTAACTATTTTTATATTTTTGGTTTATAACACGGGGTATTTCTGTTTTTAAAAAAGTTATACTGATCACCCTGTTGGCTTTGCTTTTTCCTTTTCTTGCAAAAGCTCAATTCCTCTTTCTTTCTTTAGTCCCACATCGGATGCACCAAAGCCCCCTTGTGCATATATATTACTTTCTCTTCTTTGCTCTATTAAGTTGTTGTGTGGGGAACCCCTTGGGCCACACGCGCGCGCCGCCGCCGCCGCCCGGCCCGGCTCGGTTCGGTTCGGTTCGGTTCGGCGCGCGTAACGGGTGCGGGTACGCGCCCACATCTGCGGGCGCCGAATGCCGATCCGATTTCCTCTTCGGGTTCGGGCTGGGACCCTAAAATCCTTTTTGCTCCTTCTTCTTTCTTTCATTTATTTTTCTTAAACGTTGGCATTAAGTTCTAAACGTTACAAAATTTATTCTGAACGTTACGGTTTTTGAACCGTTATTGTTTAGGTGTCCAGGTTCATTCGTAACGGCTGAATAAATCCTAATTTAATTCAGACCGTTACACAATGTTCTATATATTCGTCCTTGTTCTTTGTAGATCAGCACATCAGAAAATATTCATACGAAAACTCTGTCAACATTCTGTTCAGTTCTTCGTCTTCATCTTCAAGCTCTGGGCAGAGCTAAGTCCTAGTCATTCTCTCCAAGTCGTGTGCGGCAACGAGATTCCGGTAGTGCGGGGGTTTTACCACTAGGAGCTTCGGGAAGGTCTGCACACAGATCCCGAATAAACTCTTAGGGCAGTGCTTCGTGCACGACTTCCCCAGAGGCCGGTAACATCTAATTTTAATTTTTGTTTATTCTTAAAATTTTCAGTAAGTAAAAGACAACAAAATTCTAACAATCTAAGAGTTTATTCGTGTTGGAATCAATTTTTCTAACTATTGTTTACTGTTAGAGTAGAACTTTGTTACAATTAAATTCACTATTGTTTCAATTTTTACAGTAGAAAATTGTTACTAATACAATTTTTCTACTGCTTCAATAGTTATTAATACAATTTTTCTACTGCTTCAATAGCTATTAATACAATTTTTCTACTGCTTCAATAGCTATTAATACAATTTTACTACTGCTTCATTACTTATTAATTCACTTTGTAACTGTCGAAAGCTATTAAATTAACTTTGAAAACTCTATATAATTGAAAACGGCTGAATTAATCTTAGTTTTGCTTCTCACTGCTAAATAGTTACTGTTACCCATTAGTAACCGAAAACAGGTTACACAGTAACCGAAAATTTGAGATATCCGGTTTCTTTTTACTCACCTCTGGTAATACTCCACTAAGAAACATGTCATAATCCATATTTCTAGACAACGAAATGCAATAGCACTAACTTTGACCAATTGATCATCGAGGATTGTTGGGTGAGGATTTTCTGTTTGCTTCATCTGTGTATTCTCTTGCTTGTCAACTTCCTTTCCCAGCTCTCTTACTGTGGCAGCCTGCATTTTATCATTTTATTTTCTAAATTTGTAAAGCTTTGCTGGTTTGACCATTTGTGATTCTGTACTAAGTCTATCAGTTTGACCCTTACACCGGCCAAACTGAAAGAATTCAAATAGTTACTGTTAATTTTTTTTTTCTTAGAATTGATTTACTAATAGTTACTGTGTAAGACAATTGACAGTGAATACAATTTGATTTTCACTATTAGACTCTCACTATTTGTTATAATTGATTTATTCTAAACAATTGATAGTTACTTACTATTAACTAATAGTTGCTTCATATTCTAAAGAATTGATAGTTTAATTTTCTGATCAATTGCAATTTGTTACTGTGTAAGGAAAACTTCATATCTATTTGTCAATTTGGTTACTGTGTAAAGAATTGATATCCACTTCATATTCTAATAGTTACTGTGTAAGAAAAACTATTATTTTATTACTGTAGCAAATTTGTTACTTACAAAACTTGAAATCTAAGTAGCACTACTCATTTGGTACTTACCATTGCTCATTTGTCCTGTTGATTAGCATTACTTATTAGTTGCTGGATGCTGGAGCAAATTCTTTTGCTTAATTACTGTTAATACAATTTGCTTAATTTTTAATCACTTAGTTTTTGAAAGCAACTAGGACCAAAAAGAAAATAGTTTAGTAAAAGGAAATTGCAAATAAAATCTTCAAATCTAAAGTTTCAAAGTCGAGACAAACTCGGGCACAAGCCGAAAGGGTCCTTCTGTCAACCGGGTGTAAATAACCCTAAGCGACACGGTATTTAAGAGTCTTCGGACCACCGCCAGCTGGGAACCGGCCCCTACAGCTAACCTGAGTTGATCAACACTTGAAAAACTAAAGATTTTAAGATTGATTAGCAAAGACCTCCTAAATTATTATCTTAGACATTGTTATTAAATAAATTTATATTTTCAGACCGCAATCATGACTGGAAAGGAGGAATCATCTACTGCAAAACCTGCTAAGTTTGATGGTTCATATTTCAAGAGATGGCAGAGCCAAATGAAATTTTGGCTCACGACCTTAGGTCTTATTTCTGCCATTGATGGGTCCACACCTATCACAAACGATTCTGATGATACTGAGTCTGACGTAGCAGTGTCCACCTCATCGAAACCTAAAACCCCTAAAGAGATAGACTTTCATTGTTTTCATAGAATTCTAAGCGCATTATCTGAATCCTTGTATGATATATTTTTTGAATACAAGAGCGCTAAAGAACTCTGGAAAGCCTTGGAAGATGAATACGGCTGTGATGATGCCGGAATAGAAAGGTTTAATTCTTCAACCTTTAATAGGTATTTCATGGTAGATGACAAACCAATGAATGACCAGCTCCATGAATTCCAAGAATACCTTAGACATATTCAAGCCAAAGGGACATCTTTCTCTAATGAACATAAAATAGCATGCCTAATAGACAAGCTACCTCCCTCTTGGTCTGATATGGCTAAGGATCTTATCCATACACAAGGAGAACTTACCTACAATCAGGTCCTAAAGAAAATTAGAACCGAAGAACAAATTAGATTGAGGTCTAAGCCTAAGACTGAATCTAAAGCTAAGGTAAACCTTGTAGAAGGCCAAGGAAAACCCAAGTCTACTTTTCCTTATAAACCCAAAAAGAATTTCTTCAAGAAGAAGAAAAACTTTCAGCCTAACCACCACAACCATCATCAACAAAACCAAATACCTAGGAACTTCAGTCAGACTCAGGATCAGAAGAGGTTTTGTTTTGTGTGTGGTAAAACAAACCATATGGCCACCAACTGCTACCATAGGAAGAAGGAAGCTGTCCAGACCTCCTACAAAGGAAAGGACTCAGTTAGACCAGAAGCGAACATGCTTCACAAAGGTTCTTCGAGTTCCTTCAGGTCTGTAAGCTTTCAACCCCTAATTAACCTCTCTTACCATTCTGATGATTGGTGGTTGGATTCTGGAGCTAATGTTCATGTTTCATTTGATCGCTCCTGTTTTTCAAACTATCAGGAATCAAGTGGAGGAGGTGTGACCCTAGGAGATGGCTCAACGGCACAAATTATTGGAAGAGGAAAAGTTAACCTGAAGATGACATCAGGAAAAATCTTAACTCTTCATGATGTTCTTCATGTGCCGTCTGTCAGGAGAAACCTAGTTAGTGGATCCCTTCTTGTAGCCTCAGGATACAAAATTGTAATGGAGGCTAATAAAGTAGTTTTTTCTAAACATGACTCCTTTATAGGGAAAGGCTTTGTAAAAGACGGTCTTTTCATTTTAAGTACAATAAATAAAATTCTGATTGTTCTCTCATTGTCTCTAATATAGAATCTTTAAATGTTTGGCATGGCAGACTAGGTCATGTGAACCTAGATTCTATTAAAAGAATGATGACCTTAGATCTTATTCCCAAGACCTGATATTGCATTTGCTATTGGGAGACTAAGCAGATATACCAGTAACCCAAATCAGTCACATTGGACTGCCTTGGATAGGGTATTTAGATATCTCAAGGGCACCATAGATTACAAACTTCATTTTACTAGGCACCCTGATATCATAGAAGGTTATTCAGATGCAAACTGGGTAACCGACTCACATGATATAAATTTCACTACTGGATATATATTTACTCTAGGAGGATCTGCGATCTCCTGGAGCTCTTGTAAGCAAACTATCATAGCTAAGAGTACACTGGACTCTGAAATGATAGCTTTATATACAACTTGTACAGAAGCTGAATGGCTTAAAAATCTTATTATGCATATACCTGTTTCTCTTAGTCCTGTTCCTGCAATTTCTATAAATTGTGATAATAAATCTGTTATTGAACTACTAAAGCATGATTCTGTGAATGCTAAGATGAACAGGCACCTGCAGCTGCGCTTCAAGTCAATCAAAAGCCTACTAGGCAAATATGTGGTTCTTGACTATATAAAGTCAGAAAAGAACCTTGCAGATCACTTGACGAAGGGTCTGTCTAGGACTTTGATCCTAGAATCATCGAGGGGGATGGGGTTAAGCCCATAAGTTAGTCACCAGCAGTGGCAACCCAACCGAGTCTGACTGGAGATCCCAAGAAGCCGGTTCAATGGGTAGAAACAAGCTGAACTTAGGTGACTTTATGGAACACTGACTCGAGATTAAAAGTCTCATTAAAATAAAGCCCAAGCGGCTGTACATGTGTACAATGACTCCCCATCCCTATGGTGACAGTGTTCCTGTGTGATATGGTTAGGATGAGTTTAAACTCTTAATAGGTCCAAGCTGTAATGCTGGGTTGATTCATATCACCAACCATTAAGGACTTACCTATATGAGAGGTCGTGAAGGCCGCGACTATGGGACAGGGCGATCCCAGACAACTCTCATGAATGTAGAAAGTGCGCATGGCCATTTAAAAGCGCCACCCGATAGACCAAGGACCTCTAGCGTACTATGTGTGCTATTTTCTAAATCTGGTTCAAAGAAGTCTGATTCAAGGCATAGTCCATCAAGCACTTCTTCAGATTAAGGCAATAGTCACTACGTGAGATTCAAGGCTGTAGTCCATCTCATCTATGCATAGTATTTTACTGCCCAGATGCTCTCTCTCTCTCTCTCTCTCTCTCTCTCTCTCTCTCTCTCTTTATTTACTTCACTCTTATCTCTGTTTCGGAACTTGACCTTTTGGGGGGGGATTGTTGGCTTTGCTTTTTCCTTTTCTTGCAAAAGCTCAATTCCTCTTTCTTTCTTTAGTCCCACATCGGATGCACCAAAGCCCCCTTGTGCATATATATTACTTTCTCTTCTTTGCTCTATTAAGTTGTTGTGTGGGGAACCCCTTGGGCCACACGCGCGCGCCGCCGCCGCCGCCCGGCCCGGCTCGGTTCGGTTCGGTTCGGCGCGCGTAACGGGTGCGGGTACGCGCCCACATCTGCGGGCGCCGAATGCCGATCCGATTTCCTCTTCGGGTTCGGGCTGGGACCCTAAAATCCTTTTTGCTCCTTCTTCTTTCTTTCATTTATTTTTCTTAAACGTTGGCATTAAGTTCTAAACGTTACAAAATTTATTCTGAACGTTACGGTTTTTGAACCGTTATTGTTTAGGTGTCCAGGTTCATTCGTAACGGCTGAATAAATCCTAATTTAATTCAGACCGTTACACAATGTTCTATATATTCGTCCTTGTTCTTTGTAGATCAGCACATCAGAAAATATTCATACGAAAACTCTGTCAACATTCTGTTCAGTTCTTCGTCTTCATCTTCAAGCTCTGGGCAGAGCTAAGTCCTAGTCATTCTCTCCAAGTCGTGTGCGGCAACGAGATTCCGGTAGTGCGGGGGTTTTACCACTAGGAGCTTCGGGAAGGTCTGCACACAGATCCCGAATAAACTCTTAGGGCAGTGCTTCGTGCACGACTTCCCCAGAGGCCGGTAACATCTAATTTTAATTTTTGTTTATTCTTAAAATTTTCAGTAAGTAAAAGACAACAAAATTCTAACATACTTCTTTTTTTATTACACGTAGTACCATTATTTTAAGATAAAAATAAAAAAATTATAACACTATCTACTCCTTTTTTTTAAAATTTAAAGGGAGGGGTGGTCAGTATAATTTGTTCAAAAATAAGGATATTTCGTGTTATAAATCAAAAATATAGGAATAGCTAGTGTAAATAATCCTAAATATAAACAAGTTGGCTTACTAGCTCAATATCTCTAAGTTTTTGTTTGTAGTTGTTTATATAAAGAGTTTATTCTTATGTTTAGCTCTCAAAACTAAAAAGGCTCGACCGGTTCATGAGTTGTTAACTTGTTATATAGAAATATATAATATTGTACTGTTGTTATAAAGAAACTGAATTGTGAAAAAATGTTTAGGATCGTTGATCAGTTGCCAGTTGTGGTAATCCATGGATTGTAAAGGATGTAATTACTAGCAATGACTCGAGAAATGTGTAATATAAAACAAAAATACTGTTTGCACGCACGCGCGCACAGTCGGTGCACGCGCGCGGCCGAGAACGTCGGAACGCTGCCGCCAACCTCCCTCCGCCGCCTTCCATCCCCCCTTCCCCTTCCTGCTCTGCCGCCACCGCCATCTCCTCCTACGCCGACGCCGATGTCTTCCCCCCTACTGCTCCGGCGTCCTCCGTCGTTTGCTCCGCCTTCGTCGCCTCCGGCTCCTTTGTCAACGACTCCTCCCTCCCCCCATACTGCTCCGCCCTCCTCCCACCTGCCGTTTCGCCATCCTCGGTCGCGCGGGTGCACCGGCTCTGCACGCGCGCGTGCCAAATAACAAAGTTGAATATAAAATGAGAATATGTTGCATATATAGTTTTCAAGTTTATATTATCATACATGTTATATTTTGTAGCTATGTTATATCTACATATATATAGTCATAGATAATTTGTGCACAATTTTTTTGTTTTCTGGAACGATATTTGCGACCACATAATCGATTGGACCTAAAAGCTACATGGATAATTGATGCTGATAGTGTACTCACCAATGACCACTGTATTGCTAATGGTGGATTTTGCATAAAAGAGTAAGAAAAAACTTGTTTTAAGATTTAAGACGGTGACGCACTCATCGAGCCGTGCGTCCCTTAATCCAGGTTTAGTAGGTAGATTATTGGTACTGGTCATTTTCCCGCTTGCGTCATATTTGAACTCAGGAGCAACTTTCTGCTGACGGGGCCTAATCATTCCCATTCCCATTCCCATTTCCATTCCCATTCCCCTGTTATTTATAAAATGTTTTCTTCTGTTCAGAGGCTCCCACTTGTTTTCTTTAATTTGTGATCTATAGATTATATATAGACGCTTCCCTTCCATACTCAATATAATCCCTCAACAATTATTTATTATTATTATTATTATTATTATTAAATTTTTTTTTTTTTTTTTTTTTTTTTACATAATGTGAGAAAATATTATAGTCGAGTACTACTTTTATTAACAGGTGGATGATGAAAATCATGCATCACTCACACAGAGTTTATAGTCGAGTACTACTTTTACTATTAGGGAAATTTTGGTACATGATAATTTTGATGGAAAACATATTTTTATATTTGTTTAGATTATAAACAATTATTTTTTGGAATTACGAATATTCAGATAAATAATTCACTTACAAAACATGAAAATTATATTCCTTACTAATAGGTGAATATAATTTTTTTTGTCCAGACAAATTAATTTTGCAGAACGATCTAAAGAGGGTCATAGCTTATTCAACTTGCAGTCAATTAGACTATATGATCTTTGCTTGTGACATTTCTAACTATTCGGTTAGCCTAAGTAATGAGATTTTATTGATATTTAATTTTTTACATGGTAAGCTGTATATTTAGACGCCTATACTTATAGATAATGATTTTTCTTTTTCTTGTAAAAAAGAAAAAAGAAGGGTTTCACGGGCTCTTTTTCATTTTTAAATTTTGTTTAGGTTTTTTTTTTTTTTTTACCTTTTTATCTTTTGCGTTTTTAAGGATTTTTTATCAATTTTTTCAAGAATTTTTTTGTTGTTTTTCAATTTTTTTACAATTTTTTTTATTTTTTTATTTTATATTTTTCGGAAAATATTTATATATTCACCGAATATAAAAATATAATTTTCCAAAAATAATAATTATCATAAATTTAATTTTTATGAATATAGATTTTTTTTGATTATATAGTATTTCGTCTAGCAAACGTTGTTTTAGTTCCTTACTTGTCTAAGTATGAGATCTTTACGTGCCAAACAAATGTAGTGAAGTACAAATTGTGTCGAGTCAAGACGCCCTCCATTAATTCCTAGCTATAAATTCATCCAAAATGCTTAATTTTCTGACTAACTGAGCTCGTTTACTCAACGTTCGTCGCCTTCAATGTTGTTATCAGTAAAGATGTACATGATAGAACCATCCCAGTACTTCCATTTATAAATATGAAGATCATATTTATGGTATAGAGAGAGAGAGAGAGAGAGAGAGAGAGAGAGAGGTGGATGGAGTGAATGATTGCATGATATTGTTGTGTTTTTGTGGTGCCCATCTCTTTATCAGCAGTGTCACTGTCCTAACTTTTGGAGAATGGACAGTTGAGAGAGAGAGAGAGAGCGAGCGAGCGAGCTGCTGGTTTGGTAGAGGGCCTCTTTCTTTTTTGCTTTGCTTGTGGCACTGGCACTGGCACTGGCACTGGCACTGGCACATGGCACATGGCAATTTCCCTTTGAACATTACAACACCGATGGGAGGAGAAACCTTTTGTCTACACCCCTACAAGTGCAAGTGTGGTGCCTCTCTGGCTTAGGATAGGAATGGGAATGCCAAGTGTATGACCACTTAAGCTCATAAATGGGAAAGTACTGTTGAGACTAAGATGTGCATTGGGTTGATAACTTTGATAGCTTCTAGAGTATCTCCAATCCTTTTGTGAGTTTGAAAAAAAATAATTGTCACAGAATTTTATTTTCTTCAATATAAATATAAATTAAATTATAAAGTTAACATGGTAATAATATGTCAAAGACAATATAAAATTTGTTATCTAGATCTAAACAATAGACTTCACAATGTTAATAAAAATATTTATAAAAAAAGAAGAAGTTGAAAAGTTGTTGAAAGTTGAAAAAAAATAGTTTTTATCGTCTTTTCAATACTCTTGCATTGGAAAACACTTTTATATCTCATTGTCTTGTGTGAATATAATATTACCACATAAGAAAAATATCGTCTTGTGTCTCATGCCACATATGATTCACAACACAGAACAAGACAATATGGTTGGAGATGCTCTTAGTTGCCAAAGAATTATAACAACTTTGTATGTTTATTTTTATAAACGTAGGAAATTTTACGTTGTTACAATGGGGAAAAATTTGAAACAACTTTTTCTAGCAAAATAAAACAAGAAGAATACAAAATGAAACGTAAACCTACTGAAATGGTTAAGAATCTTAATATTATCGTTTCTCAAAGTGATTCGATCACTTACATAATTGATTTATAATAGTGGTCGATCTCTCGTTCGTTACTTTTGATACTGTTCACGCGGCAACTTGACCTCTAAGTAAAGACAGGAAAAGAAGGTCCGTGCCCGAATATAGCTCAGTTGGTAGAGCATTGAGCTTTTAACTGAGAAGATAGAGTGAAAACAAATGACATCAAACTACAAGAGAAAGTGTTGGAAAAACGAAAGTTCAAAGCTTGCTTGAAAAAAAAAAAAAGTACATGCACGACGAAATAAATGATTTTTGAGGTGAGCGGAGTGAGCTGAATAATCGAAGTGAGACGACCGACAGGAACTAGTAAGTTAAAGAAAGAACTATCGTAATGCTAGTTTCGTTTGTTGATGTAATATTGGTGCAATCACGTACATGATCAAATCATAATTTTAGAGAACTTTAACTGGTATTTTTTTTGAATCTCTCTACTTTGACTGTGTTGTATGTCTTTTGGGTTCACTGTCCCTAACTTCCACCAAATAAATAAAAATAATAATATGCTTCCGTGGCTCGATTCACCGATCTTTTGTCATCCAACCAAGATCTTATATCTCTCCTCGATAACCACAAGGGTCACTCGAGTTTGATATACTTGGTCAGATTTATACCTGAACAACATGCAATTTCAAATATAAAAATGTCTCTTAAAGTTATAATTCATGAACTCGATGAGACCTAGCCAAACGTAAGAAAACTATTTCGATTTTCCATGTAACCTAAGATTCCTCAGTGGTCTGTCACGTAAGCGACATCGTAACGTCCAACATGACGTCAACTCTCGATCATATGTTGACGTGCTAATTACGCCATCAGAGCGCTACTTTACGTTCATGTCCAACTCGAGTTCATATTAGGACCAAACTGGATCATGTTTCGGATCCCTTCGGGGTATGGAAAGAATTTAAAATTGGTGTCAAGAATATATAAACATATATAGGAAAAAATGAATATGAACGTAGACTCATATTCCTACATGAACCAATGTACATATGAACCAATAGGAATTGAGTGTACTAGTGCACATGGATGCACATAGAATATAGAAATTTATTTCTATTGATCCACATGTACATGATTCATATAGATATTGTTAGTTTTTTTTTTGGCTACTTGCAAAAGTTCAAATTCCTCATTCTATCTTTAGTCCCACATCGGATGCACCAAAGCCTTCATGTGTACATATATTACTTTCTCTCCTTTGCTCTATTAAGTTGTTGTGTGGGGAACCCCTTGGGCCACACGCGCGCGCCGCCGCCGCCGCCCGGCTCGGCTCGGCTCGGCTCGGTTCGGTTCGGTTCGACGCGCGTAACGGGTGCGGGTACGCGCCCACATCTGCGGGCGCCGAATGCCGATCCGATTTTCTCTTTCGGGTTCGGGCTGGGACCCTAAAAATCTTTTTGCTCCTCTTCTTTCTTTCATTTAATTTTTTCTTAAACGTTGGAATTTATTCTAAACGTTACAAATGCTTTGGACCGTTATTTTTGTGTGTGTGTCCAGGTTCATTCGGTTAATTCTCTTGTAACGGCTGAATTAATCGTAAATTAATTCTGACCGTTACACAAACAGTATTATTTATACGACCGTGTTTCATTGTAATCGGATCAGAAAATACTTACGAAACCTCTGTCAACATTCTGTTCAGTTCTTCGTCTTCATCTCCAAGCTCTGGGCAGAGCTAAGTCCTGGTCGTTCTCTCCAAGTCGTGTGCGGCAACGAGATACCGGTAGTGCGGGGATTTTACCACTAGGAGCTTCGGGTACGTCTGCACACAGATCCCGAATAAACTCTTAGGGCAGTGCTTCATGCACGACTTTCCCAGAGGCCGGTAACATATTGTTTAATTTTAATTTTTGTATTCTGAAATTGTTCAATAAGAAAATACATAAAAATTCTAACAATCTAAGAGTTTATTCGTCTGTGATAATTTAAATAGTTACTAAGAAAATACTTACTGTTGTTTTATTCTAAAGGAAAAAAAAAATTGTTACTGTTTAAATAAATAGTCACTGTTGATTTACTGTTGTTAGAATTAAAATCGTTACTATTGTTCAAACAGTTACCATTGTTTTGAAAGCACTTGCTGTTGATTTGTTTTCAAAGCACTTGCTGTTGAATTGAAATAGTTGAAAATACTTGTTGTTGATTTGGTTTACAAAGAACACAGTACTTAGTGTTTTAATACTCACTGTATTTTAATACTCACTGTTAATTCTATTGTTTTACAAAGAACACAGTTACTATTGTTTTACAAAGAACACAGTACTTAGTATTTTGATACTCACTGTGTTTTAATACTCACTGTGTTTTAATACTCACTGTATTTTAATACTCGCTATTAATACTATTGTTTTACAAAGAACACAGTTACTATTTGTTACAATTGATTTCTATTAATTTGTTAGAATTGATTTCTAGAAATTTGTTCTATAGCAATTCAAGTTAATACTGTTTCTGTTTTCACTGAAGTAAATTAAAACCGGTTGTCAAATTGCTACTTGCTACTTGTTGTGGATTATCAATACTTGTTAACAAGTTTTGTAGTTAAAAATTTATGCTGTAGCCAAACAATTATTTTATTACTGTAGCAAATTTGTTACTTGTAAAACTTGCATCTAAGTAGCACTACTCATTTGGTACTTACCATTACTCATTTGTTCTGTTGATTAGCACTACTTATTAGTTGCTGGATGCTGGAGCAAATTCTTTTGCTTAATTACTGTTAATACAATTTGCTTAATTTTTAATCACTTAGTTTTTTTTTTTAAACCAATCTAGGACCAAAAAAAAAAATTGTTTAGTAAAAGAAAATTGCAAATAAAATCTTGAATCTAAAGTTTCAAAGTAGAGACAAACTCGGGCACAAGCCGAAAGGGTCCTTCTGTCAACCGGGTGTAAACAACCCTAAGCGACACGGTACTTAAGAGTCTTCGGACCACCGCTAGCTGGGAACCGGCCCCTACAGCTAACCTGAGTTGATCAACACTTGAAAAACTAAAGATTTTAAGATTGATTAGCAAAGACCACCTAAACTATTATCCTAGACATTGTTATTAAATAATTTATATATTTTCAGATTGATTAGCAAAGACCACCTACAAGCTACCTCCCTCTTGGTCTTATATTTCTAAGGAACTTATCCATACACAAGGAGTTCTTACCTACAATCAAGTCCTAAAGAAAATTAGAACCGAAGAACAAATTAGATTGAGGTCTAAGCCTAAGACTGAATCTAAAGCTAAGGTAAAACTTGTAGAAGGCCAAGGAAAACCCAAGTCTAGACCTCCTACAAAGGAAAGGGCTCATTTAGACCAGAAGCGAACATGCTTCACAAAGGTTCTTCGAGTTCCTTCAGGTCTGTAAGCTTTCAACCCCTTATTAACCTCTCTTACCATTCTGATGATTGGTGGTTGAATTCTGGAGCTAATATTCACGTTTCGTTTGATCGCTCCTGTTTTTCAAACTATCAGAAATCAAGTGGAGGAGGTGTGACCCTAGGAGATGGCTCAACGGCACAAATTATTGGAAGAGGAAAAGTTAACCTGAAAATGACATCAGAAAAATTTTTAACTCTTCATGATGTTCTTCATGTGCCGTCTGTCAGGAGAAACCTAGTTAGTGGATCCCTTCTTGTAGCATCAGGATACAAAATTGTAATAGAGGCTAATAAAGTAGTTTTTTCTAAGCATGACTCTTTTATAGAAAAAGGCTTTGTAAAAGACGGTCTTTTCATTTTAAGTACAATGAATAAAATGTCTGATTGTTCTCTCATTGTCTCCAATATAGAATCTTCAAATGTTTGGCATGGCAGACTAGGTCATGTGAACCTAGGTTCCATTAAAAGGATGATGACTTTAGACCTTATTCCCAAGACTCCAATAGATGACAAACACAAATGTGAGATTTGTGTTCAAGCCAAACACACTAGATTACCTTTCAAATCTGTAGAAAGAAATTCTGACCTTCTAGAACTTATCCATAGTGATGTATGTGACTCAAATAGAATTTTGACCAAAGGCGGTAGAAAATACTTTGTTACGTTTATAGATGATTATTCAAAGTATTGTTATATCTACCTTCTCAAAACAAAAGATGAAGTTCTAGATAAATTTAAGGTCTACAAATCTGAAGCTGAGAATCAATTACAAAAGAAGATTAAGATCCTTAGATCTGATCGTGGTGGAGAATATACCTCAAACAAAATGACTAACTTCTGTGAAGAACATGGAATAATTCATGAGGTAACAGCTCCTTATTTACCTCAGTCTAATGGAGTTGCTGAACGCAAGAACCGCACTCTGTTAGATATGGTGAATGACATGCTTCTCAGCTCTGGTGCTCCTGATAACTTGTGGGGAGAAGCCCTTTTAACAGCCTGTTACATTCTTAATAGGATTCCTAGTAAGACAAAAGATAAGACTCCCTATGAGCTGTGGAAAGGTAGAGCACCTAGGATTAATTACCTTAGAGTTTGGGGATATCTTGCTAAAGTCGGAATTCCCGAACCTAAAAAGAGGAAGATTGGTCCCAAGACTGTAGATGCTGTTTTTATAGGATATGCCTTAGACAGCTATGCCAATAGATTTCTAGTGACTCACTCAGAAGTAAATAAAATCTCTAACAATACCATTATAGAAGCAAGAGATGCAGTTTACTTTGAAAACATATTTCCTTTTAAGGATAGAAGTTCAATCTCTTCCTCCATACCCTCTACTAGTTCTCAAGTCCAAATACCTAGCTCTCAATCTGAACAAGACTTAGAACTAAGACGGAGTAAAAGGAATAGGATTAAGAAAAATTTAGGAGAAGGATTCTTCACATTTTTGATAGAGGGTGATCCCTCAACTTATGAAGAAGCAATGTCGTCTCCTGATGCTCCCTTCTGGAAAGAAGCCATTAACAGTGAATACAACTCCATCATGGAGAATAACACTTGGTTTCTAACAGATCTACCTTTAGGGAATAAACCAATAGGTTGTAAGTGGATTTTCAAGAAGAAACTCAGAGCCGATGGTACTATAGAGAAATACAAAGCTAGATTAGTTGCTAAGGATTTTACCCAGAAGAAAGGGTTAGATTATTTTGATACCTACTCTCCTGTAGCTAGGATCACATCCATTAGAACTCTCTTGGCCTTAGCATCCATTCATGATATGCTAATCCATCAAATGGATGTAAAGACAACATTTTTGAATGGATATCTAGAGGAAGAACTTTATATGGACCAACCTGAAGGTTTCATAGCTAAAGGTCAAGAAAAAAAGTTTGCAGACTAGTAAAATCCCTCTATGGCTTGAAATAAGCTCCCAAACAATGGCACAATAAATTTGACAAAGTAATTTATGAATATGGTTTCTTGTCAAATGAGTATGACAAATGTATATACTCTAAAGGTACATGTAATAGTTGTGTCATTTTTTGCTTGTATGTAGATGACATCCTTATCCTAGAATCATCACTGGAATTGATAAATATTACAAAGGACTATTTATCTAGCCAGTTTGATATGAAAGACCTAGGAGAAGCCAACTTAATTTTGGGAATGCAAGTGACCAAAGGCAAAGAGGGTTATACTCTATCTTTAGCACATTCAATTAAAAAAATGCTAAAAAGATTTAAGTTATTTGATAAGAAACCTGTCCTTACTCCTTATGACAGCAGTATTGTACTGAAAAAGAATGAAGGACCACCTTTGGAATAACATAAATATTCCCAGATGATAGGCTCCCTTATGTATATAACAAACAGGACAAGACCTGATATTGCATTTGCTATTGGGAGACTAAGCAGATATACCAGTAACCCAAATCAGTCACATTGGACTGCCTTGGATAGGGTATTTAGATATCTCAAGGGCCTTTAGATTACAAACTTCATTTTACTAGGCACCCTGATATCATAGAAGGTTATTCAGATGCAAACTGGGTAACCGACTCACATGATATAAAATCTACTACTGGATATATTTTTACTCTAGGAGGAGCTGCGATCTCCTGGGGCTCTTGTAAGCAAACTATCATAGCTAGGAGTACAATGGACTCTGAAATGATAGCTTTAGATACAACTTGCACAGAAGCTGAATGGCTTAAAAATCTTATTATGCTATACTTGTTTCTTTTAGTCCTGTTCCTGCAATTTCTATAAATTGTGATAATAAATCTGTTATTGAACTACTAAAGCATGATTCTGTGAATGCTAAGATGAACAGGCACCTGCAGCTGCGCTTCAAGTCAATAAAAAGCCTACTAGGCAAATATGTGGTTCTTGACTATATAAAGTCATAAAAGAACCTTGCAGATCACTTGACGAAGGGTCTGTCTAGGACTTTGATCCTAGAATCATCGAGGGGGATGGGGTTAAGCCCATAAATTAGTCACCAGCAGTGGCAACCCAACCGAGTCTGACTGGAGATCCCAAGAAGCCGGTTCAATGGGTAGAAACAAGCTGAACTTAGGTGACTTTATGGAACACTGACTCGAGATTAAAATCTCATTAAAATAAAGCCCAAGCGGCTGTACATATGTACAATTACTCCCCATCCCTATGGTGACAGTGTTCCTGTGTGATATGGTTAGGATGAGTTTAAACTCTTAATAGGTCCAAGCTGTAATGCTGGGTTGATTCATATCACCAACCATTAAGGACTTACCTATATGAGAGGTCGTGAAGGCCGCGACTATGGGACAGGGCGATCCCAGACAACTCTCATGAATGTAGAAAGTGCGCATGGCCATTTAAAAGCGCCATCCGATAGACCAAGGACCTCTAGCGTACTATGTGTGCTATTTTCTAAATCTGGTTCAAGAAGTCTGATTCAAGGCGTAGTCCATCAAGCACTTCTTCAGATTAAGACAATAGTTACTACGTGAGGTTCAAGGCTGTAGTCCATCTCATCTATGCATAGTATTTTACTGCCCAGATGCTCTCTCTCTCTAATTTTACTTCACTCTTATTTCTGTTTCGGAACTTGATCTTTTGGGGGGGGATTGTTAGTTTTTTTTTTGGCTACTTGCAAAAGTTCAAATTCCTCATTCTATCTTTAGTCCCACATCGGATGCACCAAAGCCTTCATGTGTACATATATTACTTTCTCTCCTTTGCTCTATTAAGTTGTTATGTGGGGAACCCCTTGGGCCACACGCGCGCGCCGCCGCCGCTGTCCGGCCCGGCTCGGCTCGGTTCGGTTCGGTTCGGCGCGCGTAACGGGTGCGGGTACGCGCCCACATCTGCGGGCGCCGAATGCCGATCCGATTTCCTCTTTCGGGTTCGGGCTGGGACCCTAAAAATTTTTTTGCTCCTCTTCTTTCTTTCATTTAATTTTTTCTTAAACGTTGGAATTTATTCTAAACGTTACAAATGCTTTGGACCGTTATTTTTGTGTGTGTGTCCAGGTTCATTCGGTTAATTCTCTTGTAACGGCTGAATTAATCGTAAATTAATTCTGACCGTTACACAAACAGTATTATTTATACGACCATGTTTCATTGTAATCGGATCAGAAAATTCTTACGAAACCTCTGTCAACATTCTGTTCAGTTCTTCGTCTTCATCTCCAAGCTCTGGGCAGAGCTAAGTCCTGGTCGTTCTCTCCAAGTCGTGTGCGGCAACGAGATACCGTTAGTGCGGGGGTTTTACCACTAGGAGCTTCGGGTACGTCTGCACACAGATCCCGAATAAACTCTTAGGGCAGTGCTTCGTGCACGACTTCCCCAGAGGCCGGTAACATATTGTTTAATTTTAATTTTTGTATTCTTAAATTGTTCAATAAGAAAATACATAAAAATTCTAACAGATATATGAGCCTATAGTTCATATTCCGTTTACCCACATATATAATATAGAAAATTTCTTATATTATATGTTAGGGGTAGTATTAGAACCTCCTTCTCTCGTACCGTCAAACATCTTAGTTACTACCACCTTTATGTCATGTATTGAATTATTAATTATCTTTTTATAAGAAATACACAGGTTTTATTCTAATGTACAACTAAATTTTGACTCGAGTTAGGAAAATTTCCCAACAATATTTATCCCACTATTTTATATATATCAGAAAAAAAATATTTTAGCAAATTAATGCTCTTATTCAAAAATATAGAAACTAGTATATACTTTCACTATTAAAAAAAAAAAAACTAAAAAATACTTTTATTTCTTGTACATCAGCCAAAATTTTGGTTAAAATTGTGGAGATATAGTTTAAAATTTTAATTATTTCGAGAACATTTATTAGTTTTTTAAAATAATAAAAATATATACTAGTTTCTATATTTTGATTGAGGACATTTGTTAAAATATTTAAAAAGAAAACATTGAATCATCTTCTATGACACACTTGGAAGCATAATTGCCCTTCAAACGTCCTTCAAATGAGGAATCGTTATCGAATATTGATTAAGCTGCTCGATTGTTAGAGAGACGATCATAACTCGAATGTTGGCTGCAAGAAAACAGACCATCAGCACATGCACAGAATAGTTTACACCAAGTAATCTTAAGAAGAAGAAAGCTAGAAAAAAGAAGAAGAAGAAGTGGGAATTCTCAAATACTATGGATATATTATGTTCCAATAAAAGTGTTATTTTGATTAATAATATTTCCTTTGGTATTTTTGACACGATCGACATTGATACTTGAGTTAGATCTGCATGTAATCATTCTTCTGCAGCTTGAAATTACTACCACTTCTTAATTATGATTCGTTGCACCTTCACAATCATGAACACGCTCGTCAGGTCCTCATTCCGTATAAATTTCCTTAATTGATGTCTTTTTTAATTTCTGCTGTTCTTTTCTGATATTCTCTTTTTCAGTGATCAGTTTGATATCAGTTGGATCAGTTTAATTGTTGCTGTTCTTTACTGAAAGGAACTGAAATTAGAGAAGCCGGGACAAATTATGGGCTATACTTTCTTTTCTTTTCTTTTTTCTTTCAGGTTCCTGAAAAAATTCTTTTAATTGTCACTGGCAGCAATGATTTTGTTTCTCTCTCTCTCTCTATTCGCTCCCTCCCTATGCAATAATGCAACCAAAAGGCATGGTTCTTCTCCTGTCGGTTGCTTATTAGTAAATTTGGCTACTGATCGATAGCGCTACAGAATGATGACATTTTCAACCTGAAGAAATGAGTATGTTAAACGTGTGTGTGTGTAAAGAAAGGATCAGCATTCATGAGTTGTATAATTAACTGGGCCTTTTGCTGCCTGGAGCCATCAGTGCGAGCAGCGACGACAGAGGAAGCCAGCGCTCAGCAGGCTAAATTTAATGTTTCGACACTGATTCGACACAGCTTTAGTCCTTCGACACTTAACAAAGACCGGAAGGCTAAGGATGGAGTACTAAAAGAAAATAACATTTTCTTTTTTTATGTTTGATAGAAAGGATGTAAAAGAAAGGAGATTTACTTTACTTTGTTTGATATGGGAGGAATAAAAAAGTGAAAGAAAAAAAAAAGAGAATGATGTATTTTTCTTTCATACGAAAAGAAATTATTATTTTCTTCCTTTATGTTTGATAGAAAGGATGTAAAAGAAAGGAGATTTACTTTACTTTGTTTTGTTTGATATGGAAGAAAAACTGGAAGCAAAGAAAGTAAAAAAATAAAATAGACTTTACCAATTTTATCCTCAACTAAAGACACTTATTTACCATTTGACTTCATAAATAATTTTTAAATAATACAATTAATATGAGACTATAATTGTTAACTAATATAAACTTTTAAATTTTTTTTTTACTTTTACTCCCACTTTTGAAGAGATTGAATTTCCTAGGTTAGAAGGACTAAGATTGGTTCGCGGAAATAGGACATTAGAAAATGAAAGTTATTCATTAATTTGCATGCCAAAACCAAAGAAAAGGAGTGATTTCAAAGTAAAATAGAAAAGAAAAATGATTCCTCTCACGAATGTATTTTTTTTCCAATTCCTTTTTTGTATCTTTTCAAATATCAGAAGTAGAAAAAAAAAAAAAGATTTGATAAAAATTTTAATTTTTGAAAAGAAAAAAACAATAAAGAATTAAAAAAAAAATTCGCGAACCAAACAACCCGAAGTATAATACCTATCGATCAACAAAACTGAACGGTGTTCAAGTGTTTTTTCTCTCTCGGATTTTAGCCATCACTGACTTGCTTGATCTGGCTATTGATTGAATGGTCGAGTCGTCTGCTGAATATATATTGTCAGTCGTTTGAACTATATATACTGGGAATTGAACTTATTTTTTATTTTTTTGGCGTTCGTCTATTTGATTTCTGCAATTTCCTTGAATAAATTATCAAACATCTTGAGATGATAATCAACATAAAAGTCGAACACCGGTGTGGTATTAGCAAAACACATCTTCAAGCTGATCATTTTCTAAACAATTTTCTTTTCAGAATATCTCACTTTGGCTTTGTGGTGGACCAAACTACACTGATCATCTCAATGTATTTTTCTCCTAATTGTATAAAAATGATTTCTAGTAGTCAATATACTTCATGACACCAAATGTAAGTAAAAGTAAAACCATTCGACAAAAAATATTTAAAGTTTGTTAATGTATTAGGTTGGTTAGGTGACTTAAAAGGCAATTCAAGTGTTAATCATGGGAAGCACTAGGAGAAGGTTCCTTCTTCTTTTTTTTCTTTCTTTCTCATCTTTGGGGATTCTAAAAATCTATATATAAATATAAAATAAAAAAATAAACGTTGGAGGGGTTTGGCTTCTTTGGGCCCATGAGGATGCCTTTTGTGTTGCTTTCAAAGGCAACCCCACCATGATGATATCCTCTCTTCTATTATATTTTTTTTCGTTCTTTTTTCTTTTTCTTTTAGAGAAGACACTTAAATGTAATATGAAGCTAATGCCTCTTAATTTAATGTAGAAAGTAAGCATTTTATTAGCAAGATTATCATTTTCTAGTTTATTTTCAATGTCTTTCCCGAGCTATAACCATTGGTCCAATTAGTCACCTCTTGAAGACATAGGACCTGATTTTTGTTGTTGTTGTTGTTGTTGTTGTGTGTTGGATGTTCGAAACGCGTCCATGATGTAAACAAAGATAAGGGAGGGGTCGGAGTTTCAGATCTTGTACGACCTTAAATATTAAAGATATTAGGTAAATCAAGATATTTGAATAGTAGCGATTGATTAAAAGCTTGAATTCACATGTACATTATTTTGATACTTATTTTTACAGAATTAAGTATCTCAATAGCTTTTGAAAGATCTTATATGTCCTTATGGTGGATTTGAAATTGCTACAAAATTTATAAAAAATTGTTGACATAATAAGTTCGCGTAGCTTATACTATTAACTAAATATATACGGTTACCTATGTGCTAAAAATAAATGTCAAACTGAATAATAACACAGCCTAAAGATAAATGAAACAGAAAATTACATAAAAAGTAAAAAAAAAATTATATATATTATATAAAGGGTATAATGTTTTGAAAATTTGTACGTACAACATATTATCGCACAAAAAATAGGACGTAAAATCGAAGAAAAAAAAAATACCCACGCCTCATTTTAGGACATAAGTTACTAACTTACGCCATATTTTGATGCATAAAAATTTAATTACCAAATAAATTTAAATTTAATCGTGGATTAGTAAAAATAACCGTGGTTTAAAAAAAAAAATTTAAGTCACGCCTAAAAATTTGACGTAAGTTGCTAACTTACGCCAAATTTTAGTGCGAAAGTTTTAATATTTTCGTTAATCTTGATTAGCGTTTAATTCAAAAAAATTATAAGTACGCCTAAAAATGAGGCGTAAGTTACTTTAAAAAAAAAACTACTCACGCATCAATTTTGGACATAAGTTAGGTTTGACCGGATATGGGTGGGGGTTGCGTGTTGTTGGGGAGAAATTAAATGAGGATTAAATGTCTTTGGGTTATATAGGGGAAGGGGAGGGTAAAAAAAATTTACAGAAGAAAGAAGATAATTGAAGAAGAAGAAGAAGAAGAAGAAGAAGAATGAGGAGGAGGAGGAGGAGGAGGAGGAGGAGGAGCAGGCAGCGGGAGCAAAGGTAATTTTTCAGTATTTTTTATTATAAATGTATTATATTTTAAATTACAATATATATATATATATATATATATATATATATATATATATATATATATATATATATGCACCTCCTTTATTAAAATGTGCATAAAATAAAGAATAAAGCGACAGGCACTTACTAATACTAGTGACCTGGAGATAAGCTCGAATCATCGATGACCGAGAGGTGTCACGACCCGCACCCAAAAATCGGGCATGAGCCGTGGGTACGTCCAGCCTACGCCGCAGAATCGGTGGTAGAAAGCTGTAAAGATTCTTTCTAGGTCAACCATCTATCTATATAACTCACAAAAAATTTGTCAATATCCTCTCCAAAAGGAGGGCAACCACGCAATATATATATATATATATATATATATATATATATATATATATATATATATATATATATATAATCCTCTCCAAAAGGAGGGCAACCACGCAATATATATATGAATACTCAATCACAATAATCTAGGGAAAGAGTAAAAGCACGATATGATAGCAAAAGGAAACCAGAACCAAAAAGAGCAAGACAATATCCAAATATACAGTCCAAGTCTATAATAGTCTACAACATCTCACAGCATCAAAAGAATAAGTACAATCATCCAAAATAACAACTGGGAACAACCCAGGAAACCCACCTAGCTAACTAGGGCGCTAACGGCGTCTCTTCGGCACACTCCTCCTCGATCTCGGGGTCACAACCCTCGTCGACACCCGGCCCGTAGAAAGTCGGGCATAAATCCTCAGGATCCTCTGGAAAAAAAATGCCCAGTCAGGACTGGAGCGAAGTACATAACTCTGAAAGCAACTCCAAACCCATGGTAAGGTGTATATGACGAGCAATAGAAAAGTATACAAGATGCACATGAAAATAAATACATGCTGGAGCAGATAAAGTAGCTGCAATATAAACTGGAGAACAATACAAGTAGAGAAGTAACTGCATGTGAGAAAACATGAATACTAGCTAAGTGCCTTGAGCACAAGTTCGTTATGTGATCGGCTTAGGTTGCACATAAAAAACACTACGATAACTCCGTTATGCGTGAGTTGCATAACCGACATACACATGGATACTGTTTGGCTTTGATCACATAACCAACTCCTACTACCCTCACCCACTAATACTCTTGGATCCAACCACGGCACGCTACGTACATGATAATAGCTCGCGCACACGAAGGTGAGAGCACAAGAAGCACATGATAGCACATGAGAATCAATACCCGAAGCACATGATAAAATACACGTGATAGAGTACCCGCTGAACACGGTAAGGGGGATAGCATCTCATGACGGGATCCACTAGTACCATCTCGTGTAACAGTGTGTCAGAATCAAGTATCACAGTTCTAGAACAGGTGATATAAACGCTATCATGAAATAGAAACTATCAGAGGTAGGTACTCGCCTGATGTCCTGAGCAACTGATGAGGATCGAGATCCGGACCCGTGTCGCAAGAACCTATTGTGAAAAACAAGATTAAACAGGGTTCTAAGGAGTTAAACTGATATAAAATAATTAAAAATATGCTTCTAGGGATATTCTAGGTCGAACGGGTCAAACCGGTAAAATTTGGGTCAAAAAGTCAACGCGGAATCTAAAAAGTCAACTCTAGGTCAAAACTAGGTCAAATGTTGACTTTTATGGTCAACGGGGACAATTATGGTCAAAGATAGGTCAAACCAGGGTGCCCCTGAAATTCTAGGTCAAAACTAGCTCATTAAGCTAGTAAACTCTCAAACTCGCCTCCTCGAGATACCGGGATACCCTCGGTATCCGATACCTCGCCCTTGGCCATGCACCCCGCCTAAACCCGCTAAAACCTATGCTAGCACGCGTAAATATACATACCAAAACATATAAAAATCACTCCAATACTATTCCTAGGCAAATGCTCAAAAACCCCGCTCGAAACTCAATACCTTGGTGAGATACCTTGATATCTCAAGGTATTGGGATATCTCTCTCATACCCCTCTAACTAGCTATTTAGTTAGCTATCTAAGTATATAGATATACTCCTAGTTAATAATCTAGGCTAGAAAATATATATATCTAATACATATATGCACATACCTACGTATCTATATATATACCTATTCACACATACACGCATATACCCACACACACTCTCAATATGTATATATATCTATCTAGATATCTATACATATATATTGCTATAGGTATATATATATATATATATATATATATATATATACACACTTAGATAGATGTAACTAACTATCTATCTATCTATCTATCTATTTAGTATCTATCTATGTATCCATCTAACTATCTATTTATATCTAATAATCTATCTATCTATATATCTATCTATCTATCTAGTTATCTATATATATATATATATATATATATATATATATATATATATATATATATATATATATATATATATATATATAGCTAACTATTATCTATCTATCAATCTACCTATCTATCTAAGTATTCCTAAACCTCACTCTCACCCCTCGCTACTGCGAAAGCTGCTGCTGCTGCATGCTTGTACTGCTGCTGCATTTAACTGCTGCTGCTGCTGCCTTAATGCTGCATTTTACTGCTGCTGAATTTTACTGCTGCTAGAGGTGCCGGTTATCAAGTCATTTACTGATGACCCTCTGTAATATAAATAGAGACTCGGTCTCTCGTTAAGAGGTACCTTATTTTTTACTACTATTGTTCTAGTTTGTTGTGTGCTTCTTTTCAGTTTTGTGTGCTTCCTTTCCTGTACTCTGTAACTTTCAATTATCAATAAAAGTTTGAAGTTATTGAGTAAAGTTTGAAGTTATTAAGTTCAAGCGAACTGTCTCTCATCCTCGATTATTCTCTTTCTTGGTATCAGAGCCAGATGGTTCAAGGCTGAGGTAATTCTACTTCCTCACAGACATGTAATAGTTATGATGAAGATTATTATTTTCTTGTTATTTTTCTGGTATAATTATTATTACTAATAAAGCTGTTGCACTAGTTAACTATAATAGAGCTAGGATGTGTCAAAGCGATATGTCTTACACCTAGTGGGACGACACCAAAGTCGCGTAGCCTTGTTATGTCGTGATGGCAGTTGATGGCATAAATCGTTGTCAGCCGTGCTAGGCATTTTTTATCGTTAGATCTGTCCAAAACTACTGGAGTAGTTTACTAAGGCAAAAGAGTTATAGTAATAATTATTTATAGCAGTCTTAGTAACTTGATTATAATAATTTATCATTCTATTAATGAAAGTGAGCGAAGTAGAACCTCAACATGCTGATGAATCAAACATTAGCAATTGGTTCCAATAAGAAAGTCCTTACTAAGGGTAAGGCAATTAAAAATGCTCAAAATTTTGAGTATTCCTCTGAATTAGAGGAATTGAATAAATGGACTATTCCAAAGGTAAAGCCAAATAAAATTTATTAAATTGAGACTTTTGACTTTAAATCATTCATTGCCATCAAAATAATGGAAAGAACTGTATCTGTGAATGACACAGAACACTCGCTTAAATTATTAAACGAAGATAATATTGGGCATTGTCACGCCCCAGTCCCAAAATACGTAGGACTAGGAATACGCGACACGCCAGCTACGCATTCGACCAGACTCTGGTCCGACTCGAATATGTATAAGCTGTAAACTACTGATGACTATCTAAATAATCCAGTAAATATAAACATCTATGTCTCAATCCACAATGAACAGAAGTACACAAGAATGAGCTACATGTGCTAAAGTCGGCCGCCCAATAAACACACAAACTCGAATAGACTCGAGAAGAGATGAGTCTATAAAAACTAGGCTACAACAGCAGATAAATAATCAATATGAATAAAGTAACCATAATGCCGGTAGAAATGATATGAGTACCTGGTGCCAATGCCCGCAAGACAAGCAACTCCATCAGCAACTCCAAAAGCTCTGTAATCGTCTATGTTGCAAAACTGGCAGGGGACCAGGTCCTCAGAGGGACATAACAAGGTACAAAAATACAGTATGCCAAGTATAACAGAAAGTACAAGTACAACGACGGGGTAATCTAGCATAACCAAACAAGTGAGACACAGTTTAAAGACAATGTTCGACGCGTGGGCTATCGAAAATAAAATCGTAGCTCCGGACACGAAAACACACGGGACGTGCTGCAGCTCCGGGCAAAGAGTCACACGGGTGATACAACTACTCTAGATACAGGATCACTACAGAAATAGTACATATACATATATTAGCGCGTGCAGAGGAGCCCAAAGGTCTAGTAACTGTCTTTCCCTTCCCAAGCGTTCAACGATTGTGCGCTGAACCGGAACCTCTATCTAGCAGTCTCTTCGCAGAGAAGTATCTATTAACAAACACGACCCTAAGGTCGTTCCAGTCTCCAGTCATGATGTCAGTATCAAGATACAGAAAATCTAACACGATAACAGTGTATGAATGTGTCCTGGGTGGCGATATACTCAGGTACGTACATCGAGATATTACGAACATCTAGCATTCGTTACAAAATGTTGTGACGAACGTCTGCACCCGGTTGTGATCCGGACACGAAGTATCAATCGTAATCAAACACACACGCACAATGTATATAATGAAATAATAAGTATCTGTAACTGAAATACAGGATGGCAAGGTACCCTTGCCTGCGTCCGGCTGCTGAAGATGGGGATCCGGTACGACGTCCAAGTTCGCAGGTCCCGTAGTACCTAGAGACGAGATACAAACTCAATCAATAAACTATCACGTGGAAAACAGGGATGTGACACACGTCTAAACATATGCTCAGACTCAGCTACAACTCACAGGGACACGACGCTAGAGGGTTGACCAAGGTTGACTAATAGTACGTTACGTCAAATCAAATTAATCATCTGTACAATATCATCAAACTATCCTCAATCCTACTATATTCATCACAGTGTTTATCAGTATTTTGAGCCATGATCAATCCTCAGATTCCTCCTGGTCTTCACAGACATTATTACTCACGGTGACACATGTCATCCTCAAATAAATTATCAATATTTATTAAACCTTTCGTTTTATATCTTCATTACCAATTCACAATAAGTACTAGTCTTCAATTAAACCCATCATTAATTATCAGTCCCCAATCACCGATTAATGGTTTGATACCACACATCATTTCACAATAAATCACCTGTCCCTCGATGATAGATCATAGTATTATTTCGCAACAATTTAATCTGCTCAACAACAATAATCAATAGGCATAAATTAAATGAAATACCCTAACATCTCAAACCTAGCATTTATAAAGCCTAAACAAAGATCCATTTATTCTCAAACCCTACCTTATTGTATATCCATTAATTTGCATTATATACTATGAACATAAATCCTAAACACAACAATAAACCCTAATCACATATTGTTAAATCACAAGATTCATTAACACTAACTAAAATACACAAGACAAAATATACAAAATTATAGAGAGGGGGGAGTGTTTCACCTCGGCGAGGTGGTGGTGATGCTGGCCGGATGGCCGAGGCATGAAGTCGGCCGGGGGGTGGAGCTTGTGGCAGCGGGGTTGGCTCGGTCGACTGGAGGTGTTGATGAAGACGATGGTGGTGGTGGTAATGTGGTCGTGTTGCTGGCAGCCACTGTAGAAGGGCCTGGCCGGAGCAGTCGAGGTGGGCTCAAGGCAATGGCGGATGTGGTTGGTTGCTAGCTCGCCGGGGTGGAGCTCGGGCTCGCCGTGGGGAGTCACTAGAAATGGAGGTGGTCGTGGTGTGCGGTGGTGAAACGGCCAGAGTGGGGGGGCCTGGCACCGCAGTCGGTTGCTCGTGGCAGCGGTCGGGTGAAGTGGTGGTGGGTCATAGATGGCCGATTGGAGAGAAAGAAGAAGTGGAGGTAGTGGTAATGGCGGATGGTGGTGGAACGGGGATGGCACAGCAGGGGGGTTGCAGTGGTGTTGCTGGTAGTTCCGATGGGGGATGAGCTCGGGCTCGTGGAGGTGTAGGAGGAGGCCGTAGGGTGATGACGCGGTGGTAGCCGGTGTGTGGTGGTGGCATTGATGTGTGGTCGGTCGTGGAAGCAGGGCGGAGGCGAGGTGCTGCTGGTCGTGGGGTAAAGTCAGCGACAGTCGGTCGGCTGGCCGGAGTAACAGGGCCGGCCGGGCGGGTACTTCATTGAAGAAGAAGGAGAAATGATGTAAGGAGGAGAAGAAGAAGGAAAGAAGAAGAAGAAAGGAAGAAGGAAAGAAAGCCTACGGTTTTGAGGGAGGGAGGAGAGAGAGAGAGAGAGAGAGGGGGGTTTCCCAAGTTTGGGGATTAGGGCCTGCTTGGGAAAGAGTGTGGGAAGAGATATTATATAGGAAAAGGTGATGGGTAGTTGGTGGTCATGATCAAATCCTCATTTGAATGAGGGGCTAGGATCTAACATGAAGGATTACTCATACAAAGGAGAGAGTGGGGATGGGCTTGACCGGTCAAAGGAGAGGAGGCTTGTTCATTTGGTCTTGACCAATGAGGTTATGACATATGTTACAACATTTGCAATTAAGCCCCTTAAGTTTGGATATTTGCACAAACACATGAAATGATGGAAAATTTGTGGGGGAATTGGTGTTTGGTGTTTTGTAGGGTGAGGGGGTGTTGTGTGTTTTATATTGGCTTAATTAAAGGGGCATTGGAATTAAATTGGGATTAAAATATGATTAGTCAAAGTTGGTATCCCTAATTTAATTAGAATAAATTGTCATGTGCTCTTAAATTAAATGGGGGCACATGGGATCTTAATTGAGAATGATACAAAGGTCATGAATGGTGTAGGCATGGTGTCAGTCTTGGACCCTTTAATTGGTCCGGCTCAACGGGTTAAGTTGGTGTCTCAAATTTGATGGCAATGACACAGGTGTGCGACACATGATTAAATATGGATTTCGGTTACGAAAAATTGTGCAATTAATTTAGAGCACAAGAAATTATGATTTTGAGTGACGGGAAAGTCCAGCGCCTAAATTGGCATGTCAAGTCAAGAGTGCAATAATATGTTATAATTTATGGGCTGATGTTGGGCTCCGAATATTTCAACAACGGTAGGGCGCGCCAAGGATTTTAAATAAAAATCAGACATCTGTAACCTTATTCTAAACCTCAAACATCTGCTGCAATACCAAAATTTTCTAACCCATACCAAACTATCTATAGAAATAAATGAGGGGGTTTACAGGCATATATGTGATATTTATAATTATGTTTATATATGATCAATACAGCTTGCATTTAAACCTTTAACTCTACTAGGGTTAAATGCATCAATAATGACATCTCTTAGAGATGCAAGATACTTAGATTGGAGCCAATCCCTAATATGAGTTATGCATACTAGTCTATGTCATGGCCCTGTCTACTTTAATGTTTAGTCCAATTTAACTCTGTCACTGACATTTGCTTATCTTTTAGAGTCTGTGACTTTAAATGTGAAAATCAATGGTTAAAATTTTCTTCCGGGATCAAAAACTATAGCAATAATCTATAGGATCTATTACAAGGTAATGAATATTATTACTCCCAATGCGAAGCATATTATCAAACCGGGTAAAACTACTTTGGTTGAAACTAATTTGCTAACATCCAAAGCAGCCACGAATCAAATCATTAGATAGGATGAAATAAAATTTTCAAATGAATGGATCTTGAATCAAATTGTACCGCCAAGACCATTCTAATATACCATTTGTAGGTAATGAATAAATCCATCTTTTGTAAGAAATTATCTCTCTTTATTTGTCGTTCCATTTGAACAGACTGGATCTCATCTCCTTGTTCTTCAGGTTTAAAAGAACCTGTAGAAGATTCTCCAGTTTCTATTAATCTGGCATTATTTCTAGACATATTATCTAGTTCAAGCTTATCCAATCTTTTATGTATTTGTTTATCAGTTAACTCGCATATGTTTCATTCATAGATTTCTTTCTCCACTGTAGTAATTTTGAACGATCAAATCATTCTTTTCAAATAGTACATCAGTTGGAGTGGGTCTTTTATAATAATATTTCATCAGGTTCTGATCAATTGGTGGAATCGTATTGATAAAAAAGAGAAGGTACAAATTATAAAAAAAATCTATCAAGGAGAATGAGGTCCTTGTTGAAGACAAGCTAAAGAGAAAAATGATAGAAGAAAGCTCTCTGAAAAAATTGAAGGATTCGTTAAGACGAAGAAATTCTCGAATTATTGAGGAAGAATTAAAGAAAAAATGTCTTCAATATAAGCATAATCAATTTGAATCAATTTTTGAAACAGATAGTTGTTCTGTTGGTTCTACCAGATCATAAATAAGGTGGTAGAATTTTCAGGGTAGCACCAAATTGTAGCCACCAACGAATAAACCAAGCAAAAATTTTCTGTTTAAGAATTTCTGGACAAATTCTAATAAACCAAGAGTGCTTCTGCTTACTATTGTCGAAGTAGAAGACTTTGGTGAAAGCTTCGATATTGTCCCAATAAGTGTATGGAACATTGATTCCTTTATCATGATAAAGTAATTGCTTAATTATATTAGGATGAAGTTCCCATGATTGAGGGGTAATAATATGACGAATAATAATTTTGCTATAATTGACGTCACTGCGAAGATCATTGGTTTTCTGATAGAAATGTTCTATCTCAACTGATTTAGTTGTCAACATGATACCTTCATAGACATTTCGGTCTTTACCCTGTATAGGAAACATATTGGCTTCCAAATATTTGTTTTTTAATTTCTACGGATCATTCATGAGTGGAATATCGAATTTCTCCAATTGTAGAATTTTTTTAGATTATGTGTTCTGGGTGAAAATTATTTCAATCTCAACGGCCTGCTTGTATGAGGATACATTGGTTTTCTCAGAATCTTGAATCTGAATTCCTCTATTAGAGGACTTCGCTGTTTTTCCAAGAACAGTTTTCTTGGAACGTCGTGACTCATTTGAGCCAAAAGTCATGGGTCTAGGAACCCATGGTTGTTTTCCTTTGTCCTTATTCATGATCCTGTAAAAATTCACGAGTAGGAAAGTCAGCAAGTGAATTGTCAGTTCCTTTAATATATTCAATTTCAAAATCAAATATAGTTAATTCAGTTTGCCATCTAGCAAATATTTGCTTAAATGCTAAATTTTTAACATTTTTTCTAAGACAGTCTTAGCAGAGCTACAATCAATGCCTAATAAGAATTTCTTATTAAGTAAATCATGTTAAAATTTATGAATGCATTGAATAATTGAAATAATTTTTTTCTTAATAGTGGAATAATTAATTTGAGTATTATTTCATTTGTCCGAATGATATCTCACTAACACTTCTTTATTAGTGTCATGATTGAGTAGTTTTAGTATCCCACCATAGCCAATATTACTGGCATCAGTTTCTACAATTTTAAACCATTCAACATTGGCTAAGTGTAAGCAAGGTAAATTTTTTATCTTCTGCTTTATTATTTAAAGGAGACCACTAATATCTCCATTAGGCCTCATACGGAGGTAAATGACTACAAAGTAACCAAACCCTCAGAGGTTACTAAAGAATATATAAAAGAGCTAATAGCTCAAGCTAAACAAAAGCTTAACAATGTTAGTGAAAACACTAATAGGAATAAATCAGCTATTTATGACCTTAAGAAAAGTATTCAGGTTATTAATGGACAATCTTTCCATGCTACTTCTGAATTGTCAGAAAATGATATGCAATATGAAGATTTTGTAGATACTGATAAGGATATTAATCCTAATCACATTGATACTCAACAAAAAATATTAGTGACATAAATTTAGCATCTAAGCAAATATTTGCTAGATGGCAAGCTGAATTAGCCATATTTAATTTTAAAATTTAATATATTAAAGGAACTGACAATTTACTTACTGGCTTTCTTACTCATAAATTTTTACAGGACCATGAATAAGAAGGACAAAGAAAAACAACCATGAGTTCCTAGACCCATGACTTATGGCTCCAATGAGTAACGACGTTCTTTATTAGTGTCAGGATTGAGTTGTTTTAGTATTCCACCAAAGCCAATATTACTGGCATCAGTTTCTATAATTTTAAACCACTCAACATTGGCTAAGTGTAAGCATGTTAAATTTTTTACCTTCTACTTTATTATTTTTACTGCTTCAGTGTGAGCATTGTCTCACGTAGCAGGATTTTTTTCTTAATCTTTGATACAAATTTTTGTATCATTTGCGATATTCTTATAAAACTCAGATACATAGTTTAATGGACATAAGAATCACTGTAACTGTTTATTATCTGTTATTACATTAGAAAATTTAGAAGCAAATTATATGTTTCTGTCAATAAAAATTATTGTGTTATTCATAATATTATGTCCAAAAAATCTAATTTCTTGCTAAAAGATTTTCATTTTGGGACAAAAATTACTAAGCCATTTTTAATAGCTAAGTGTTTAAACACACTAAGGTGTTTAAAGTGCTCTTCTATTGTATTAGAGAAGATCAGTATATCATCTATATAAGATAATATAAAATTAGAATGTTGAATGAATATTTTATTCATAATATTCTGAAATTCTGAAGGCGCATTCTTCTGACCAATATATATATATATATATATATATATATATATATATATATATGGATCCGGATCAAGAGCATCGCTTATAAAGCCCCCCAAAAGTCCCGTCATTTTTAGCCGTTGGATCGTCTTTAAGTCATCTAATCTTGACCGTTGTTTTGATCAACGGTCAAGATTAGATGCCTTAAAGCACCATCCAACGGACCACAATGACGAAACTTTTTGGGAGCTTTATAAGCGGGACTCTTGATCCGGATCATATATATATATATATATATATATATATATATATATATGAGCCATAGACTCATATTTCTACATGAGCCATGCACACGTGGACCAATAGGAATAGATTTTTACATTCCATGTGCACTAGTACACTCAATTCTTTTTGGTACACATGTGCATTGGCTCATGTAAAAATATGAGCCTATGGCTCATATATCTTTTTCAATATATATATATATATATATATATATATATATATATATATATATATATATATATATATATATATATATATATATATATATATATGGAAAAAGGTATGTGAGCCATAGGCTCATATTCCTACATGAGCCTATATATATATATATATATATATATATATATATATATATATATATATACACACACACACATAATTGTTAGTAAACATAAAAACCAAAAATTTACTTCTATGCTTTATCTGTTAAAACAATTATATATAAATAACAAATAAGCAAAATATAAAAAGAAAAATATTATATATAAATAAAAAGAAAACCGTAATATATGTAATTATTTTGACAGTGGTCATTTTATAGATGGCGGGTCAAAACGACTGTCGCATACCAGGTGGACTGACTACACATGCTATTATCTAGGATCGAGTGTCTCAAATATTGAGTCTAGTATATGGGGGAGAGGTAATCTTGTTTAAAATAAATTATCATTATTAGCATTGATAATATTAATACACACTAAAATTTTTTATATGTTATAGGCAAAAGTGCGATAGAACGAGTGTCTCACATAATATTACCGATTGTTACGCTTGGGATAGATTCGAAAATACGATAGAACGGCTTGCGTTCAGGAAGTCTCGAGGACGAGACTTTTTCTGAGTGGTGTATATTGTAATAACCCGTTCCGCTCAAGCGGACTGCTGATTCAAATGGCAAAAGTGCAACGTCCCGACCCACTTTGCTTCAGCGAGAATACTCGTTTGAGACAAGAGGATTCCCAGACTTGGCTCTACAGGAGTTTCGGCTTAGGCTTTCAGAGGCTCGCTCGGAGTATCGCTCAACCGAGGTGAATTATCGCTAAGGTGGGTGACTACGATGAACTTGTCTTTGCTTAGCCAGCACACTTAAAAATATGGATGTTTCATGCTAGTCGCTAAGTGAATCACCCCTGCATGCTAATAAGAATACAACGCACCTAGCTAAGGGAATAATCCCAAGTTGTATTGCTTGTGTTAGAACATGAAAATAAAATATTGCTTATAATCAGACCCTCGCATGCTACCTTTGCCTCGTGCAAATAGACCCCGCTATGCCTCGAATAGAACGATATGTATATACTCTTCAGAGTGCACTATTTTACTTGCTACACTATACGACCCCAGATTATGTCGCTCGGTAAGTCCCTTCATGGTTTCACTCATCGGCTTACCTTCGGGCCAGGAGACTATCAAATAGTTCTTTTGTGCGATATGAACATGCAAGTATCCGGGACTGTTGGGTCGCTAAGGCAGTCCCCGCACCAGGGGAATGCATTAAGGCAAGTGGAACATTGATCAAGAATCCTATCAAAGTTTACATCTGAATGATAATCATACCAAGTCTACCTCTGAACGAGAATCATGTCAAGTAAAGAAAGAATCACAGCTCGTGGAGCAAATGCTCGGTTTAGAACAAAGAATCAGGGATTATCATATCAAGTTATGGAATTGGAAGACCCAGACTTGCATGTCGCAGACAACTTGAAAAAGGTGATCTTTGTATCTCGTTCCACGGACGATTTTCGGGGCACCGGGGCCGATCCGATCCGGATGGAACATATACTGTATAGCAGGATGGCATGTGCGCTTCACGCTGCATCATTCTGCTAGTGGGTCTACTGTATTGACGGGATGGCTTGCGGCGCACCCTGTACTTTTGTAGCTTTCTATTCTCGTCGGTGACCCGGGGTCTACTGTATTGGCGGGATGGCTTGCAGCGCACCTAGTACTCTCGTTGCTTCCATTTTGTCAATGGCCTATGTCCTTTATGGCTATGCCAGTGACTCATATTCATATAGATAAGTCATCCTCGCTTAGCGGCAATCCATGTGTGAGTCATTGCATCGCATCAAGAATATCTGAACATCCGAACGATCTTGAGTATAACACACTTGTACATATAGAATACTTCAACATCTTCTGCAAACGCCTTGTAAAGCATGTAAATCGTGTACCCGAAACATAATCTTGCTCATAACACAGCGTTTTCATATGCTATTGCCCCTGAGTTTTATTATAAATATGTGCATGCTTGTATTAACTTGATTTGCCTTGGACAGGGAAGGACAAATGGTAAGTTGGTAAGTCTTATCGTGTTTTCTCTTATATCGCATGGCACACTGCCATACGAGTTAGGCTATTTAACATTGCCATAAAACTGATCCTAGGCAAAACTAGAAAGAACTAAATAGTTGGTGCATGGAACCTATTGAACGTGTTTGGATTTGTCGAGCGGGCGAGTGGCCTCCCCATCAGTGCATTCATGTACTGATAACCTACCAGATTATTTGCAGGGTGCGGGAGAACCTCGTTTCGGTGCGGATGTCTCCTTCTAGCGTGCTAAGGCGTGGAGTTCACTCTGGAGCCTTGGAGCGTTGCGTCCGGAACTGAAGCACATATACAAGACATAATGTTTGAACATCGCCTATACATCATTCCACAATTATAGCCACTTGGCGCGCTTTTACTGTTTCAGAGAGAGAGGCTTGAGCGACTTGTAATCTCGGCTATACGCCGCCTGTAATACTTGTTCAATATCAATAAAGAGTTATTTTACTTCTATACTTGTGTTATTCAATGCTTCCGCTATTGAGGACTCAGTGAACTTGTTACCAATTGCCTACGCGTTTATAATTCCGCTACACTCGAACAATCTGTACGACTCTGTAGCTTTAACCTCTTACCTCCAGTCGAACCACGGCCTAGCACGGGCGCGGATCACGCTCGTGCGACATCATGTCCAGATGGGTCAAGCGATCTTCCTGCGGGAGCACCGGCACAGTGATTCTCGCCTAGCGGGGAATGCCGATTAGCCTGCGGGAGATCGGGATGTGACAGATTGGTATTAGAGCTTGGCTATACGCCTTTGGACTTTATTTCGATTTTCTCAGTTTTGAAAGCTCGTTCGTGGGTTATGTGCACACACTCTCTCAATGTCCCAAGGGAATGTTCCAAATAATAAGTCTAAATACTTTCAAAAAAAAAGTGCATGTGAATGATGTGATTGCTTGTATGGAATTATAATGCGATAGGCCTTTGTGCCGACCTCTACCAGACCCTTTGGGAATAGACTCGTACTAGAATCGTGACTTATATGCAAACCCGAAATGCCTATACGTATTTTTTTAACTGGTTAGTATGCGAAATCGAATATCTTCCAAATGGTTAGTTATGCATACAGCCTTTCGGCTAAGTTGTGTTGAGTATCGCGCGCCAAGACCTTTGGTGCAAGCTAAGTTGCAACGAGTTTGGGATATCGTTTAGGAATAAGACAAGTCAGACTTAGAATGACAACCGATATAACCTTATCAGTTTATCGCTTAGGAAAACATAGAAAATTGTGCTTGAATTTTGAGAAATAGCTCGAACGGTACTTCGTGTTGGAAGATACAAATCGATTGAGGATTTGATTGGATGACTTAATTCAGAGTGGTGTATGGATCATTTAGAAAATGTTCAAACGGATTCATAAGTCTCGTGCGATAGTCAGATTGAACAATTTGAGAATGTCTTGAATAAATGATAAGGCTTATATCCAATCGGGATTCACGAAAATAGAAATTGATATATTGGTTAAGGAAACTTGTTGGAAACTTGGAAAATTGTGCGAGCAATTTTGGATTTAAACAAACGAAATAAACGTGAATACAATATCGCTCGAATAGAAGTTAGCCAAAAAATGAATATTATGTTTCGAGGAAAGAGATGAACGATAATGGATTTGGCTTGGAGTTTGGAAGAACGATCTTGAAATCTAGTTTGAAATGATAGCCTTCAAAATCAGTCCCAACGGGAACGATTATCCTGCGGGAGCACCGGCGTGGTAATTTCACGTACGGCGGGGATGATCGAACTCACGGAAACATATTCGGTGATTATTCCAAACGAACTCGATGAATGGAACGTATAAAGATGGAATAGACTTGGGCTTAAATATTTGAAACTAGTTGCTTGAGGAATGCTATAAGTAGATTATGGATTTACCGAACGGTAACATTGAAGTTGGATAATTTTGCTAGACGAATTTAAATCACTGCATGAACGGACATGACTTGGTAGATTTTATATATAATTTGGATGGAGCAAAGTGAAATTATAAAGTGTCTCGATCGTGCCGAAAAAACTATAACGTTCAAACGTTCATGTCTTGTGCGAGCGTAACTCTATGCTCGTACATACGTCATATCCGGATTAGGACGATTATCCAGCAGGAGCGTTGACGTGATGTTCTCACGTCCAATGAGGGTAATCGAACTTGTGGGAGACCAGAGTGTGACAACTTATGGATCATCTTGACTTTTGGTTCGACATGATAAGACGAATTTGGAATGCAAGTAAATTGGAAATATTCCATAGATAAGTTAGCCTAGAACCTGGAACAAAATTACGCTTGATAGTTTCGTGAACGGATACATGAATCAGGTTGGATGACTTAAAGTTATAAACAAAAGGTTTATAATTGAATCTTGGCTTGGTGATCTATACTTGGAATGGATATGGATTCTATCGAATATACTTGAGGAGATAGACTATTCAAATCACTAGGCTTGTCCTGCAACTTGGAGATATATCTTGGATTTTACTGAACGGACTGGACTCACGTATAAACGAATTTGCTATGAGTGTAGAAAAATATGTGCTCGATGTTTAGAAATCTGAGTGAAACGAGCTTGGATAGATTACCCCGTTCAAATGAATAATGGTTTGATCCTAGAAATTGGGGCGAGCATTGTGCGACGAATTTGCACGATGAATTGTGTGCTTGAACTTATACCTATGACCTTGTGAGCTGACCTATCAATTAGGCAGACGACCCTGTGCCGAGTGAACGAACTAGTATGACCGACTATAGCACATTGCTTGAACAAGCTACAGAACTGGGGCAGTAAGACTTAGGCTTAGACTTGGGACGATAACCTGCGCTACGTTTGACCCGAACAAATGAACGCTAGTCGGTAAACCGAATAGATCGTGCTTAACGATTATGCAAATATTTGGTTGGAATGAAAATAACTTGGGTTTGATTTACCCTGTTGGAAGTATCCTCGTGATTCATAAACAAGAACCCTTGAGATTTTCGCAAAGTAGCTTGTCCGATTTTACTAGCTCTAAGTTTGGTTGAATGCATATGTTTGAGGGACGCCTTGAACGTGTGCACGATCCAAGACTCAAGGATATGTGAAACTCGAGTGCTAAGACTTCGCTATCGCCGAGTTGGTTGACATGCATATGTTTGACGGACGCTTTGAATATGTGCACGATCCAGACTCGCGATATGCTGATCTCGATACTAGTGCAAGTGAATATCCACATGGACAAGTATAACGACTTGTATAAGTTTGCCTCAGCCCTAGATCATTCACGATGGATTATAACGTACCTTGCGTTAAGCAACATGTCCCGCGCTAAGGCGCAAATGAGACTGATTTAACATACACGCGACACGGCATAAGGATCGAGTAGGAGATTGTGTTCAAATGGATTTAGTGGTACCGATTGTTACGCTTGGGATAGATTCAAAAATACGATAGAACGACTTGCGTTCAGGAAGTCTCGAGGAAGAGACTTTTTTTGAGTGGTGTATAATGTAACAACCCGTTCCGCACAAGCGGACTGCCGATTCAAACGGCAAAAGTGCAATATCCGACTCGCTTTGCTTCAGCGAGAATACTCGTTTGAGACAAGAGGATTCCCAGACTTGGTTCTACAGGAGTTCCGACTTAGGCTTTCAGAGGCTCGCTCGTTGTATCGCTCAACTGAGAGAAATTATCGCTAAGGTGGGTGGCTACGATGAATTTGTCTTTGCTTAGCAAGCACACTTAAAAATATGGATGTTTTATGCTAGTCGCTAGGTGAATCATCCCCTGCATGCTAATAAGAATACAACGCACCTTGCTAAGAGAATAATCTCAACTTGTATTGCTTGTGTTAGAACATGGAAATGAAATATTGCTTATAATCATACCCTCACATGCTACATTTGCCTCGTGCAACTAGACCCCGCTATGCCTCGAGTAGAATGATATGTATATACTCTTCGAAGTGCACTGTTTCACTTGCTACACTGCACGACCCCAGATTATGTCGCTCGGTAAGTCCCTTCACGGTTTCACTCCTCGGCTTACCTTCGGGCCCGAGCCAACGTGAATGCTTAAGTTTTTTTATAAATGCATGTTTGCCTGCTTATATGTTAACTTGTAATGTTGCCCCGATTCAATACTTGCCACGGTGAAACTTATGCCACAATCAAGTATCACTATCGCGTATCGTGCATGCATCTAGTTAGCCAGGAGACTATCAAATATTTCTTTTGTAAGATATGAACCTGCAAGTATCCGGGACCGTTGGGTCGCTAAGGCAGTCCCCGTACCAGGGGAATGCATCAAGGCAAGTAAAATATTGATCAAGAATCCTATCAAAGTTTACATCTGAATGATAATCATACCAAGTCTACCTCTGAACGAGAATCATGTCAAGTAAAGAAAGAATCACAGCTCGTGGAGCAAATGCTCGGTTCAGAGCAAAGAATCAGGGATTATCATATCAAGTTATGGAATTGGAAGACCCAGACTTGCATGTCACGAATAACTTGAAAAAGGTGATCTTCGGATCTCGTTCCACGGACGGTTTCCGAGGCACCGGGGCCGATCCGATCCGGATGGAACACATACTGTATAGCCAGATGGCGTATGCGCTTCACGCTGCACCATTCTGCTAGTGGGTCCACTGTATTGGCGGGATGGCTTGCGGCATACCGTGTACTTTCGTAGCTTTCCATTCTCGTCGATGACCCAGGGTCTACTGTATTGGCGGGATGGCTTGCAGCGCACCCTGTACTTTCGTTGCTTCCATTCCCGTCAATGGGCTATGTCCTTTATGGCTATGCCAGCGACTCCTGTTCATATAGATAAGTCATCCTCGCTTAGCGGCAATCCGCGTGTAAGTCATTGTATCGCATCAAGAATATCTGAACACCCGAACGATCTTGAGTATAATACACTTGTACATATAGAACACTTCAACATCTTCTGTAAACGCCTTGTAACGCGTGTAAATTGTGCACCCAAAACATAATCTTGCTCATAACATAGTGTTTGCATATGCTATTACCCCTGAGTTTCATTATAAATATGCTCGTGCTTGTATTAACTTGATTTGCCTTGGATAGGAAAGGACAAATGGTAAGTTGGTAAGTCTCATCGTGTTTCCTCTTATATCGCATGGCGCACTGCCACACGAGTTAGGCTATTCAACATTACCATAAAACTGATCCTAGGCAAAACTAGAAAGATAACTAAATAGTTGGTGCACGGAACCTATTGAATGTGTTTGGATTTGTCGAGCGGGCGAGTAGCCTCCCCACCAGTGCATTCATGTACTGATAATCCACCGGATTATTTGTAGGGTGCGGAAGAACCTCGTTTCGGAACGGATGCCTCCTTCGTGCATGCTAAGGCGTGGAGTTCACTCTGAAGCCTTAGAGCGTTGCGTCCGAAACTGAAGCACATATACAAGACATAATGTTGGAACATCGCCTATACATAATTCCATAAATTTAGCCACTTTGCACGGTTTTATTATTTCAGAGAGAGAGGCTTGAGCGACTTGTAATCTTGGCTATACGCCGCCTGTAACACTTTTTTAATATCAATAAAGAGTTGTTTTACTTTTATACTTGTGTTATTCAATGCATTCGCTATTGACGACTCAGTGAACTTGTTACCAATCGCCTACGCTTTTATAATTCCGCTGCACTCGGATAATCTGTGCGACTTTGTGGCTTAGACCTCTTACCGTCAGCCGAACCACGGCCTAGCACGGGCGCGGCTCACGCTCGTGTGGCATCATTCCTAGATGGGTCAAGCGATCGTCCCGCGGGAGTGCTGGCGCGGTGATTCTCGCCTAGCCGGGACGGCTGATTAGCCTGCGGAAGATCGGGGCGTGACATGAGGTAGCATGCATAAATATTTAGATACTATATCTTTATTACGTTTAAATATTTTTTCACGCTAGTTAAATTTCACATAGATTAAATGGCAACCTGAGAGTGTATCCCGTATGTGATAGATGATGCACGTGGAGCTAGTATGCTTAGATACTATATCTTCTACCATTCACATATCATATTTTATCCGGCTGACCGTGTCATGCGATAATTCGGGATACAATAATTGATACCTCAAGACCCTTTGTCTGCTGATCATAGCAGCGGTACTATCGTATCGCAGATTCGCTCACATCCTCTACGTTGGGAGGCCACACGTGACGTGATACACCTGTCCCAACCGATAACATCGGCATTGGATGGTAAGTTATTCTTATAATAAACTCGTAAATATAATAAAATCTAATGCTATATTAACTTGAGGTTTTTATTTTGCAGAGTATGGTAATATAGATTATGTACGTTGGTACGGGATCCTACGCATGCAAAACTGACACTATCATTTTGAAGAGCCTCAGTTTCAACACCGGGCTCTGGATGATACTAGTATGCATGTGGGGGACACACAAGTAAATATAATGGTATATGCCCAATTTTATTTATATATACTATGATCTGTATGTGGTGTGTCATTGAGTATGGATATAATTTCTGCTGCAACATTGGGAAGTCATGTCCCAGGACCCAAAAGTAGATCCACGTGAATTGCTAAGAGGAACTACACAATTTCTGAGCCAACCCCTCAGCCCCTTGTGCTACCATTGGAGATCCCCGAGGATCAACCTGTATGTCATGCCCCAGTCCTAAAATATGCAGGACTAGGAATACGTAACACGCCCAGCCGTATGTATATGAACTCCAATATATGGAAATCATATACACACGTACGTTGCGTATGAATATGCAATCCACTAGTGGTAATATACTGTCACAACAAGTCACACACAATCTACATCTCATCCACAACACAAATAAGTAGGAATAAAGAGCTGGAGTATAACTAAATATCAAAATGTGTATCAAGTCTGATAGTCGGGTGGAAATAAATCCACTACAAAATGACTATACTGAAATAGCTACAGAATCTCAAAACAGTGGAAATAAATCATAGATACTCTGAGGGTAAGACCTCCTCAGTCAGGTACGTAGTGTCAGGTCCAGGTCCGTACTCCTGTGGGTACTCTTACTCGTCCATATCTGGTAAGGGACCAGGTCCTCAAAGGGACATAACAAGATATGTAAACTCCCTCGACCAGATTCCAGCATTTCTAGGATTATTTTAACAATTTAGGATTTATGGCAATAATTTAATTTATTTTGCTTTCATATCCTATTAACTTGTGCACCTGTCCATCACCGAATTATTTGGAGCTTTACCTTGACTGTTATCTCCGAACAAAGTTCATATACCTCTCCTAGACATGCTAGCCTATTTTCCTGCACTTTGTGCAACTCTCAGATACTTTATTTTGAGCCTCGTATTAGACACACAAATATCGTTACCAACGTACGTATTTAAATTCCTAGATCTGTACCCATCCCTGTTCCAACAGACATTAGAGGCCCAACATGTACCTGTTTTACCCAGACAAAAATATGATAATATTCTACACTGAGTATACTACATTTAGTGTATTGACACCGCAAGAAAATTATGGCCCTACCTGCCTCTAAATAATTAGAGAACGCCGTGCGCAGTATTTATTAATTAAATAAATACGATGGTCCGTATCACCCTAGAAAACCAGGCCCAGTCCCTGCCCAGACTCACCCCTACCCCCTCGGGACCCTCGCACAGCAATTTCCCTCAATTATGTGAATTTTAGTATTTTCAAGTATCGGGTGTTTTTCCCAGACAATTTCGTAATTACGCAATTTCCCAAAATAGGACCTTTGAGCAATTTATAAAATTACAGCGACTTATCTGCAAATTACAGTGCGAGGTGTCACCCCCTCATTGGCCGGTGAACCTGCACCGTCCATTTGGAGACGGGACCCACCCGAAAATATCCCGAAAATATCTTGTAAATATCTCAAGATATTTTACTTAAAATATTAATATAATTTTTCTATAAAGTAAAAGAAAATAAAAATAAAATAAAATAAAAACCTATCCCTAACCCAGTCGACCCCCCCTAGCCGTCGGCTACCAAACCACCCCCCCCCCCGCCCGCCGGAGTAGCTCCCCGCGGCGAGCCTCTCCCCCCCCCCCGCTGGCCCGACTCCCTCTCCCTCTCCTTCCTCCGCCCTTCCTTTCTCTACCCCCTCCCCCACAGCCGACTCTCCCCCCCCCCCCCGCCGGAGTTGCTGCTCCGCCCCACGGTGAGTCGACCCCCCCTGACCCGCTCCTCCTCCTCCTCCTCCTCCTCTTCCCTCCACCGCCACCACCATCATCGGTCACCACCACCTCCACCGCCACCACCATCATCAGTCACCACCACCTCCGCCATCATCATCGCCCCCTCCGCCAGCGTCGGCCCCCTCGGCGAGCCGACTTCTCCCCCCAGCCAGCCTCGACGGCGGTCCCAGCACCTACTCCTCCTCCTCCCCTCTTTCCCCTCTCGCCGGACCGCCACTCCCCACCTTCCACCACCATCATCTCCTTCCCGATCTCCTCCTCTCCTCCCCCGATCAGCGACGACCCGGCCTCAAACCCCCCAGCAGCCGACCCACAGGCCGCCACCACCACCCGTCGGCCTCGGCCACTCCCCGTCCGGCCAGCGCCCTCCGCCTACCCTCTCCCCCTTCCCAGCCACAGCTTTCCCCCATCCTCCTCGATGAGGTCGACACAGCGGCGACGACCCAGCTCCTCTGTCGACGAGCCGACAACCCCGGAGCCCTGGCCGCAGCAGCTCCGGACCACCCCGCGATGACCCCGACTGGAGCAGTACCGGACACGGTGCAGTACCGGACACAATAGCAGCTGGACACAGCTTGGACACAGTCGTATCGTGTCAAGACGACTCGCGGACACGAAAAATTTAGTTTCCACGGAGCCCTTTTCAGGTGACCCATTCTATCTTCTCGTAGTTCCATTTTTAATTTCGTCAGTTGTGACACGTAGGCTATGTGACCCTCTCGATGCCCGTGCAACCCGCTCGGAGCATCGCGTCCTGCGGCGATCGCGAACAGCGATCCAAAAATAGGAAAAACAACGACCCGATTCACCCCCGAACTGAGTACGCCCCGCCAAACGGGACGACTTGGTCGCACGCGGTCTTTACCGAAACGTGCGCTTCGTTGATTCGGACGTGCGAGATTTCGCAGAAGTTGATTGGATGTGCGTGCACACCGGAATCAACGCGTATCCGCCGACACCGTCCCGTATCCGCCTATTCTGGAACACGCTGCAACTTTGTGTACACGCGTCGGATAGAAACGAAACTTGCGCCATCGGACTCATAGCAATATGCTGGTCCTATGATCCAAGTTTGGTTCGATTCTGAGAACGTCGACAAAATCCCGTATCGTGGGCCCCACAGGCTCCACTTGACGGGCGATTTTGTGATCGGCACATCAGAATCCAGTTCTGGACATTCCGTTGGGTTCGTATCGACATTCTGGACTTGTTGACACAAAGTTTGGCAAATTTGGAGACCTTTGACCCTGACACATTTTTTGGTGCAAAGCGACCCACATGTGGACCCCGCTTTGACCGAAAACTGTTATTTTTGCCCCTGTGTCCAAATTGGACGAAAGGACAGACGTTTCTAGCTATTTGATATTTTCTGAGACTGTTAGTGAGGTTTCTTTCAGTATCCGGAGATATTCATTCTGAGGTCATAGTTCTGACACTTGGTACTTGACATCGGGACGTTACATATTTGCAGCTCTCTTGCCAGGCAAGTATACCTTGCCTTGTTGTACTGTTTTAATTTAGTTATTGTTAGTTACATGTTTATCTATTTTTAATATAAATGTGCGCGTCCGAGAAAACTCGGGTGCAGTCAACGAAGGCGTTGACGTTAGGATTTGTATCTGACCTAGTGTCTAGTAGACCCACCTAAAGTTGTGGAGTTATTGATATGACTCCCCAGGCCTTGACACGTATCATTACACGTCACAGAGTGAGTTCATGTAGGGACGCGTGCCTCATACTCGACTGGCCATCGGTATGAGCAACACGTGTAACGGTATTTAGCTTAGTTGATTATTTTATTGAGACTTGCATCATAGTAGGAGGTGTCCACGTCGTTTTTACGACTTGTACATCTATATTGGGCGGGAAAGATACTAGTAGACATATGGGACACCCCCTCCTTGAGTCTTTTATCCTTCGTACCATGCTCCTCATGGTCGATTGCAGAGCTACCCGTGTGTCCGGGGGCATATGACACATATACTAGCCGGTCATGACGATTGGTGAATTACGTCAGCATATGTCAAGCCTACACATTCCCATGCGTACTATCAGGTCTTTAAATTGCATTCACTTAGATGGTTAGTACACCCCATTTATTTATTCAGTATTTACATACATGGCATGTTGTTTTTCTGTATCTTGTTATGTCCCTCTGAGGACCTGGACCCTTTCCAAGTGTAGATGTTCATGAGTATTCGCGGGAGCACAGATCCGGACATGCTACTTATATTTCCGAGGAGGTCTTCTCTTCGAGCCTCATGATAGTCAGATGTTGTTCTTATATGGTGTGTATCTGTTCCAATTTATATTCTATTTCGGCAGTGGATTTGTTTCTATCCGACTGTCATTCTTTAGATATTTATTATTGAGATCTAGTTACCTGGTTATTGGTTATTCATGTTTATGTGATTTCTGTGGATGAGATTTAGATATTACCCTGTGACTTGTGATTAGTCTTACCACTTATGAATTATTGTTCATTATACAACGTACGCTCGTATATATGGTTTCCACATATTGAAGTTGCCATATATACAGGCGACTGGCATGGTTACGTGTCCTAGTCCTACGTATTTTGGGATTGGGGCGTGACAAGATACATATAAATATGCCAATAAAGTACTGAAATATAAACATCCAATGGGTCGCCTAACCGTCTAAGTGAATGTAATTTGAGAACAACTTTCCAACATGTGAACTATCTGGCCATAATGGGATTGGCATGGTTCTCTTGGAGAATCAGAGGCCTACAAAGTATGTCGTCTTTTGAATGACAGAGGCCGCCAAGTAGTATAGGAGTCATCTCGCGTATCTCCGGTGGAGCGTATGGGTTACATATAAGGAGAGTGCAAAGGAGCCCAAATGTCTAACTTGTTATTCTCCCCATCCCATGCTCTAAGCATGCCACGTCCATGACACAATAAAACCTCTAAATAACTGCCAGGTCTACTAGCATACAAAGTTTCTATCAGCAGTCATCCCTTAACGTACGGCTCATACGTACAGGAGGCCAGACCTGTCACGCAGTCCGTGATCTATATGAGACTCACAACTTGTGTAACAACTGTGTCACAGCCAATAAAACATAGAATGCCTCATAATAATGGGGTTGTCTCATAAAGTAGGTCCAAAATCTACAGAAATAAACATGATACGACGACATCGTCGTTGCACCCAAGTTTTCTTGGACGCACAATTTATATAGCAATAATTGAACTAAATAAACCGGAATAAACATGCATGCATCATATGGAATATAAATTCAGTTCAATGGCAAGGTATACTTGCCGAGCAAAAGTTCTGTATAACACGTCCAAATAGTGTTAAATTTTTAGTAAGAAGAAGTGTGTTAGGGTTTGGAGGAGTTGTAATATATATATATAGTGATAAGAAGCGGTGGAGAAACTTAGTGTTTAAGGAACTGCTGCTGCTGCTGTTTTTTTTTTTCATTGGTTTAGATTTCGGCTGAGGGTTGTTTAGTAATAGCATAGAGATAAGAGGCGGTGGGTTTGTTTTACGCGCGGTGTAGGAAATTAAGTGGTGAGTTTGAGTTTATGCTTGGGTTTGTTTTATGCGTAGAGAAAGAAATTAGGCGGGTGGTAAAGTTTACGTGCAGAATTGGGAATAGCAATGCGGCTGCTGATATTTTCTATTGGGTTTGGGTTAATGGTTTTCAGGTTGAGATCTAATAGGAATCCAACCCATTTTCTTTTATTTCTCTTTCTAATAAACTATATATATATATATATATATATATATATATATATATATATATATATATACACTTAGAAATTTCTAGAATTTATATTGGTGCATATGCAACTGTACAAAGGCCTCCTACATGGAATAAATTTGGAAATTTTTTATAATGGCTCCATAATACTCTAAATGCTCAAATATCTCAAAATAAAATTTAATAAAATATATTATCTCTATTTAGCTCATAACTACTATAAATAATAAATTACATAATTAATAATAATAGAGAAATACGGTTTTCAGAATTAGGGTTCTTACATTCTACCCAACTTATAAAAAATTTGTCCTCGAAATTAAAACTAAGCCACGGTAGAAAGTCAAGGATAGTATAAGGTATAAATTAATAAAGTAATTTCATACCTTGGTCAATGAATAGGTTCGGAAAATGTTGGCGCATGTCGTCCTCGCGCTCCCAAGTAGATTCTCCTGGCGCACCATGCTTCTATGCCACGCGGACTAAGGGAATAGACTATTTCCTCAATACTTTCTCTCGACGATCGAGGATTCCCACATGTTGCTCTTGATATGACAAGCTTGGCCCAATGGTGATCTCCGAATGATCTAGAACATGACTGCTGTCTGCCACATATCGCCTGAGTTGTGACACATGGAATACATCATGTACTCCCTCAAGTGAAGGTGGTAGTGCAAGTCGATACGCTACTTCTCCCACTCTCTCTAGCACATCAAATGGTCCAATATACCTTGGACTCAACTTGCCTCGCCCTCCAAATCAAATAGTGCCTCTAGTAGGTGATATCCTCAAGAAGACATGATCGCCCTCTTTAAACTCCAAGGGACGACGATGAAGGTCTGCCCATTATTTTTGCCTGTCTTGCACTGCCCGCAAGTGTCTTTGTATCTTCTTAACTGTCTCTACGGTATTGACCACTAACTCTGGTCTCAGAATCTGACGTTCTCCCACGTCACTCCAACATATAGGAGACCTACACTTTCTTCCATACAATGCTTCAAACGGAGCCATCTGGATGCTCGCCTGATAGCTATTGTTGTAAGAAAATTCCACAAGATGTAGGTGGTCCTCCTGTCACGCCCCAGTCCCAAAATGTCGAGGGACTGGACGCGTGGCAATGGCCAGCAGCACGCACCGATGGACAAACCCAATTTAATGGATCCACCAGGGCATACTTAAGCTGTAAAATAACAAGTCTACGATAATCATGGCACAACTAATCTCATCCACACAAGGTATAAAATATGATCCACAGAGTAAATAAAGAAATGTAAATCATCAACCAGTCTCAACAAAGTACTTCGGGGAAACAACCCGATAAATATCTAATATATTGGTTCAACAGAACAAAAAGTAAATGACTGAAATAAATAATAAATACTGAGCATGAAATATGGATGCTCAGGAGAAGTCCTCGGCTGACACCTCGTCCTTGGATGGCGGTACAACTCCTGGTTCAGCTCCTGCTCCGGTCCCGTAAACCTCGGGATAGATCTCGTCCTCAAATCCTGGGGACATAATCCGGATCCAGGTCCTCAGGGGACATAGCAAGGTACAAGAAAGCTCATGCCAAAATAAATGTAGTGCAGAAAATAAATAGAATAAGTAGGGCAAGTAAGTAACCATCTAAGTAAAAATGCAAGTGAGAGCAGCACGAGTACTCAGGCTGGGCCACTACAAGCTCTATGTCGGGGAGCCGGTAGTGGTAATAACCGGTAGTGGGTCTAGCTCTGCTCCGAGAGTCTACGACCTCTCAATAATAGTGGATGTATATATATATGGAACAGCCTGTAGCCTGTGTGTCTCTCCCCACCCAATATAACTACGCATATCATGACCACAATGTCTCATGTCCATGTCAAGCGGGATCATAGCTAATGCAACCAGTCATACTATATCTATGAATATAATGTCCATGTCATGCATCCTATACAGAACCACCACGAATATCTCGAAAAAATCCTGTCTCATGAATAGTGTCAAGTGTCCTAGGTCATAATATACTTGGTAAGACAAGTACGAGAATATAAAGTGTCACGTATGTCCATCTCTAGATGACAGTACCCAACACTGCGTACAGTGTTGGCACCCGACTGATAATCGGACGCTAAGTACGTCACACGGTCCTAGGTTGATCATGCACAGAAATATATTAAAGCAAGAAAAATATATATAAAGACTGCAAAGTTTGGCAAGGTACACTTGCCTGGGGTTCTGGCTCCAACTGTAGCTCTGGTCTCAGTGGAATTTGCAGATACTATTCCGGTTGCTCTTAGTAAACACTTGACGATATTCGAGCACCCAAAGATCTTGATTTAGCTTAACATCTGAATGCAGTGCCTATTGCCATCAGTACTGCTCTATGGACCTGAAGTACATTAGTTAACACCCAAATGCCTTCATTACTTGTCTTCAGGCCCACTGCAATGGGGCATAACCATAGAACGAAGGGAACTTGTCCATCGAGGAGATAAGTCAATTGGGTTCAAATGGCAATGTGGCAGCTTGGAGGAGATTTGGGCTCTTTTAATCTTCGAAGGAGAAGCAACGCATCAGATGTTGTACATCCTTGATTCATTTCGTGTGCAATAGGAAATAGAGAATCCTTATTGATCTCCTCAAGCATTGTACCCCCAAATTTTGTCAAGAAAAGCTGGAACCTTTTCATGGCCTCCCTCATATCTTTTGCTGTCTGCTTATCTGAAGAAGAAAGAGCAGCAGTCACCTCTTCTGGAGGATACCTTATACCCTTCTCCATAACTTGGTGAGCAATGATCACTTCATTGATCAGACTGCCATCATCGACATAAACTTAGAGTTCGTATGTACTCCGTTGTTTATATTGGAACCGCTTTACCCCAGTCAACGTACACTTAATTGTTCCCTGAATGAAAGTTGTGTGGTCCTTCTGAGTTACCCATTTGGCCAACAAGCAAGCCAAATATGAAAAAGGCATTTCTTTATCACCATTCAGAATAAGTGGTTGCTCCAGATCATCAACCTCATCCTCCACGTACAATGCATTGGTCTCCTCTGCTATCGAAGTGGTAGGAATAGTTGTATTCGGCTCAGCATGGTGTGTGGTGTCCGCAGCAGGAGGTTCTTCAATAATGTTTACAATATTAGGAGGAACTAGAGAGTCTGGAAGGGTGTTTCCTTGAATGCCTTGAGCATTTGATTCCTCTGTTGCGTTTTGTCCAATATAGCCAACATGACAATTTCCAATGATGCTAGTTCCAGCACCACTCGTGAAGGACCCGACAGTGGCAGCGTGAGCTGTTCGTTGTGAGTTATTTGAAGCAAGCTGTGTTACAATATTTGCTCGTGCTGGGCCATTGTTGGTAGGTGGCCAAGCAGCAAGAGTTGCCCTTTCAGACAAAGGAGGTACAGTTTGCTTCCTCTTGCTTCGTGGAGGCTTATTTACTTTATCAACAAGTCTCCGACGTGCCGATTCCAGATCTTCAACCAGACCTCCAAGAATCTCTGTAACTTCTGGGACACACATCAGAAGTCCTCTTCGAATATGTATGTTAAGCACAAGAACCTTCAAACCAGCAGGAGCAAAGACCTCAAGATCTCTGATGGGCCTATATTCCATAGCAAATACACGCTGAACACCATCTGTAAGCGAAAGTTTTAGGCACCTTTTTAACCCGGCAGGTGCATCATGATACCTTTCCCTAAGGGAAGAACAAATGTTAACTAGTTCATCAACCTGAAGAACGAACGGTCCCTCCAGCTCAGCATTGTGCATCCCGCTCACGTTCTCCGGCAGCACTCCGGCGCTGGAGCAGTTCATGTCGGAGAGGAGGAACTGCTCGAAGCACGATCTCGCCTTCTGCTCGAGATCCATGCTGCCGACTCCCGAACCCGACCTCTCCAGAGACGAAACGCAGGACTCCAGCCATTCTCGCCGGATCCGGAGCCCGAGACTCTGCATCAGCCTGTCGATCAGATCAACGTTGGGGTCAGGGTCAGGGTCAGGGTTAGGGTTGGATCTTGAGTTTGGGGGAGGGGAAGGATCAGAGAGGGATTCGAGGAATTCCTCGTCGCTGTCGTTGTTGTCCTTGGAGATCTCCTGTGGAGGGCTCGGGGGCGGGGAAGTGAAGAGACTAGGATTATGATTAGGCTTAGGGTTAGGTAGGCGTGGGATGTACAGTAATAGTAAGGGGGGATGTCGGCTGAATATAATTTCTTAGGTTTTTGGAATAAAGAAAAGGGAAAGGGATGAAAAGTTGTTTATATATGTTTGACTTGGGTTGGGTGTTTGACCTAGAAATATTTTGACTTTGGTCAATGCTCTCCTTGGGATGGGCCTTGGATTTGACCTAGGATTTGGGCTGGGTCAGTACTCCTTGGGCTCGACTTCGGCTCTCCTGGGGTTATTGGGTATTTGGCACGGATTTAATTCGGTTTAGATGCACACTGGTTTCTAGGATTTTAAAATAATTCCGGAGTCCAATAAATTCACAAAAAATTACCCTATGTCCGGTTTTCAATTTTACACCATAAAATATTATTTCTATAATATTTTAATATTAATTAATATCCTTTAAAAATCATTTAGTCACAAAAATACCTTAGTTTTAATTCCTGAAAATACCGAATTTATGGGAAAAATTGTTTTATAAAATTTTAAGAAAATCAGGGTGATTATACCTCCCATGATCCTCCAAAGTCTAATATACAAGCCCTCAACATATCCTCCAATATTTGAATAGTACGTTCTGATTGCCCATCTGTCTGTGGGTGATAAGATGTACTGAACTTTAGACGAGTTCCAAGACTTTCTTGCATGCTCCTCCAAAAATGCGACGTAAAGCGCGAATTCCTGTCTGATACAATGCTGACGGGTACACCGTGCAACCTCACGATCTGTCTCATATATAAGTCAGCCAAAGTTTCTGTAGATTGGCCAACTCTAAAAGACAAAAAATGGGCTGACTTGGTGAGTCGGTCTACTATTACCCATACTGCATCTCTACCACTTGGACTCCTAGGAAAACCTGTGACGAAGTCCATAGTGATGTGCTCTCACTTCCACTCTGGAATCGAAAGTTGTTGCAATAACCCTGCTATTCTTTGGTGCTCCGCCTTTACTTGTTGACATACCAAACATTTAGCTACGAAGCGAGCTATCTCTCTTTTCATTCCATGCCACCAAAAGTGCTGTCGCAAATTATGATACATCTTGGTGCCTCCAGGATGAATAGAATATATCGAACTATGAGCTTCTGTCATCAGCTCCTGTCGAATCTCTCCATTTGGAACATAAAGACGATCACCACATCGTAATGTCCCATCATCATGGATGCGCAGTCCTGTCTGCTCTCTGGCCTCTGTCCTTTCCTTTAATCTTCTGAATCTGGCGTCTGTAGGCAATGCTGCCTTGATTCTTTCTACTAGTGATGATTGTACTTGCAAGTTGGCTAGGATCCCATCTATTCCGAAAAATATTACTTCGATGCCAAGTTCTTGCAAGTCCTTCAATAATTCCTTCTGTATTGTTAGAAAATAAGCTGCTGGCTTCCGGCTTAACGCGTCTGCTATAACGTTAGTCTTGCCTGGGTGATAATGTAGCTCTATTTTAAAATCTTTTATCAACTCGAGCCATCGACTTTGCCTCATATTTAACTCCTTCTGTGTGAAGACATACTTGAGGCTTTTGTGGTCCGTATAGATTTCTACTCGTTCCCCATATAAATAATGTCTTCACAGCTTTAGAGCAAATACAACGGCTGCAAGTTCCAAGTCATGAGTTGGATAATTCTTCTCATGTACTCGTAACTGTCTAGATACATATGCAATCACCTTGCCATGCTGCATCAATACGCATCCCAAACCTTTTCCTGATGCGTCACTGTAGATTACATAGCCTCCTGATCCTGATGGAATAGTTAATACTGGTGCTGTAGTCAGTCGCTTCTTTAATTCCTCGAAAGCGGCTTGACACTCGTTGGTCCATATGAACTCTTGATCTTTGCAAGTCAACCGAGTCATAGGTGTTGCTATTTTTGAGAAGTTTTCCATGAAACGTCGGTAATATCCCGCAAGTCCAAGGAAACTTCTCACCTCTGTTGCTGATTTAGGAACAGGCCATGTCTCGACTGTCGAGATCTTTTCTAGGTCAACCGAAATACCATCTCCTGTAACGACATGTCCAAGAAATGAGACTCTGTCCAAGAAGAACTTATATTTACTGAGTTTTGCATATAACTGTTCTTTTCTCAAGGTCTCTAAAATAATTTGCAGGTGCTTCTCGTGCTCTTCGTGGCTCTTCGAATAGACAAGTATATCATCTATAAAGATGACCACGAACTGGTCCAAATACTGGTGGAAGACTCGATGCATTAAGTCCATAAAGATAGTTGGAGCATTGGTCAATCCAAATGGCATGACCAGAAACTCGTAGTGCCCATATCTTGTCCGGAATGCGGTCTTCGGAATGTTTTCCTTCCCTACTTTCACCTGGTGATATCCCGATCTCAAATCTATCTTTGAGAACATCTTGGCTCCATTAAGCTGGTCAAATAGGTCATCAATGCGTGGCAGTGGATATTTATTCTTCACTGTCACTGCATTCAAGGCTCTATAGTCAATGCACATACGTACTGATCTGTAAACCCCCTGATTTTTCAAAATTTTAAAAACTGGATTTTTCACAATTTTCTGGAATTTTCTGAGATTTTTCTGTAACTTAAAAACAGGGTTTTAATTATTCAATAATTTTTTTAATTAATAATAAATGATATTAAAATATTATAAAAATAATATTTTTGGGTGTAAAATAAAAAACTGGACTTAGGACAATTTTTCTGGAATTTATTGGGCCCCGGACCTATTTTTAAATTACCAAAAAGTATTTATTTAATTAATTATTTATTATTAATTATTTACTGGTTATTATAATTATTAATATTATTATTTTTCTTTTATTTTTCCTAAACCCAGCCCGGCCCGGCCCAATTGGGCCCAGCCCAATACGCAACCGAGCCCGGCCCATCCCCTAGCCTAGCGGGTCGGACGGGTCGGCCAGACCCGCAACCCGACCGGACCCAGACCCGCGTGACCCGGTCGCCTTCCCCCGCCTGTACCCGCATTCTCCGGCGCCGCCCGGGTCTTCCGCCGCGCCTCAGGCCACGCGGCGCCTCCGCCGGCCACCTCGCCCGCACCCCGCGGCCACGACGCCCGCTCCGCCCGCCTCCCTCGGCCTCCCCGACCCTTTTTAAACCCCCCCCCGATCTCTCCCCTCCGGCCAAAACTCCCTACCCCGACCGCCTCCCTCCACTGGCTCCGACCACCGCGTCCCTCGCCGCACACCCGCCGTGCCCCACCTCCCAGCTCCGTCGCACAGGCCGCAGCCCTCCTCCTTCCTCCTTCCCCCAGCAGCGGCCCACACCCCCGCAGCAGCCGCCGCCGGCCGCCTGCGCTGCCCAGCACGCCGCCTCCGGCCGCCCGAGGGCAGCCCGCCGCGCCGCCCCTCGCCGAGCTGCCCCCGGCCCTCCGCCGCGTGCCCGCCGGCAGCAAGCCCTAACCCTAACCCTAGAATCCTGTATCCGACACGTGTCGGACACGTGTCGGACACGATTTTACCCTAGTTTTTGGGTCCCCTTCAGGTGCGTGTTTCTTTTTGCTCGTAGCTCCGTTTTCGATTCCGCAAATTGCGTTGCGAAGCCTGTATGACCCTCTCGGTGTCCGGATAAACTGTTCGGGGTATCGCGTCCTGTGGTGATCGCACACCGCGATCCAAAAACAGGAAAAACCAGACCCTGTATCATCCCGAAACTGAGTACGCTCCGCCAAACGGGACGACTTGGTCATGCGCGATCTTCACAGATATGTGCGCATCATCGATACGGACGTGTGAGATTTCACAGAAGTCGATTCGGGTGTGCGTGCACACCGGGATCAACGCGTATCCGCGGACATCGCCCCGTATCCGTACTCTCTGGAATGCGCCTTAACTTTTTGTACACACGTCAGATCGAGACGAAATTTGCGCCATCAGACTCGTAGCAATACGCTGGTCCTGTGGGTCGAGTTTGGTTCGATTCTGAGAACGTTGACGAAATCGCGTGTCGTGGGCCCCACAGGCCCCGCTCGACGGACAATTTTGTGATCGGCTCATCGGAATCCAATTCTGGAAGTTCCGTTGGGTTTGTATCATCGTTCCTGACCCGTTGACACTAAGTTTGGTGAATTTGGAGACCATTGACCCTGACGCGTTTTTCCGTGCAAAGCGGGCCCGCATGTGGACCCCGTTTTGACCCGAAACTGTCGTTTTCTGCCCTTGTCTCCAAATTGGACTCAAGGACAGGCGTTTCTAGCTGATTGATATTTTCTGGATCTGATGGTGATGTTTATTTCAGCAATCGGGGTACCGCCTGCAAATCCAACTGAAGTCAGAGCCGAAATCAGAGCCGGAAGCCACAGGCAAGTGTACCTTGCCAAACTCTGCAGCTTGCTACTATTTTCCTTGACTTGTTTATACATTAGTGGGCAAGTAAAGCTTGCCAAATTGTAGTAATTCCTGTTCTAGAACTTGCATGAATTCTTGTTTAATGCATATAAACCTGTTTAACTGTTAAAACCCAGGACCGAGTGGCGTACTTAGTGTCCGATTACCAGTCGGGTGCCAACTCCGTACGCGAAGTTGTGTAACATCACATAGAGATGGATATCGAGACCCGATAATTCTCGTACTTGTCTTATCAAGTACTCCAGAACCCAGGACACTTGACACTATTCATGAGATAGAGTCTTCCTGAGACATTCATGGTGATTCTGTATAGGATACAGGACTTGACAGAGATATTTTATAGACATTATGACTTGCTGCATTAGCTATAATTCCGCTGACATGGACATGAGACGTTATGGTCATGATATGCGTGATTACATTGGGTGGGAAGAGACACACAGGCTACAGGTTGATGTTATATTATGCCGGCGTCTTAAGTCTCACTACGAGCTAGACAACTACATGATATCACTGCTACCGGCTCCCCGACACAGAGCTTGTAGTAGTTTCAGCCTGAGTTCTTGTACTGCTCTCATGTTGCATATCACTTAGCTGGTTATCTAGTTTATCCTATTGCTTATTTATTGCTGCACTGCATCTATTTTGGCTTATATTTTCTGTATTTGGCTGTCCCCTGAGGACCTGGATCCGAATTATGTCCCCAGGTATAGCCGAAGAGATCCATCCAGAGATATACCGTACAGGAGCACTTCCAGGAGCTGTACCAGGATCGGAAGACGAGCTCGCACCAGAGGACTTCTCCTGAGCATTGGCCGTATGTAGTCAGTTATTTCTATTTCTAGTTGTTTATTTCCTGTCTATTTGTATCTGTTGTACCAGACATATTCTCAGATTATTTCCCGAGATATTTATTGAGATCAGCTTATTTTATTTGCATTACCCTGTCTTTATCTGTGTTTATCTGTAAAACCCCCTTCCCAGAAAATCGTATATGCCCTTTATTTATTAATTATTAATTAAATTGTAGTAATTAGGTCCAAATAGGAGAAATAGTTTTTTAATAATTTTTATGTTAGGTGTTCGGGCACTTAGAGGACTTGTGGGACCAGCAGGATTTTTTCGGAATTTATTCCATGTAGGAGACCCCTTGAGCAGTTGCTAGCCTAACGATGTGCAATACCCTATCCTATAAATTTTCTTATGAGTATATATATATATATATATATATATATATATATATATATATATATATATATATATATATATATATATATACAAATATATATGTATATATATATTAAAGAAAGAAAGAAAAGAAAGAAAGAAAGAAAAAGTTAATAGAATAATATAATAATAATAATAATAACTAAGTAATATAATAATAATATTAGTATTAATACTACTACTACTTCTAAGTAACCCCTGTGACTTGTAGTTCCCACACCCTTCAGCGAATTGGTTGGTTGCTGTGACATTGCTCCAGTGGATATTCCCTAGGGAGCCCGCCTATACCCTTCACCCGCCGACCCTTCAAAACCCGCGAGTCATATATCTCTCTCTCTTTCTCTAAATATATATAACATATATATATATATATATGATTAGCTCTCCAAAACCCTAATCTAAAACTCCAGACTTCTCCTTCCCATCTAGAGCCGTCACCGCAGCCAGAGAAGCCTCCCCAAGCCATCCAACCATCCCGTCGACGCCGACATCGCGAACTGCAGTCTCCCACTCGAGGCACCTTCACTCCGGCGTAATTCTCCGTTGACTCGCTCGACCAAACGCAGATCCGTTTTCATAGGTATGATCTTCCCTTAACCCTCTCAAATATTTGTTTTATAGTCAACCTCGGAAAACGTGTGTCCCTAGGTGAAAAACAGCGCCCAAGTCAGCGCGAGCAGACAGAATTCTGCAATCGCAGAAACTTACGATGACCACCTATATTGTCGAGTTCGTATCTCCCACCACAGAGATCCGAATTCGACGATTCTTTTTGATACCTGTAGATTATATGACCTAGTTTATTTTCTGTATTATAACTTTGTGCTATTAGTTGCTGTGGAAAAAATTGTAGTCGTCACAAAACTGCACGCACCCACTTTTTACGGTTTTACAAAAGTTGGAGATCGGAGCGCGTCCCGCCAAACGGGACCGCCCCGCCGTGTGCCAAGTGTACCGAATGGTGCACGCAGCATAATCGGACACGTGAAAATTCGTGGGGACTGATTTGGACGCGTGTGCGCGCCGGAATCAGGCCGTATCCGCGAACACAATCCGTGTCGTCACTTTTGTGGAACTCACGAGTATTTTGTGCACGCTTGTCAGATTGTGACGAAACTTGTGCCACTAGACTCGTGGTAACACGCTGGTCCTGTGACCCAATTTTCACGCATTTCTGAGACGGTTGACCAGATCGCCAATTGGCGGGCCCCACAGTTGACTTTTTGGACCAAGTTATGTTCGACTCATCGGAATCCAAATTTGGACATACCGTTGGGATCGGATTGACATTTAGAGTTGTTTGACCCATAGTTTGTCCCATTTAGAGACTGTTACCCTCGGCACGCTTTTTGGTGCAAAGTGGGCCCACTTATGGAACCCGCTTTGGCCCAAAAATGACCTTTTTGCCCCTGTGTCCAAATTGGACGTAAGGACAGGCATTTCCAGCTATTTGACATCTTCTGAGACTGTTGGTGATATTTATTACAGCTTTCGGAGTAGTACCTACCGGATCCACAGATACCAGGACGACAGTTGATATTCAAACATCAGGCAAGTGTACCTTGCCAAACTCTACAGTATTGTTATATATATTCCTTGCTTTATTATAGTGCGGTGCATGCTCAACCTAGGACCGTGTGACGTACTTAGCGTCCGATTATCAGTCGGGTGCCGACACTGTGCGCAGTGTTGGGTACGGTCATCTAGAGATGGACATTCGTGACACTTTATTCTCGTACTTGTCTTATCAAGTACCATATGACCCAGGACACTTGACACTATTCATGAGACAGGATTTTCTCGAGATATTCGTGGTGATTCTGTATAGGATACAGGACATGGACATTATACTCTTAGATACTTATGACTTGTTGCATTAGCTATGATCCCGCTTGACATGGACATGAGACGTTATGGTCATGATATGCGTGGTTACATTGGGTGGAGAGAGACACACAGGCTACAGGCTGTTTCATATATCTATCTACTACTATTGTGAGGCCTCAGACTCTCGTAGCAGAGCTAGGCACATTACGTGTTTATTACCGCTACCGGCTCCCCGACACAGAGCTTGTAGTGGCTTCAGCCTGAGTTTTAGTGTTACTCTCACTTGTATTTCACTTAGATGGTTACATATTTACCCATTGATCATTTAGTTATTTATTTGCTGCACTGCTTATCTGTATTTATTTGGCATGAGTTTTCTTGTACCTTGCTATGTCCCCTGAGGACCTGGATCCGGATTTTGTCCCCAGATTTTGCAGACGTGGTTTATCCCGAGGTTTACGGGACCGGAGCAAGAGCTGATCCAGGAGCTGTACCACCATCTGAGGACGAGGTCTTAGCTGAAGACTTCTCTTGAGCATCCATGTTCATGCTCAGCTTCCATTATTTATTTCAGTCTTTTACTTTCTGGTCTGTTGAACCATTGTACTAGATATTTATCGGGTTGTACCCCGAAGTACTTTGTGAGACTTGCTGATGATTTACATTCCTTATTTATTCTGTGGATCATATTTTATATCTTGTGTGGATGAGATTAGTTGTGCCATGATTGTCGTAGACTTGTTTTACAGCTTAAGTATGCCCTGATGGATCCATTATATTGAGTTGGTCCATCGGTGCGTACTGCTGGCCATTGCCATGTGTCTAGTCCCACGGTATTTTGGGACTGGGGCGTGACATGGTTTTTGTGGTGGCCCATGCAGGTCTACGACTAAATTGTTCGGTTTCAACTTAGGGACCGGACCAGCCTGCCCTAAGGATAGTATAAACTATAGGATCTCATCCATCATTTAACCATTGTTGAACTCTATATCGAACTCGAAATTTGTTACTTGAACTGCATCCTGTATTAATTCCTCTGAGCGTTCTCATAGTTTATCTTTTGATTGCAGAGCAATGGATTCCGGGAACAGAGATGATTTTCCTTTGGAGACACCACACGACGCTGTGGTTACTTATGGAGACGAAGTGACACCAGGGGATGGTGGACAAGCATCGCAGAATGATCAAACCGGACAGCCTAATCCAAGGTTCCGGAGAGATGACATTCCACCACCACCACAGTTCACTCCCCAGATGCCAGTATTCCCGCCAGGATAAGCCATGGACGGGCAACAAATGTTCCAGATGATGTATGCTATGATGCAAGCACAGCAGCAGATTCAGCAAGAGGCCCATCGGCAGGAGGCCGAGTATCTGAGGACCAGCCTGGTAGCCGCATTGGAGCAGGCTAATCCAGCAGCGAGGCGAACATCGACGGGATCTATCACCGACTTCCGTCATCTCAAGTCTCGCACATTTTCTGGTAAAGAAGGGCCAACGGAAGTTCATGAGTGGCTCACAAACATTCAGCATCAGCTGGAAGCCGCTGAACTTCCAAGAGAGAAGTGGATGACTGCAGTCAGAATGCAGTTAACTGATAATGCGCATCACTGGTGGCTAGCAGAGGAAAGGAGACTTGGACAAGACAGAGTCACATGGGAAGAGTTCTCCAGACTCTTCCAAGAGATGTACATCCCGGCAGTTGCACGGTCAGAGCTCAGGGACAAGTTCAACCGCCTCATCCAGGGCAGCATGACAGTGGAAGAATACAATTCTGAATTTATTCGCCTGAGCCGCTTTGCTCCAACATTGATTTCGACGGAGGAAGAAAAAGCGGAAAAGTTCTTTGACGGGTTGAAGTTCGAGCTTCAAAGATTGATTGGCTCAGTGGCACCTATAAATTATACTGATGTTCTAGCAGCAGCACGACGCATGGAGCGCGTCACTAGAAGGGAATCGAATCTGAAGAGGCCAAACACCTCCGCACCAACCAAGGCAGCACCTGGAGATTCTGCAAAATGATTCCAGAGGAGTACGCCAGATAGAGCAGCACACAGGGCCATATCCCTTCCTACTTGTCATCACTGCGGCAAGGTAGGACACATTGAGAGAGAGTGCAGGCGGAAGTTGGGACTATGCCTGCTTTGTGGATCAAACCAGCATCTATCCAGAGACTGCACTCACCATAGAGGAGAAGCACCCAGACTAGCTCTACCTGCACCGCGACCAACTTATCCAGCAGTAGGAGCACAGCAGACAGGAGTTGGTGGAGTCAGACCACCAGTCCCAGGAGGAAACCAGCAGAGACCACCACTGGCACCACTGGCAGCCTTATTTCAGCAGGCTCAGCAGCAGCAGAGAGGTCCAGCACAGGGGCGAGGGCAGGCATTCACTTTAGCTGTTGAGGAGGAGGCTACAGCAGGCGAGGTCATCGCAGGTACTATTTTAGTAGCTTCATTACCAGCAGTTGCATTATTTGATTCTGGAGCATCGCATTCATTTATAGCAGCTAGCTTTGTAGCCACCCATAGAGTAGCTACCGCACCCCTCCCGAAGATGAAGAGGATTCTTACGGGAGGTGGAATTATCCCGGTTAGTGACATCTGTAGATCATGTTCAGTAGTAGTTTGTGGCCGAGAGATGCGAGCTCAATTTCTGATATTTTCTATGCCGGATTATGATGTCGTACTCGGTATGGACTGGTTAAGTCAGTACCATGCGACTCTCGATTGCCGACTTGGGCGGGTTATATTTAGACCGCCTGGACATCCAGAATTTGAGTTTCTCCGAGGAGCAGTAGAGCAAGGAGTTCAGCCTACTCTTAGGGTACTATCTGTAGAAGGGGAGACAGGTTACCCAAGAGTCATATCAGAATTTGTGAATGTATTTCCTGATGATCTTCCAGGTTTACCGCCTGATCGGGAAATAGAATTCACAATAGACTTAACTCCAGGAGCAGAGCCAATCACTTCATCAGTTTATCGGCTAGCACCTAAGGAGTTAGTGGAGTTGAAAGAACAGGTTGATGATCTCTTGGAGAAGGGTTTCATTCGGCCCAGTGTTTCACCTTGGGGAGCACCCATCTTATTTGTGCCAAAGAAGGATGGAATAGTACGGTTGTGCATTGATTACAGGGCACTAAATGTTGTAACCATCAAGAACAGGTATCCCTTACCACGCATTGATGATCTATTCGATCAATTGAGTGGTGCAAGGATATTCTCGAAGATTGACCTTAGATCCGGCTATCATCAGATCAAGGTGAGGAAGGAAGACATCCCGAAGACAGCTTTCAGGACTAAGTATGGGCATTATGAGTTCTTGGTGATGCCGTTTGGTTTAACCAACACGCCAGCAGTGTTTATGAGCTTAATGAACAGAGTCTTTCATCAGTTCTTGGATAAATTTGTAGTGGTGTTCATTGATGACATCCTCATATATTCCAAGAGCCCTGAAGAGCACGAGGAGCATCTCAGAATCGTGTTAGAGACCTTGAGGCAAGAGAAGTTATATGCCAAACTCAGTAAGTGTGAGTTCTGTATGGACAAAGTGCCTTTCTTGGGACACATCATATCAGGAGAAGGACTTTCAGTGGATCCAGAGAAGGTTGCAGCAATAGAGACTTGGCCTACACCCACATCAGTCGCAGAGGTGAGAAGTTTTCTCGGACTTGCGGGATATTACCGAAGGTTCGTAGAAAATTTCTCAAGGATTGCAGAGCCAATGACAAAGCTAACACGAAAGGATCAGGAGTTTGTATGGACAGAAGACTGCCAGAAGGCTTTTGAAGAACTGAAGAGAAGATTAACCACAGCACCTATCTTGACTCTTCCTTCGGGGTCAGGAGGTTTTGTTGTTTACAGTGATGTATCATGCAGTGGACTAGGATGTGTTTTGATGCAACATGGCAAAGTCATTGCTTATGCGTCGAGACAGTTGAAGGTCCACGAGAAGAACTACCCAACACATGATCTGGAGCTAGCAGCAGTTATATTTGCATTAAAGATATGGAGGCACTATCTTTATGGAGAGAGGGTAGAAATCTTTACTGATCACAAAAGTCTGAAGTATGTGTATACTCAGAAGGAGCTTAACATGAGACAGAGATGCTGGCTGGAACTGATGGTGGATTTTGACATCGATCTGCAGTATCATCCGGGAAAGGCGAATGTTGTTGCAGACACACTCAGCAGGAAGCCTACGGCTTATTTCTTGACGATGCAGCCCGAGTTATTGAGAGATCTACAGGAGCTACAGATAGAGGTCGTCTTACCGGGACAGAATGGCTTGATGGCTAACCTTGAGATTCAGTCATCACTCGTGGAGAAGATTAAGGAGACATTGCCCACCGATGCTAGATTTCGAAGACTCAAAGAAAGGACGGAAGCCGGTATGCAGACAGGACTACGCATCCACGAAGACGGGACATTGAGGTTTAGAAACCGCTTGTATGTTCCAAATGGAGAATTGAGACAGGAGTTAATGACTGAAGCACATAGCTCTATGTACTCTGTTCACCCAGGAGGAACCAAGATGTACCGAGACTTGAGACAGTATTACTGGTGGCATGGAATGAAGAGAGAGATCGCGAGATTTGTGTCCAAATGCTTAGTATGTCAACAAGTGAAGGCGGAGCACCAGAGGATAGCAGGATTATTGCAACCACTTCCGATTCCAGAGTGGAAGTAGGAGCACATCACTATGGACTTCGTCATGGGTTTTCCCAAAAGTCCAAGTGGGAGAGATGCAGTGTGGGTAATAGTGGACCGACTTACCAAGTCAGCCCATTTTATACCTTTTAGAGTGGGACAGTCTACAGAAGCTTTAGCTGATTTATATATGAGGCAGATCGTGAGATTGTACGGCATACCAGTCAGTATTGTATCGGACAGAGATTCGCGCTTCACATCGCACTTTTGGAGGAGCATGCAAGAGAGTCTTGGTACTCGTCTGAAATTCAGTACATCTTACCACCCGCAGACAGATGGGCAGTCGGAGCGTACTATTCAGACCTTGGAGGACATGTTGAGGGCTTGCATGTTAGATTTTGGAGGATCATGGGAGAACCACCTACATCTTGTAGAGTTTTCTTACAACAATAGCTATCAAACGAGTATTCAAATGGCTCCGTTTGAAGCATTGTATGGGAGAAAATGTAGGTCTCCTGTGTGTTGGAGTGACGTGGGAGAACGTCAAATTCTGGGACCCGAGTTGGTGGTCAACACCGTAGAGACAGTCAAGAAGATTCAGGGACACTTGCGAGCAGCGCAAGACAGGCAGAAGAAGTGGGCAGACCTTCATCGTTGACCCTTGGAGTTCAAAGAGGGCGATCACGTCTTCTTGAGGATATCACCGACCAGAGGCACCATCCGATTCGGAGGGCGCGGCAAGTTGAGTCCAAGGTATATTGGACCATTTGACGTACTCGAGAGAGTTGGAGAGGTGGCATATCGACTTGCGCTACCACCTTCACTGGAGGGAGTACATGACGTATTTCATGTGTCGCAGCTCAGGCGATATGTGGCAGACAGCAGTCATGTCCTCGACCATTCAGAGATCACCATTGGGCCAAGCTTGTCATACCAAGAGCAACCCGTGGGAATCCTTGATCGTCGAGAGAAGGTATTGAGGAACCAGTCTATTCCCTTGGTTCGCGTAGCATGGAGGCATGGCGCGCCAGGAGAATCAACTTGGGAGCGCGAGGACGACATGCGCAAGCGTTTCCCGAACCTATTCGCAGACCAAGGTATGAATTTACATTGTTAATTTATATCTTATACCATCCTTGCATTCTATCGTGGCTTAATTTTAATTTCGAGGACGAAATTTTTATAAGTTGGGTAGAATGTAAAACCCCCTTCCCAGAAAATCGTATATGCCCTTTATTTTTTAATTATTAATTAAATTGTAGTAATTAGGTCCAAATAGGAGAAATAGATTTTTAATAATTTTTATGTTAGGTGTTCGGGCACTTAGAGGACTTGTGGGACCAGCAGGATTTTTTTAGAATTTATTCCATGTAGGAGACCCTTTGAGCAGTTGCTAGCCTAACGATGTGCAATACCCTATCCTATAAATTTTCTTATGAGTATATATATATATATATATATATATATATATATATATATATATACAAATATATATGTATATATATATTAAAGAAAGAAAGAAAAGAAAGAAAGAAAAAGTTAATAGAATAATATAATAATAATAATAATAACTAAGTAATATAATAATAATATTAGTATTAATACTACTACTACTTCTAAGTAACCCCTGTGACTTGTAGTTCCCACACCCTTCAGCGAATTGGTTGGTTGCTGTGACATTGCTCCAGTGGATATTCCCTAGGGAGCCCGCCTATACCCTTCACCCGCCGACCCTTCAAAACCCGCGAGTCATATATCTCTCTCTCTTTCTCTAAATATATATAACATATATATATATATATGATTAGCTCTCCAAAACCCTAATCTAAAACTCCAGACTTCTCCTTCCCATCTAGAGCCGTCACCGCAGCCAGAGAAGCCTCCCCAAGCCATCCAACCATCCCGTCGACGCCGACATCGCGAACTGCAGTCTCCCACTCGAGGCACCTTCGCTCCGGCGTAATTCTCCGTTGACTCGCTCGACCAAACGCAGATCCGTTTTCATAGGTATGATCTTCCCTTAACCCTCTCAAATATTTGTTTTATAGTCAACCTCGGAAAACGTGTGCCCCTAGGTGAAAAACAGCGCCCAAGTCAGCGCGAGCAGACAGAATTCTGCAATCGCAGAAACTTGCGATGACCACGTATATTGTCGAGTTCGTATCTCCCACCACAGAGATCCGAATTCGACGATTCTTTTTGATACCTGTAGATTATATGACCTAGTTTATTTTCTGTATTATAACTTTGTGCTATTAGTTGCTGTGAAAAAAATTGTAGTCGTCACAAAACTGCACGCACCCACTTTTTACGGTTTTACAAAAGTTGGAGATCGGAGTGCGCCCCGCCAAACGGGACCGCCCCGCCGTGTGCCAAGTGTACCGAATGGTGCACGCAGCATAATCGGACACGTAAAAATTCGTGGGGACTGATTTGGACGCGTGTGCGCGCCGGAATCAGGCCGTATCTGCGAACACAATCCGTGTCGCCGCTTTTGTGGAACTCGCGAGTATTTTGTGCACGCTTGTCAGATTACGACAAAACTTGCGCCACTGGACTCGTGGTAACACGCTGGTCCTGTGACCCAATTTTTACGCATTTATGAGACGGTTGACCAGATCGCCAATTGGCGGGCCCCACAGTTGACTTTTTGGACCAAGTTATGTTCGGCTCATCAAAATCCAAATTTGGACATACCGTTGGGATCGGATTGACATTTAGAGTTGTTTGACCCATAGTTTGTCCCATTTAGAGACTGTTACCCTCGGCACGCTTTTCGGTGCAAAGTGGGCCCACTTATGGAACCCGCTTTGGCCCGAAAATGACCTTTTTGCCCCTGTGTCCAAATTGGACGTAAGGACAGGCATTTCCAGCTATTTGACATCTTCTGAGACTGTTGGTGATATTTATTACAGCTTTCGGAGTAGTACCTACCGGATCCACAGATACCAGGACGACAGTTGATATTCAAACATCAGGCAAGTGTACCTTGCCAAACTCTACAGTATTGTTATATATATTCCTTGCTTTATTATAGTGCGGTGCATGCTCAACCTAGGACCGTGTGACGTACTTAGCGTCCGATTATCAGTCGGGTGCCGACACTGTGCGCAGTGTTGGGTACGGTCATCTAGAGATGGACATTCGTGACACTTTATTCTCGTACTTGTCTTATCAAGTACCATATGACCCAGGACACTTGACACTATTCATGAGACAGGATTTTCTCGAGATATTCGTGGTGATTCTGTATAGGATACAGGACATGGACATTATACTCTTAGATACTTATGACTTGTTGCATTAGCTATGATCCCGCTTGACATGGACATGAGACGTTATGGTCATGATATGCGTGGTTACATTGGGTGGAGAGAGACACACAGGCTACAGGCTGTTTCATATATCTATCTACTACTATTGTGAGGCCTCAGACTCTCGTAGCAGAGCTAGGCACATTACGTGTTTATTACCGCTACCGGCTCCCCGACACAGAGCTTGTAGTGGCTTCAGCCTGAGTTTTAGTGTTACTCTCACTTGTATTTCACTTAGATGGTTACATATTTACCCATTGATCATTTAGTTATTTATTTGCTGCACTGCTTATCTGTATTTATTTGGCATGAGTTTTCTTGTACCTTGCTATGTCCCCTGAGGACCTGGATCCGGATTTTGTCCCCAGATTTTGCAGACGTGGTTTATCCCGAGGTTTACGGGACCGGAGCAGGAGCTGATCCAGGAGCTGTACCACCATCTGAGGATGAGGTCTTAGCTAAAGACTTCTCTTGAGCATCCATGTTCATGCTCAGCTTCCATTATTTATTTCAGTCTTTTACTTTCTGGTCTGTTGAACCATTGTACTAGATATTTATCGGGTTGTTCCCCGAAGTACTTTGTGAGACTTGCTGATGATTTACATTCCTTATTTATTCTGTGGATCATATTTTATATCTTGTGTGGATGAGATTAGTTGTGCCATGATTGTCGTAGACTTGTTTTACAGCTTAAGTATGCCCTGATGGATCCATTATATTGAGTTGGTCCATCGGTGCGTACTGCTGGCCATTGCCACGTGTCTAGTCCCACGGTATTTTGGGACTGGGACGTGACATTATCTGTTGTGGATAAGATTAGAATAACCTGAGTCTTGTAATATTTTACTGTTAGACTTCAGCTTAAGCATGCCCTGATGGATCCATTAAATTGGGTTGTCCATCGGTGCGTGCTGCTGGCCATTGTCACGTGCCCTCTCCCTCGTCATTTTTGGGACTGGGGCGTGACATGGTTTTTGTGGTGGCCCATGCAGGTCTACGACCAATTTGTTCGGTTTCAACTCAGGGACCGAACAGGCCTGCAAATAAGATAGGATAAGTTTTTAGGATCTCATCCACTTGCTTGAAACGTTCTTGATATCCATATCGGCTTCGAATTAATTTCTCGACTTGCATCCTGCCTTGATTCCTGTGCACCTTTTATTGTTTATTTTGGTTGCAGGATTATGGATTCACGAGCAAACGACGAAACTCCCATAACGTCACCACGAGATGCTGAGGTAACCAACGAAGATGAAGTAACACTAGTGGATGGGGGACAATCGGCTCAACAACGTGCCTCGAGAGTCCAGCGCAATGACATTCCACCAACGGCGCCAGTTACTCCATCAATGCCCATAATTCCACCAGGGCAGGCCATGGACGGACAGCAGATGTTTTCAATGGTTTATGCAATAATGCAAGCTCAACAAGAGGCGTTGAGTCGCAGCCTAATAACTGCACTGGAGCAGGCCAACCTACCAGCTCGACGGCCAACAACGGGCTCTATCACCGACTTTCGACAGCTGAAGCCCCGTACATTCTCAGGCAAAGAAGAGCCCACTGAAGTTCATGAGTGGCTCACTAACACTCAACATCAACTAGAAGCAGCTGAGCTTCCAAAGGAACGTTGGATGACTGCCGTCAGAATGCAGTTGACGGACAATGCACATCACTGGTGGCTATCTGAGGAAGCACGGCTCGGACCAGACCGAGTCACTTGGGAAGAGTTCTCTAGACTCTTTCAGGAGATGTACATTCCAGCTATCGCTCGATCAGAACTTCGGGACAAGTTCAATCACCTTACTCAGGATACTAAGACGGTGGAAGAGTACAGCGCTGAGTTCATTCGTCTAAGTCGCTTCGCTCCAACATTGATCCCGACAGAAGAAGAGAAGGCTGAGAAATTCTTCGACGGACTAAACATTGAGCTACAGAAACTAATTGGATCCGTTGCACCTACTTCGTACTCGGACGTTCTTGCTGCAGCGCGACGCATTGAGCGCGTCATCAGGAGAGAGACTAGTCTGAAACGGACTTCCACTTCAGCACCACAGGAAAAAGTTGCAAAAAGACCTCACGTACACCAGCCACCAGAAGCATCTCCACAGACAATACCTGTTTGTCCATATTGTCGCAAGCGAGGCCATACTGAAGATGAGTGCAGACGAAAGAAGAGACTATGCATAGTTTGCGGATCCAGTCAGCATTTATTAAAGGAATGCCCTGAGCGTCGAGACAGAGCACCAAAGGGTAACCAGCAAGCGTTACCAGTACCGAGGCCAGCCTATCCAGCATTGGGAGCACCGCAAGCGGAAGTTCAAGAAGTCCTACCACCAACTCCAGCAGGGTATCAGCCAAGGCCACCCTTGATACCCCCAGGAACTACTCTTCCAGCAGGCTCAACAGCAGAAGAATCGACTACAAGGACGCGAGCAAGCCCTGACGATGACAGTGGAGAACGCGCAGACTCGTGGAGTAACCAATGCGCGTAAGTGATTCGAAGTTTTCCGTTCCTAGTCTTGTGTAGTTCGTGCCTTTTGGTTTGTGACCTCAGCCCCAACCTAGTAATTTGCAACTTGTTAATAATAACCTGGTTTTCATAAAAGTTATAGTTTTCACTAGATTTTCCTGGGAAGTGTAAACTTTCAATTTTTAGGGAAACGGTATTTCCCTGAAGTCTCTTGTGATGTATTTTCAAACGATGCTTGCGACCGCGTCATCTCTGTTGACCGGTTATTCTTTGATTGTGAGGACGCAATCCTCTTAAGGGGGGTAGATTGTAAATCCCCTGATTTTTCAAAATTTTAAAAACTGGATTTTTCACAATTTTCTGGAATTTTTTGGGAATTTTCTGTAATTTAAAAACAGGGTTTTAATTATTCAATAATTTTTTAATTAATAATAAATGATATTAAAATATTATAAAAATAATATTTTTGGTTGTAAAATGAAAAACTGGACTTAGGGCAATTTTTCTGGAATTTATTGGGCCCCGGACCTATTTTTAAATTATCAAAAAGTATTTATTTAATTATTTATTTATTATTAATTATTTACTGGTTATTATAATTATTAATATTATTATTTTTCTTTTATTTTTCCTAAACCCAGCCCTGCCCGGCCCAATTGGGCCCAGCCCAATACGCAACCGAGCCCGGCCCATCCCCTAGCCTAGCGGGTCGGGCGGGTCGGCCAGACCCGCAACCCGACCCGACCCAGACCCGCGTGACCCGGTCGCCTTCCCCCGCCTGTACCCGCGTTCTCCGGCGCCGCCCGGGTCTTCCGCTGTGCCTCCGGCCACGCGGCGCCTCCGTCGGCCACCTCGCCCGCACCCCGTGGCCACGACGCCCGCTCCGCCCGCCTCCCTCGGCCTCCCCGACCCTTTTTAAACCCCCCCCCGATCTCTCCCCTCCGGCCAAAACTCCCTACCCCGACCGCCTCCCTCCACCGGCTCCGACCATCGCTTCCCTCGCCGCACACCCGCCGTGCCCCACCTCCCAGCTCCGCCGCACAGGCCGCAGCCCTCCTCCTTCCTCCTTCCCCCAGCAGCGGCCCACACCCCCGCAGCAGCCGCCGCCGGCATCCTGCGCTGCCCAGCATGCCGCCTCCGGCCGCCCGAGGGCCGCCCGCCGCGCCGCCCCTCGCCGAGCTGCCCCCGGCCCTCCGCCGCGTGCCCGCCGACAGCAAGCCCTAACCCTAACCCTAGAATCCTGTATCCGACACGTGTTGGACACGTGTCGGACACGATTTTACCCTGGTTTTCGGGTCCCCTTCAGGTGCGTGTATCTTTTTGCTCGTAGCTCCGTTTTCGATTCCGCAAATTGCGTTGCGAAGCCTGTATGACCCTCTCGGTGTCCGGATAAACTGTTCGGGGCATCGCGTCTTGTGGTGATCGCACACCGCGATCCAAAAACAGAAAAAACCAGACCCTGTTTCACCCCGGAACTGAGTACGCTCCGCCAAACGGGACGACTTGGTCGTGCGTGGTCTTCACAGATACGTGCGCATCGTCGATACGGACGTATAAGATTTCGCAGAAGTCGATTCGGGTGTGCGTGCACACCGGGATCAACGCGTATCCGCGGACATCGCCCCGTATCCGTACTCTCTGGAATGCGTCTTAACTTTATGTACACACGTCAGATCGAGACAAAACTTGCGCCATCGGACTCATAGCAATACGCTGGTCCTGTGGGTCGAGTTTGGTTCGATTCTGAGAACATTGACGAAATCGCGTGTCGTGGGCCCCATAGGCCCCGCTCGACGGGCGATTTTGTGATCGGCTCATCGGAATCCAATTCTGGAAGTTCCGTTGGGTTCGTATCATCGTTCCTGACCCGTTGACACTAAGTTTGGTGAATTTGGAGACCATTGACCCTGACGCATTTTTCGGTGCAAAGCGGGCCCGCATGTGGACCCCGTTTTGACCCGAAACTGCCGTTTTCTGCCCTTGTCTCCAAATTGGACTCAAGGATAGGCGTTTCTAGCTGATTGATATTTTTTGGATCTGATGGTGATGTTTATTTTAGCAACCGGGGTGCCGTCTGGAAATCCAACTGAAGTCAGAGCCGAAATCAGAGCCGGAAGCCACAGGCAAGTGTACCTTGCCAAACTCTGCAGCTTGCTACTATTTTCCTTGATTTGTTTATACATCAGTGGGCAAGTAAAGCTTGCCAAATTGTAGTAATTCCTATTCTAGAACTTGCCTGAATTCTTGTTTAATGCATATAAACCTGTTTAACTGTTAAAATCCAGGACCGAGTGGCGTACTTAGTGTCCGATTACCAGTCGGGTGCCAACTCCGTACGCGAAGTTGTGTAACGTCACATAAAGATGGATATCGAGACCCGATAATTCTCGTACTTGTCTTATCAAGTACTCCAGAACCCAGCATACTTGACACTATTCATGAGACAAAGTCTTCCTGAGACATTCATGGTGATTCTGTATAGGATACATGACTTGACAGAGATATTTTATAGACATTATGACTTGCTGCATTAGCTATAATCCGCTGACATGGACATGAGACGTTATGGTCATGATATGCGTGATTACATTGGGTGGGGAGAGACACACAGGCTACAGGTTGATGTTATATTATCCCGGCGTCTTAAGTCTCACTACGAGCTAGACAACTACATGATATCACTGCTACCGGCTCCCCGACACAGAGCTTATAGTAGTTTCAGCCTGAGTTCTTGTACTGCTCTCATGTTGCATATCACTTAGCTGGTTATCTAGTTTACCCTATTGCTTATTTATTGCTGCACTGCATCTATTTTGGCTTGTATTTTCTGTACCTTGCTGTCCCCTGAGGACCTGGATCCGGATTATGTCCCTAGGTATAGCCGAAGAGATCCATCCAGAGATATACCGTACAGGAGCACTTCCAGGAGCTGTACCAGGACCGGAAGACGAGCTCGCACCAGAGGACTTCTCCTGAGCATTGGCCGTATGTAGTCAGTTATTTCTATTTCTAGTTGTTTATTTCCTGTCTATTTGTATCTGTTGTACCAGACATATTCTCGGATTATTTCCCGAGATATTTATTGAGATCAGCTTATTTTATTTGCATTACCCTGTCTTTATCTGTGTTTAACTGTTGTGGATGAGATTAGAATAACCTGAGTCTTGTAATATTTTACTGTTAGACTTCAGCTTAAGCATGCCCTGATGGATCCATTAAATTGGGTTGTCCATCGGTGCATGCTGCTGGGCATTATCACGTGCCCTGTCCCTCGTCATTTTTGGGACTGGGGCGTGACATGATCCATCCTTCTTTGGTACAAACAATACTGGTGCTCCCCAGGGTGATGCACTTGGTCGGATGAAACCTTTCTCTTCTAGTTCTTTCAATTGTGTCTTCAGCTCATCCATCTCCTTCTTTGCTAGTCTATAAACATGGGATGCTATGGGTGCTGCTCCCGGTGTCAATTCAATTAAGAATTCTACATCTCTATCTGGGGGTAGTCCTGGCAATTCTTCTGGAAAGACGTCTTAGAATTTTGAAATAATGGGGTGATAGACAACATCATCCATTGTAAGTTGCATACCCTCAAGGATTTCTGTGGACCCTCGTGAAAACTCAAGTTCAGGCTGGTCGGGTACCTTAAAAAGAATGCTTCCTCCAAGGCAATCGAAGAAAGCGTGGTACTTGCTCAGCCAGTCCATTCCAAGCACAATATCAAAAGTCGGCATAGGACGGACTAAGAGTCGAATGTTCATTTCTCTGCCACGTATCACTATAGGACATGATCTACAAATTCTACTAATAGGTACAACTCCTCCCCCAGTAAGAATTCTAATACAACTAGGTAAAGGTGTAGAGGAAATATTGTGTTTGGCAATAAAACTAGATGATATGAATGAGTGAGTGGCTCCCATATCAAACAATGTCACAGCAGGAAAAGTAATAGCAAGAGTAATACCTGCTATGACATCAATCTCCTGATCCATGTCGTCCACTTCTATTGCAAAAACTTTCCCGTTCCTCTGTGGTGGTCCCTGTCTGGCCCTTGCAAACTGTTCTTCCTGTGTAGGTAGAGGTTGTCCTTGGTGAAATCCTCCTGCTGCTGGAGGTCGAGGTGCTCCTGGTCTAGTTATTTGTTGTGCTGGCTTCGGTGTTGGAAACGCTAGTCTCTGTACTGGCGGTGGAAGTGTCAATGCTTGTTGCATAGGACAGTCTTTCATCATATGCTGTCCGGAACCACATATCATACATTGTCCCAAGCGAGTTCGACAGTCCCTCATAATATGTCCACGTTTCCTACAATAATTACAGTGGGGCTTCCCTGGGATCTGGTATGGTCCTGCTCTATGCTGATATTGTTGTTGCTGAGCTAAAGGACGTCTGATAGGTCCTCCTTGTTGTGTTCTTGCTGGTCCTTGCTGTATCCTCAGCTGACCTCCCTTTCCTCTGCTGATGGTTTCTTGTAATCTGACTTCTGTCAGTAACTCGACATAAGAGATTCGGGACTAGGAGCTAGTGTAGTGTTGTAGCTCCTGAGTTAGTCCACGATGAAACCTCTTAGCCTTGGCCAAGTCATCTGGTATCAAGGCAGCGCCATATTTACTGAGGCGACTAAACTCAGCATCGTACTCGTCAACTGTTCTGTTCCCCTACTCCAGGTGGAGAAACTGATCGTACAATGCATCTCTGACGGTATCCGGGAAGTACTTCCTTTCAAAGCACTCCAGGAACTGTTCTCATGTCTGGTATATACCCAGCTGGCGCTCCATAGATTCCCACCAGTGATGAGCATTACCATCTAGAAGCGTCCTTACACCCGTCATCCATAGGTCTGCAGGTAGCTGCGATGCTTCTAATAACTTTCGAGTGTGAGTAATCCAGTTGGTAGTTTCTTCTGGACTTTCAATGCCTTTATATGGCCTCAGACCCATTTGTACAAAGTCCTTTACTGAACCAACTCTAGCTCGAGGTTCTGAAGCTAGTGCTTGAGCTGGTACAGTAGTCTTTGCATCCATCCTTTCAAGAGCTGCTAGGAACTCTTGTCTCTGTTCTGCTGCTTGCTGTCGCTGCTTTGCAGCTAGTGTGGCGGCCTGTTGTCGCTGTTCCTGCATTATCATCTAGAAGAATTGGAACAGTTGTGCCTGGCCATCCTGCGGTATCGATGAGACTGGAAGGTTCCCATTAGGTGGAATGGAAAGTTCATATGGAACTAGATTGTGAATCTGTCCATCTGGTCCTGGAAGTCTAGGATTTGTTGAGGTCTCTCCTTGAGTCTGACCATTGACTCCAGGAGTTGTATCACCATCTGTGACAGTATATTCCTTCTGCATATCCATCTCTCTGCAGGTGATGTACAACGTTTAGAAGGAGTACAGGAAGGATGCAAGCATTAGATAGAATGTAGAAGCATAAAATATGCTGGAGAATGGTTCGCGTATTTTACAGTCAAAACCCCCAACATACATAAAGTTCTCCCTGCGTAAAAACAGAACTTCAAGGTAGTTGGCGTAAGACAGGTTGATAAGCTTTCTACGGAATGCAAAGCTTTAGAATAATTTGGCATAAAGTAGAGATTCAGAGTGGTCCGTGTAAGGTAGAGGAGCGTAAAGTAGAGCTGTCGCGTAAAACAGGGATTCAAAACTGTCGGCGTAAAAAGTCTGTACGTAAGTCTGCCGGAGTAACGTAGACGTAGAAAAATCTGCGCGTAAAATATATGCTGCATAAAGTCTATGCGTAAAATATCTCCTGCATGTTTAAATCTGCTTAAGAAGTTCTGTGCGTAAAACTCTGTGTGCGTAAAGTTGCGTAGAAAGTCGGCCTGTGTAAAGTTTGCGTAAAAGGTTTCCTGCGTAAAGAGTTCTATAAAACCTGAAATACATTGCAGCGTAAGTTGTACGAAAAACTCTTCGTATTCCTCGGATAAATTTGTTAGATAATTCAGTGAACCTGACATCTGACAAAAGTACCGCACGATAATTGAGAGGACGGCTGTGATGATAACTTGCATAGAGACCCAGGTTGTCATTTAGTGACATATTTGTTACAAGTCGGTTTTTACGCATCAAAAAGAAAGAAAGGAAGTCTTCTGAATACGCTGCCTCTGTCATATTGACAGAAAATGAGTTCTTACGCTCAAGATAAGACAAATCAGACGCTACGTAAAAAGCTGTTGTTTATACAGGACTCGAGGCATATATCTACATTTAATGCACAATATTTGGTCATGGCTGGGAAAGCTAAAACTTATGGCAAATACACTCACATCACCATCCTTATATTTTACGCCACTGGTTTATATATTATTCATGAATCATCAAGTTTACGAAGGACGATTTCCTATGTAACTTGCATGTCGTGGTCTTACAAAGGGATACGTGTCATACACGAATTGAACATAGGTAGCAATTGTCATAACCGCAGCGTAAAGGAGACTATCTTCTGCATAGTTTGGCTTTTTTACGCCAGCAACAGTTATTTTGGATTTTACGTCAACAAGGTAAAGAGTCTGATCACAGCGTAAAGGGTCTTTGGCGTAAAACTTTGTTTTACCCAACAGAGGATAGTTAAAAGGAAGAATATGGTTTAGTCAAGCATGGATGAGATCCTTATACTCTATTCCTATACACAGGCTTGTTTGGTACAGTTACGTAACCAAGACAATATATTCAGAGACCTGCATGGGCCGCCACTAAAAATATGTCACATCCCAGTCCCAAAATACGTAGGATTAGAAATATGTAACACGCCCAGCCGTATGTATATGAACTCCAATATATGGAAATCATATACACACGTACGCTGTGTATGAATATTCAATCCACTAGTGGTAATATACTGTCACAACAAGTCACACACAATCTACATCTCATCCACAACACAAATAAGTAGGAATAAAGAGCTGGAGTATAACTAAATATCAAAATGTGTATCAAGTCTGATAGTCGGGTGGAAACAAATCCACTACAAAACGACTATACTGAAATAGCTACAAAATCTCAAAATAGTGGAAATAAATCACAGATACTCTGGGGGTAAGACCTCCTCAGTCAGGTACGTAGTATCAGGTCCAGGTCCGTACTCCTGTGGGTACTCCTGCTCATCCATATCTGGAAAGGGACCAGGTCCTCAGAGGGACGTAACAAGATACATATAAACATGCCAATAAAGTACTGAAATATAAACATCCAATGGGTCGCCTAACCGTCTAAGTGAATACAATTTGAGAACAACTTTCCAACATGTGAACTATCTGGCCATAATGGGATTGGCATAGTTCTCTTGGAAAATCAGAGGCCTACAAAGCATGTCGTCTTTTGAACGACAGAGGCCGCAAAGTAGTATAGGGGTCATCTCGCGTATCTCCGGTGGAGCATACGGGTTACATATAAGGAGAGTGCAAAAGAGCCCAAATGTCTTACTTGTTGTTCTCTCCATCCCATGCTCTAAGCATGCCACGTCCATGACACGATAAAACCTCTAAATAACTGCCAGGTCTACTAGCATACAAAGTTTCTATCAGCAGTCATCCCTTAACGCACGGCTCATACGTACAGGAGGCCAGACCTGTCATGCAGTTCGTGATCTATATGAGACTCACAACTCGTGTAACAACTGTGTCACAGCCAATGAAACATAGAATGCCTCATAATAATGGGGTGGTCTCATAAAGTAGGTCCAAAATCTACAGAAATAAACATGATACGACGACATCGTCGTTGCACCCAACTTTTCTTGGACGCACAATTTATATAGCAATAATTGAACTAAATAAACCGGAATAAACATGCATGCATCATATGGAATGTAAATTCAGTTCAATGGCAAGGTATACTTGCCGAACAAAAGTTCTGTATAACATGTCCAAATAGTGTTAAATTTTTAGTAAGAAGAAGTGCGTTAGGGTTTGGAGGAGTTGTAATATATATATAGTGATAAGAGGCGGTAGAAAAACTTAGTGTTTAAGAAACTGCTGCTGCTGCTGTTTTCTTTTCATTGGTTTAGATTTCGGCTGAGGGTTGTTTAGTAATAACATAGAGATAAGAGGTGGTGGGTTTGTTTTACGCGCGGTGTAGAAAATTAAGCGATGGGGTTGAGTTTACGCTTGGATTTGTTTTGCGCGTAGAGAAAGGAATTAGGCGGGTGGTGAAGTTTACGTGCGGAATTGGGAATAGCAATGCGGCTGTTGATATTTCCTATTGGGTTTGGGTTAATGGTTTTCGGGTTGAGATCTAATAGGAATCCAACCCATTTTCTTTTATTTCTCTTTCTAATAAACTATATATATATATATATACACTTAGAAATTTCTAGAATTTATATTGGTGCATATGCAACTGTACAAAGGTCTCCTACATGGAATAAATTTGAAATTTTTTTATAATGGCTCCATAATACTCTAAATGCTCAAACATCTCAAAATAAAATCTAATAAAATATATTCTCTCTATTTAGCTCATAACTACTATAAATAATAAATTACATAATTAATAATAATAGAGAAATACGATTTTCAGAATTAGGGTCTTAAACTGTAGGCCACGTCAGACGGAGATGTGCACCTCCCCGTAGGCTACGCCAGCGACGGATTGATCGACAGGCAGGGGAGGGGACGTCACAAGACATGTCAAACTTTGATGCTGGATCATATATTTATCAGGACGCGGGAGAGGGCACATCTCAGCCTTGTAGTACATCACAGCCTGGCTGGGATTCTTATATGTAGAGTGGTTATTCACTATTTGGCACACCCCAGGCTTATCCATCCATAGCTCCAATTCCTACACAGGATTATGAGAATTATAATTTTCAGCCATTGCCAGGGGAGACACCGGAGCAAACATAGGCTAGAAGATTGAGACTAGGTCTTAGACCAGTTCCCCGTAGGCATTATGACAGAATGGATAGAGGTGAATGATGAAAGGCTTATAATGAACATATTTTGGGGATGTAGCACATGTTAATTATAAAATTTACTTCTATGGTTCTTGTTTGTCTATATTAGACTACATTGTATAAAGATACCACTTAGTTCAGACTTAAAGATACCACTTAATATTTAAACAATTCCAATTACAATAACTTAAAAAATTAGTGAAGTAATCTCATATGAGAAAGATACAAAGTAAAATAATTACAAATAAATACAATATTTGCTGTGTCGGTTGTCTTGTACATTTTTTTATGTTGTGTCCAAGTCCGCCACAATTGCTGCAATGAAGATCTCTGGTTGCCATGTCCCTTGTCATAAAATGATTCTTTTTAGGTCTGTCAGATCTTCATCGAACATCTGGTACACCAATTTTACCTCTTACCAATTCACCTGGAGGAGTGTATAGGGAAGGAATTGGTACCATACATAGCGTATATACACTTTTCAGTGTTTCAACAAAAAATTGAGCATGATAATAATTTTTAATTTGTAAGTTATACGACTGACAAGAAAAGTAAGCATGTACACATGGTAAAAGGGTGTGTTGCCAACGAAAACATGTACAAGTTTTATTTTCTAAGTCTACCACATAACATCTACTAGTTTTATGATCTAATATTTCAAATTTATAATCTTTAACATGAAGCATATTAAAATGATGTCCCTCTTTTGATAAGTGCCATGATCTTAAGCATACTTGGACAAAAGTCTCTATCCATATTTTCAGCGTTTTGCCGATGCTTATCATGAATTGTTATAATTTTTGCTCTAATACCATCAAGCAATGTTGTTATTGGTTTATCACATAAATTTTTAATTAAATTATTAAAACTCTCTGCAATGTTCGATGTGTTAATATCGAGTCTAGGACATGGTTCATAAGCTGTGATCTAATGAGAAAAATTACGATTTTTATCGTTTGTACCAACAATCCAATTAAAAATCCTAATATCCGCCGATTTAATATTTTCAAATCATTATGTCGCATCCACAATATTATAAGATCGAACAAGTTTATCTAACCATTCTTGATATTTTTGTGTACTACTACATTGACTTCTCATATTTTGTTTGAAATGCTGGATACAATTTTTTTTTGGAGAGTATGAAAAAGTATCACACATTCCACGAATTAATTCTTTTTGCTCATCTGATATAAATGAAATACTATCCCAACGATCAAAATAACTTTCAAATGAAGTTTTCAAATTGTCTAAAAATTATGTCCAGGATTAAGTATTCTCATTTTCAGCAATACAATAAGCAATATGATATAATTGATACTTAGGATCATGAGAACAAGCCACAAATAGAGTACCTTGATATCTAGATGTCAGAAAAATTGCATCAATGCTAATTATAGGTAAACAACCACGTAAAAAACCATCGATGCATGCCTTGAAACAAATAAATATTCTTTGAAAAATATTATTTTCTACCGTCTTTAAAAATCATCTACTACCAGGATTTGTTTCCATAATTGTAAGGCCACATTTTCCAAGACTACCGTATGCATCAATATAACTACCGTTAATTTCAGATAATGCAAGTTCTTTTGCTCTCCAAGCTTTAGAATACGCAATATGTACTCGATAATCTCTAAGTATATCATTCATGATATGTGATGCACTATAAGACTGCTTATCTCTAATTTTATCACTAATCCATGCAGTAGTAGCCTGCCGATGACATTCTCTTGGTAATACACCAGTACATGAATGTTGAGATTCAAATGTACGAATCTCAAATATTTTACTTTTACCAATTGCATGTGCGTACACTCTCCAACGACAATGTGGAGCGTCACAAACATATACAATTCTTTGAGAATTGTTATGTGTAGCTTTACAACTAAATTTAAAAAAATGCTATATCACTAATAAAATTTCGAAATGCATAAGAAGAAGTAAACTCTCTTCCACAAAATGCTTTGGGGGTGCTACCATCTGAATTATCAACAGTTGATAAATAATAGTCTAAATCTTCGACTAAGTCATCACTATCTTCATCGTCAACGTTTTTTTGACTAAATTTATTTGGTTTGAAATGCTAGGACCAACATAATTTTTTTGACTATTATAAACAATTTTACTAGTAGATGCTATATTTGTGCTAATATTTGGTAATAATGGATTAATATATATCTTTAAACGATATGCACATATCCTACTTTTAACAATAAATCTCCATGCTTCGTCACTATTTATTACTAAAAAAATATCCATAAAAAACCACCTTATTACGAATTCATAAGTAATAGAAAAACTTTCTGCAATAATATTTCGTATAGTTTCAAAAGAGATATTCTGATATGTAGAAATTAAATTAGTTGTACCTCCCTTATAAGATAATCAGTTTAGTGTACCTCCATGATAGCAAATCATTGTTAGGATTTGATCAATGGCTAAAACTTCGAGATTCGAAAATATTTGCCGGCTCATATTTTCTTCTAACTGATAACTGATGAGAGTTGCTGTGGTGAATATTGAAAGAATGAGAGTATATGAGGTTGGATAAAAATTACAAGAGTAATAGTATTGAAACTTTGATAAATATTGGGAGAGTCAGAATATTTGGAAGTTCGGTGGTTGATATATATAAGCCATATCATTATTACCGTTTCAAATATTAATATTTCAAATATTACTGTTGAAATATAGCCGTTGGAAAAAATAAAAAATAAACTTACGTCCTAGTTTAGAGCGTAAGATTCGTGTGTGTGTGTGTGTGTATATATATATTGTTATATTGTTATATTAAGCTAACAATAGCTAAAAATTGTTATTGTGATATTTATATATTTATATATTGTTATATTAAGCTTACAAATAGTTAGCTTAATATCTAATATTAATATATAGTTAGGATAATATTAGAATATTAGGATATTAATATATAGTAAATATATAGTTATGGATATTAGAATATTAGTTAATATATAGTTAAGTGTGGATTAAGTGGGAGGAGTACTTACGTACTATTATAGGATTTAAGTTGTACTTACATTCTATATTTGAGCATTATTGTGCTGTAATTATAATTTATTTAAACTATATATTTTATGCATAATTTTCTCTAAATGAAATTTTCGCAAACTCCATGAAGGAACCCTCTTCACCTATTCATGGCTTCTAGCTCTGATCGCTATCGATAACACCTAAACAAACGTATACAAATGGCATATGGAGCCCATTTTTTTGTTTTTAAAAAATAAGAAAAATTTCTATGATAGTTTTGTTATCCACAAGTCAATCAGTGACCAACTCATTTGTCAAACTTCAGGTGGGGTTATTGTAATTTAATTAGAGACCGGATAAAAACATCAATTTTATTTTAGTTACTTCTGAACTCAACTAGTTCTTGTGGTAAGTGAAAAGAGATATAATATTTTTGGCTTGACGGAGGTTTCAAATCAAATTGCGAAAAAGATGTGAAAAATATTGGACCCAAATGACATACGACTCATCGTAAGTTTATTTCGTGAATATTGTCGGACATCTAAAAAAAATAGTACGTATTGTCGGACACTAAAAAAAAAGAAAAATGCTAAGTTTACTACCGAATATTTACAACCATCTTACAACCCTCTATCTCCCTGCTATGTGGGCCACACCCGGTTCCACCTCTCATCCAATGAATGACTGCCACGTGGCAGAAAAATTGGATCTCACAAACCTCTCTCACCTAATGGACGGCCGCCACGTGGACGCCACATGGCGATTATAAAATGGGTGTAAGTATTTGATTGTAGGCGTACCATTCCAAAAAAAAAAAAAAAATTTGTTTTAGTTACACAGTTCCAGCACTTTTTTATTTTTTCATTTCACAAAACAAGGACAAATATAAACACACCACATCGCCACTGGCGGAGTCTTCTTCTTCCGCCACTCCAGCTAATCCCCGCGGTCCCATCACCGCCTCCCGCTTCCGCTCCCCGAGTCCGGTCCTCCGCGGTGAGCGAGAGGGAAGAGAATGCCGCTGGTCCGGTTCGAGGTGAAGAACGAGTACGGGTTGTCCGATCCGGATCTGTACCGGAGGGAGGAGGACCCCGGGCCCGCTCTCGACGCCCTCGCCGTCGCCGGACTCGTCGGGATCCTCCGACAGTTGGGCGATCTCGCCGAGTCAGTACTCACCTCTTCTTTGTCCCTTCTTTCGTGCCCTCATTGTATTGAATTGCGGTGTCGGACACGACACGGACACTCCATAGTGGATATGGTTTCGGCGTAGATGTGTCCGTATCGTGTCGTGTTAGTCTCGGTGCAATATAGATCACAGCATGTTTCTTAATTTCTTTGTTCATGTTATTTTAACTTTTATATTAATATGTTTGTTTTGGCTGAATTTTGCCATGTGGTAATTATAGGCTGTCACGTTTGTGAAAGTATTTGTTTAGTATCCGAAATTTCGTCATAGGACATGGAGTGGATTGAAGGGGATGAAATACTGTTATTTGGTTGACTAGCTAAGGACTCCCATAGGTGTCCGACACGACGTTGACACGGACACGATGTAGCTCCGTCCCTGCGGATAATGTCACAATATAAGTACGGGATATGTGCATTTTCAAATATGTACAGTATAATCACATATATTGTACGAATACGGACATGGATACGGATACAAACACGATACGGATACGGACACCATTTTTCTTTCATGTGTTCGTGCAACATAGGTGCCACCAGTGTATCGATGTACACCAGCCAGCATGCCAATATCATGCACCCAACATCAATAGTATTTTCTGATAAATCAACTGAAATTCATAAGCGAAAACGTAAAGTGGAAATTTTTGGAACTGTTCATGATTATAAACCAACAGCCGCAGAACTTTATGTAAAATTATATAAGAATTTTGCCTTTAGTGTCTTCACCCAATAAATTTCTGTCACTTCAACCATATCCATCAGTTCTTCTACGGTGTTCATCATGTTAGATTTATTTGCCTTATGATTCAATAAAAGCAACTCCTTTCTTTTAGTCCCACATGGGAAAGGAGAAGTCATTCTCCTTTCCATATATTGCTTTACCCCTCTTAGTGGGTAAGTGGGCCTTGTAGGGGATGGGCTAGATCTCATCCAACCCGCGAGCGGGTGCGCGATTTAATGCGCGGTTTTACGCGTTTATTATTCGCGCACTTAGCACTTTGCACGCTTGCGCGCCGCGGAACGGACACGGGTAAAAAGGTAATTTCCTAACTTATTTTATTTTTTATTTTCCGTTGATTTGGTCTGTTGGGTTACTGGTCTTCCGCGGAACCGTTCTCACGTAATCCCGTTACGGAAAGAGTGGGATAGGTTACGTGAGACATATATCCAGGATCGTGATTCTGAGATCTGTAGAACAGAATCAGTTTTCCTTCTCTCTCTCTCTCTCTCTCTGTTCGGAACGAAAGAACGATCCTACAGAGACGAAAAAGAAGAGGAAAACACCAGAACCTTAATTCCTTCAAAAATTCCTCCGTCAAATCTTTCTTCTTCGGGCAAAGTTGTGATCGTTCGTGGGATTCGCCACCGGGTGCACGGTGAAGTGAATCGAAGGATTCGTTGTATCTCGGGGATAGATCGCCAGGAACCCACTGCACTGTTCGTGGGGCGAAATTCTATTCTAAGGACAACGTGTAACGTGCCTCGAATCCTATACTATTTCTTGTTTTAATTTTACTTCTTCCTATTTGCATTATTTAGGAATTTATCCAACAATCTTAGAATAGAATTTTCGTAGCTTCTGTCCACTTTCTATTTTCTGGTTGAAAAATTCCTATCTACATGATGAACACCGTAGAAGAACTGAACACGAACATTCATAACTCCTCCAAACCGGAGAAGTTTGATGGCCTGAATTTTAAGAGATGGCAGCGTAGGATGACCTACTGGCTAACCTGTTTGAAACTAGTTAAGGTTCTCAAAGAACCGGAAATCCAACCTGGATTACACGAACCTGCCAGGACCTACGAATTAGAGTCCTACAACGAGACAGACTTTATCTGTCACGGTAAAATTCTCAGTTGTCTTTCTGACACCCTCTATGATATATACTGCACTACCTCTACTTCCAGAGAGCTTTGGGAAGCTCTCGATAAAAAATACTCCAATGAAGGAGCGGGTTCTGAGATTTACATTGTTGACAGATTTTTAGAATTTAAAATGGTAGATGAGAAGTCTGTTGTTGAACAGACTAATACCCTTCAAACAATCATACACGAGATGTCTCAGAAAGACATGCCATTTGCTGATAAATTTCTAATTGCTGCCTTCATTAATAAACTTCCCCCTTCGTGGAAGGAATTTGGTTTAAAACTTAAACATAATAAGGAACCCATGTCTTTAGATGACCTGTTTGTGTCCTTCCGCATTGAGGAAGAAGGTAGAACTAGAGACAAGGAACCTATTAGTACTGAATTCGAGACAAAGTTACACATTGTTGAAACCAAGGGAAAGCCTAAGGGCCAACCCTATCAACAGAGGAACAACCCCCAGAACAGAAACCCTGCAAAGAAACAGTTTCTTAAGCCAAGAGCTGCGATTGGGAAAGACAACAGAACTAAGCGGGAATGTTACAACTGTGGTAAGCCTGGTCACTTTGCTAGGCAATGCCGCCACAGGAAGAAGGGTCAGGGATTTCAGAATCCTGATCGTCGAACTCCTGCAGACTCTACTGTTGTTCCACAGGCTCATGTTATCATAGCCGGGACCGAATCTATCGGTACCGATGATCAGAGGTTTGTAACCGTATGTTCTGTTTTTGAGTCATCGTATCAGCCTACTGACTGGTGGGTTGATACAGGGGCAAATGTCCATGTATGCCCTAATATTGATTCTTTTTCCTCCTACCGACAGGTTGAGGAAGGCGAATCAGTAGCTATGGGAAACTCGAGTGCTGCCAGAGTGCATGGAAAGGGAAGAGTGAACCTCAAGTTGTCTTCGGGCAAGATTCTCCCTTTGCATAATGTGCAGCACGTACCGGACGTAAACAAGAACTTAATTTCTGGTTATTTGCTAAATAAACATGGTTACAAACTGGTTTTTGAGTCTGATCGAGTTGTAATCTCCCTGAACGGTAACTTTATTGGGAAAGGATATGTATGTGGGGGTCTGTTTAAACTTTCTGTGGACATGCCTTGCAGTACATTAAATTCATGTTTAAATAATATTGCATCTACTTCTACTTCTGATTCAAATGCTCTCTTTTATAATACTGATAGTTGTGATGTTTGGCATGGTCGTTTGGGACATGTCAATTTTAACTCTTTAAAGAGAATGTCTAAGTTACAATTGATTCCTAAGATTGACATGAGCAGGAATGGAAAATGTGAGATTTGTACACAAGCCAAACAGCCCAGAAAATCCTTTCATTCCGTTGAAAGGAGTTCTCAGCTATTGGAGCTTATTCACAGCGATATCTGTGAATTGAACGGTATTCTCACTCGTGGTGGTAAACGGTATTTTATTACATTTATAGATGATTATTCAAAATACTGCCATGTTTACTTGCTTAGAACTAAAAATGAAGCTTTCAGTAAGTTTGTATCTTTTAAAGCTGAAGTTGAAAACCAACTTGAGAAGAAAATTAAAATTCTTAGGTCTGATCGTGGGGGTGAATACACCTCTGCCGAGTTTGACTCCTTTTGTGAATTGCATGGTATTATACATGAGATAACTGCTCCTTATGCTCCTCAACAGAATGGGGTAGCAGAAAGGAAAAATAGAACATTTCTTGATATGATTAATGCTATGTTAGGTAGCTCTGGTTTATCTGATTATTTATGGGGGGAAGCCCTTCTTTCTGCTTGTCATATTTTAAATAAAGTTCCTTTCAAAAAGACTGATAAGACCCCTTATGAACTTTGGAGAGGTAGAAAGCCATCTTTGAAATATTTCAAAGTGTGGGGGTGCCTTGCTAAAGTTTCTGTCCCTCCTACCAAGAAAAGAAAATTGGGACCAAAGACCGTAGACTGTGTATTTTTGGGATATGCCAAAAATAGTACTGCTTATAGATTTCTTGTAATTAAGAGTGAGGTAAATGGTATTGATGCTAACACGGTTATGGAATCTAGGGATGCTACATTTTTTGAAAATATGTTTCCATTGAAAAATAGAATATCTAGCTCTTCTATTTCTACACAAGTCCCTGTAGTAACCTCTAGTTCACAACCAGAGGAGATTACCCCAGCAGAACCCAGGAGAAGTAAAAGAACAAGACGAGAACCAAACCTAGGTGAAGGTTTTTTCACCTACCTCGTTGAAGAGGATCCTATATCTTATCAAGGGGCTATGTCCTCAGTCGATTCCTTATTTTGGAAAGAGGCCATAAATAGTGAAATGGATTCTATTATATCAAATAGAACTTGGGATTTGGTTAACCTTCCTGCAGGTTGCAAACCAATAGGTTGCAAATGGATATTCAGAAAGAAGTTAAGACCTGATGGGTCTATTGAGAAATTTAAAGCCAGGTTAGTGGCTAAAGGGTTCAAACAAAGAGAAGGGGTAGACTTTTTTGACACTTACTCTCCTGTTACAAGAATTGCTACAATTAGAATGTTAATAGCCATTGCATCCGTTCATAAACTGTTTATTCATCAAATGGATGTAAAAACTGCATTTCTGAATGGAGATTTACAAGAAGAGATCTATATGGAACAACCTGAAGGGTTTGTTGTTCCAGGTCAAGAACACAAGGTATGCAAACTAATTAAATCTCTCTATGGGCTGAAACAAGCGCCAAAGCAATGGCATGATAAATTTGACAAGGTAATTCTATCATATGGTTTTGCTATTAATGATTCTGATAAATGTGTATATAGCAAAACTATTGGTAGCTCTTGTGTAATATTATGCCTGTATGTTGATGACATTCTTATTTTTGGTACTGACATGGATATTATTTATGATATCAAATCATTTCTGTCTCAAAATTTTGATATGAAAGATTTAGGACCTGCTGATGTAATTTTAGGACTTAAATTAAGTCGCACTTCTGAGGGAATTGGTATCTCCCAATCTCACTATATAGAAAAGGTTCTAAAAAGATTTAACTATTTTGATTCTAAACCTGTAAGTACTCCATATGATGCAAGTATCAGGTTGAAGAAGAATAAAGGAGACAGTGTGGCTCAGTTGAAGTATTCTCAACAAATCGGATGCCTGAACTATATTGCTAATCGTACCAGACCTGATATTTCCTACGCAGTAGGAAAGCTTAGTCGGTATACTAGCAATCCGAATAGTTCACATTGGACTGCCTTGGAACGGGTAATGAGATACCTAAAGGGCACTATATCCCATGGATTATTCTATGGAGGATACCCATCTGTATTAGAAGGGTATACTGATGCAAACTGGATCTCCGATACAGATGAGACCAAAGCCACAAGTGGATATGTATTCACATTGGGTGGAGCTGCTGTTGCGTGGAACTCTACCAGGCAGACCTGTATTTCCAGATCTACTATGGAGGCAGAATTTATAGCTCTTGACCTCACCAGTGAGGAAGCTGACTGGCTTAGGAATCTGGTAACAGATATTCCTCTGTGGAGCAAACCAGTTCATGCTATCCCTGTACACTGTGACAGCCAAGCTGCAATAGCAAAGGCTCAAAGGACAAGTTATAATGGAAAATCCAGACATATACGTCTGAGGTACAATCGGGTGAAGCAATTGCGATCCAGTGGAGTAATTGCAATTGACTTTGTCAGATCAAAGAACAATCTAGCAGATCCTCTAACTAAAGGGCTCTCAAGGAGACTTGTGTTGGAGACGGCAAGAGGAATGGGGTTAAAGCCCATAAATTGAGTCACCTCAAAGGCAACCCAACCTTTGATTGGAAGCACCAAGAAAAGGTTCAATGGGTAACAACAAAATTGATGTGTGACTGGAAACACTATATGATAGTAATTGTAAAGAACCATTCCTCTAATGTATAGTGTTGATCTGCAATAAATAAAAGGGTGATTGTAAAATCTCAATGAATCTGTGGCTTGTAAAGCAGGGTATATAAATTGCAGAATACCTAGAAAGATTCACCTATTTAAGAGTGAAAGTGGGGCCGCTTTCTATGGGAACTCGGGCTGTTCTCTAGAGCTCTTAAGAAAACGAGATAGCACATGGCCGAAAAGTGCACAACTGTTGATACGATCAAATGACTACAATGTGTTTGTGTGTATGTTGAGTCTGTACAAGTAAGATCCTAAGTTCAAGACTTAAGTCACTTTGGGTCTGTATAGATAAGATATATAACACTAAGGGTAGGTTCAAGTCCGGAAGACACCTTCCCCTGATACACAGTGTGATTGCCCATATCTTGTTTTCCTTCATATATGTCCTATCGTGCGATACCTTCCTTTTTCTCTTATTGAATCATGTGGGGGATTGTTAGATTTATTTGCCTTATGATTCAATAAAAGCAACTCCTTTCTTTTAGTCCCACATGGGAAAGGAGAAGTCATTCTCCTTTCCATATATTGCTTTACCCCTCTTAGTGGGTAAGTGGGCCTTGTAGGGGATGGGCTAGATCTCATCCAACCCGCGAGCGGGTGCGCGATTTAATGCGCGGTTTTACGCGTTTATTATTCGCGCACTTAGCACTTTGCACGCTTGCGCGCCGCGGAACGGACACGGGTAAAAAGGTAATTTCCTAACTTATTTTATTTTTTATTTTCCGTTGATTTGGTCTGTTGGGTTACTGGTCTTCCGCGGAACCGTTCTCACGTAATCCCGTTACGGAAAGAGTGGGATAGGTTACGTGAGACATATATCCAGGATCGTGATTCTGAGATCTGTAGAACAGAATCAGTTTTCCTTCTCTCTCTCTCTCTCTCTCTGTTCGGAACGAAAGAACGATCCTACAGAGACGAAAAAGAAGAGGAAAACACCAGAACCTTAATTCCTTCAAAAATTCCTCCGTCAAATCTTTCTTCTTCGGGCAAAGTTGTGATCGTTCGTGGGATTCGCCACCGGGTGCACGGTGAAGTGAATCGAAGGATTCGTTGTATCTCGGGGATAGATCGCCAGGAACCCACTGCACTGTTCGTGGGGCGAAATTCTATTCTAAGGACAACGTGTAACGTGCCTCGAATCCTATACTATTTCTTGTTTTAATTTTACTTCTTCCTATTTGCATTATTTAGGAATTTATCCAACACTTTATGTAAAATTATATAAGAATTTTGCCTTTAGTGTCTTCACCCAATAAATTTCTGTCACTTCAACCATATCCATCAGGCAATTCTTGCCAGTTTTGGCCTGCAACAAACCCAAAACTAAACATTTTCCTGTATTAGCCCGATATCAAATGTGATATTTATTGGCCAATATCAACTTGTCACATCCGATTTCAGATTTGATATTTCTTGAATTTTTAGAATTTAATTTTTTCCTGATAATGTATTCCTGCTGTACTTCTCATGTTGGTTCCTGTCATTTTATTTATTGTTTTTCCTGTTGTTGAGAGAGACTACCCGAGACTAGTAGAATATCCATTGGCATTGCCATAGACCCGATTTAGGATCTACATGTAGAATGAACACCTGGTTCGGTTAATTTGACTGAACCCATGACTAAAGTATTTTTTCTCTCCTCTTAGTATATATATGAGCTTTTCTCTCTCTTCTCTCTTTCTTCTTCTTTATTTTCATTTTTCTTCTTCCTTGTTCCTTTCTCCCTCACCCCGTGCACCTCCCTTAGCCGAACCCTAGACCGAGCCTAGCTAGGAAGAGGTCGTTGGACTCTTAGGCAAGTATATCTTGCTCGATGGTGAAATCATGAATTTTCGGATTTTTATATATATGTTGTTTTTAAAAATGTATTTGATGAAAAATGTTCTCCTTGAGTTGCTGGTCATTTTTAGTTCTTGGAGTTTTGAATTTTAATGTATGAATTTTTTGTAGATATGAGCTTTAAGTTAGAGTTTTTCATGGGTTCCATGAATTTTTCTTGGTTTTGATCTATTAAAACTTAGTGTTTTCGAAAACTAGTTGTTCCTTATGTTAGAGCATTTTATTTCGTGCAATTTGACTTTTGTTTCACTTGATTTGGAGTTAAAATGAAGTTTTTATGAAGAAAACAAATTTTTGGCTTTTGGAGCTTTCGGCCATGGCTGAACCTGCTGTTGGAGAAGACGAAGTCTTCATGCGGCCAGACCTATGCGGCAGAGAGCGCTATGCGGCCCGAAAGGGTTATGCGGCCTGAACTCCTTGCCGCATACTGACAACATGTGTCATCTTGTTGGATGCATGACTGTACATTATACAAAGTGTTCTGGAGCTATCCTTGAACTGCTTATGTTTTCACTCGCTGAACGAATAAAAAATTCGCTAAGTCCAAGAGGGACGTTTATGCGGCATGCAGTTCATGCGGCCACGAGCTGTTTTCCTTGAACGCATGACTCTGAACTGTTTGACACATTTTTTTATGATTCTTGTCTTTTCTTCCTGACACACTTTTCGGCCTGTCACATCAATCAATTTATGTTACCTCACTGACACTTCATATATTGACCCATCACTCAGCACTTGCCTCAAGGGGTAGGCTTTAACCCTGAGCATGCGGCAAGTGAGTCCATGCGACAATTGGGTGCATGCGGCAGTGAATCCATGCGACAAGTGAGTGCATGCGGCCAGTGGGTGCATGCGGCAAGTGAGTCCATGCGGCCAGGGGCACATGCGACCATGAATTCTTGTGTGCATTTTGTGTTCCCTTTAATTATATTCATTTAGTAATTTCTTTTAGTGATTATTGTTGTGTGCTTCCTTATGTCGATACAAGTTTATGTTTACAGGCAAGTTTTGCATGGAAGTTTACGAGACAAGTTTATGTACAAGTTCACAATCCTCACGACACCGTGGAAATGTTTGTGTATGAAAATCTATTACAATTGGCATCAGACAATCGAGTGTGAGTATAGCCCAATGTATCGCGTGTTGTGAATACGATAACTCGTGAAAAGCTCGTACTCGTGACTTGTCATTCTAGGGAGTTCTCAAGTGTCCACGACTCGAGAACTTGAAATAATTTAGTAATGATTAAACAAGATAAAATTTACCTAGATCATTGGGAGGGAAGAATATTGCGCTACCGGCTACCCGATCTCTAAGGGCCCATGTAGCATGAACCAACCCTGCTAGGCAAGGGCTCTATAACTGACCAAGTTTACGCGTGCTGCGACTTACAAGACAAGTTTATGTTAGAAGACAAGTTTATAAAGCAAGTTTATGATTACAAGTTTAAGTTTATGCTTATAAGTTCAATTTCTGTTTATGACAAGTAACAAGTTATGTTATTGTATGGTTGAATGTGCATTTAAGTTTACTAGACAAGCGTACCCTTGATCATCCGGGTTGACTGCAGTGTCGGTGGTAGCAATATTCTTAAAACATGCATTTAGTAATTAATGCCTGTGACAACCCTAGCTAGTTAATCGTAGCAAGTAGTAAAGTTGTTTGGTCGTACGATGAATGATGTTACTTTCATTATAGCTCGCTCTTCTAGTTTCATTTTCTCCCGGCGCGTGGTTAGGGTGCTAAGTTCTGCTCGGATGAAGGTCTGCAACTCCGGTCCTTGTTTGGTTTAAGGGTTGTGGTCCCGAACCAGAGTAGTTCCTGTGCTTTCTTGTCGCTCGTCGTCTCACTTTTATTTTTTGCACTTGTTATCAGTTCTTCCAGTATTATTCTTGAGACAAGTACATTGGTACCGTACAAGTCTCGATCATCATTTTTTTTATTGTCTCTTTCTGCTTATGTTGTGATGTGTTTGGTCTATCACCTCGAGCTCCTTTGTGGTACTTGTTGCTTTGGGTTCTGACCCCACTGACTTTGCATGGTCAGGTTACCCCCAAGAGAACCAGGATCCACCGCACTTCCACCAAGATGGCTCGCACTCGTAGGACTGCGGCCGAAGCTCGCGAGTGGGTTTCCTTCTTCCACCCCTCGTGTCACGCCCCAGTCCCAAAATACGTAGGACTAGGAATACGTAACATGCCAGCTACGCATTCGACCAGACTCTGGTCTGACTCGAATACGTATAAGCTGTAATATCATGGTCATTATCTACATAAAACAATAAATATATCTATGTCTCAATCCACAATGAACAGAATACATCAAGAATGAGCTACATGTGCTAAAGTCGGCCGTCCAGTAACACACAAGCTCGAATAGACTCGAGAAAGAAATATGAGTATATAAAAACTAGGCTATATTAGTAGATGAATCAACAATATGAATAAATAAACATATCTTCGGTAGAAATGATATAATTACATGGTACCAATGTCCGTATAACAAATCAACACACATTAGCAATTCCAGGCAAGCTCCACAACGATCTATGCTGCAAAACTGACAAGGGTCCTGGTCCTCAGAGGAACGTAGCATAGTACAAGAAACAACATGCCTATGTAACAGTAAAATAATAATCAATGTGCTCAAGGGTATCTATCATAACCAGCTAAGTGAATGCAAGTGAGAACGTACTCGTCCGCTAAACCACCTGGGCCTGTAGGTCTGCAAAGACACAAAAGTAACTAGTAGTACTAGTAGCAAGTAGTAGTAGTAGTAGGTGCGTACAAGCCTCGTCAAGGTACCTGCAGCACTATAGGACCCGAAGCTCAAGCATCGGTAGTAAGTATAGTGTGGTAGTCCAGCGGTACAGTAGGATCTTCCCAGTTCCCATGTATCTCACGTCTCATGTCCATAACACGCAAGATCAATCACTAACTATGTCGCGAGTCAATGTGTAGATATACTCATGTCAACTATCTCAAGTCACGGATCCTAAATCCTGACACAGAAGCCAGGAACCTCGAATGTCTCAAGTAAGGCTTATGTATATGCAAGTCGTGTCCAGTGTCCTAAGGTATATCGTGCAAGAATTAGCATGAACAAAGGAATACGATGACAATGCAATCTAACAATACCCGATTCCGCATACGGAAGTCGGCACCCGAATGCAATTCGGACGCTAAGTTTCGCAACGGTCCTAAAGTCACAATAACATATATGCAAAGAACTAGAAATATAATATCAAAAACTAATAATAGCAATAAGCACCGAATACTGTAACAAGGCAAGGTACACTTGCCTAGATTCTGGATGATGGTATGACGAAGTCCAAGTGACGAGCTCACTACGTCAACTGCTTCCGAAAAGGTTAAATTCTTACGAACGTTTTCGGATGCTGAAACAAACATCACCAACGTTACCAGAATATGAGAAATAGCTAGGATTGACTACCCATAAGTCCAATTTTGACACATAGGTAAAATTGGCAGTTTGGGGTCAAAGCGGAGTCCACATGTGGTCCACTTTACATCGAAAAATGTGCCGAAGACAAAGTTCTTCAAATTTGGAAAACTTAGTGTCTACGAGTCCAGAACGATGATACTAACTCAACGGAATGTCCGAAATTGGATTCCGAGGATCCGATCACGAAATCGTCCGTCAAGTGGAACCGTGGGGCCCGCAAAACGACGTTTTGTCAACGTTTTCAGAATTGAACCAAACTTGGGTCACAGGACCAGCGTAACGCTGCGAATCCGACGGCACAAGTTTCGCTGCGAAACGACAAGCACACACGAAGTAATGGCACGAATTCGGAAAAGGTCGATACGGGATTTTTCGACGGATACGCGCTGATTCTGGCGTGCACACACGTCCAAATTAAGTTATGTGGAAGTTCACACTTCCGCGTTTACGATACGCGTCTTTCGGTGCAATTCGCACATGATGAAATTGTCTCGTTTGGCGGGACGCACCCCGTATCGGAAAAATCGGGTGTTTCGAAAACATGTTTTATGTCAACTTCGTACTGATTTTCCAGAAAATATAAATCCAAATAATTAAATCTATTTGAAGAAAATTAATCTCGGTTATGTTTTCTACCAAGCTGTTTAATTTAGAATTTTAACATAGCATGTTATTTTAGAGATAACGGGACTTAAACACGGGTACTTGAAACAATTTTCTTGTTCTAAAAACTCAATTTTTTTTCTCGTTTTAGGTCTCAATTTGCGATTGATATAGAGCATGATAAACTAAACTATTTGGAAAGGATTCATATGGGTTATGCTGTCTTCACGTATGATTCGACGGTTCGTTGTTTGGTTACTTGTGTAGGGAGAAAAGGAGATGGGAAGAAGGGTACCTCGAGTGCTCTGTTGCTCGCGATTCGGGTGCGGGGCTGTTTGCGGCGGCGTGCAGCTGCGATCGACGGCGTTGGGCGACGGTGGAGGTGTTCGTCTAGGCACAAGGGAAGGGTGGCTATATGCGTTAGGGTTTGGGTCACGTGAAGTAGTGTATATATATATAGGTCGGAAGAGGGCGCGGGTAGGGGAAGGAGGAGAATGATTATGATGGTTATATATTTAGAGGGGGAGGGGTGCTGTGAACGGTTAGATGGGATATAAGTGCGTGCCATAACAACACTAAGAAAAAGTCACTCCTTTGTGACCTTTCACTTGCTTGGTGAAGAGTTACGGTTCATGCATCAATGGAAGGAAAGGCTTGGGAGCAAGCATGAGTTCGGTTGGGATTTAAAGATGCACTTGTGAGCACAATAGCATGCATAGCAAAATTTTGCTACCATGCAGTAAGCAAATAAAAGCAAAAAGATGCACATGGCTATAGGGCATGCACAAGTGTTTTAGCAAAATTTTGCTCACGTGAATAGTGTCATGAGCAAAGGTGTGGTGCACTTCTTTGCTCCAAACTAACAAATTTGCTTGGTTTATGTAGGATCACACATCACAAAATATATAATAATAAAACAAAATAAATCAAGTTTGATGCTAAAATAGTTACAAAAATTTATAAAATATTAATATTAATAATAATGATTTAATTTTAAATATTCATATAATAGTTTCAAAATTCTAGTTTTGCAAATATTAACAAAATATTAATGCCATTATCATTTAAAATAAAATAAAATAAAAATATTAGTTACCATAATAACCCTTGTCTTGATTACTTCATTTTGTGGTGTTTGGCAAGGGGCAGAGTTAGCTCCTTATATTTTGAGACTGTGGTCAACATGATGTATATATTAGACCATGACTGGTGTATTTGATCATGTATTATTATACTCTGCTAGTGCAGCATTTTGTATTCACTAGATTTATGATCATATGTGGTATGTAATTTGGGACGCCTTTTTTACTTTCATACATGATATACTTTTGTATTTGTGTTGTTGGATTGAGATAATAGGATTTGTTGGCCTTAGGACTGACGTCATAGTATGCTAGAGTTTACCCATTTGTCTTCTAGACAACCTTAACACATTGCGGCTTACTTTGGTATTCTTCAAGGTGTGGTTGGCCATGTCAGTCTCCGTATTTACCCAGTATTCTGGGAGCGGGACATGAAACAACTTTATCGTATAGTTTATGTGAAAGTGTTGGTACGAGGCTCACCAATGCTAACTCTCTCTGAAATTTTACAACTTTAGTTACAATATGAAACCAAAAGTTGAACACAATTCGTGAGTGTTTTGTTGGGCGCGTTGCGGAAGTGTTTGCCAACTCACCTGAGATAACCAACCAATCTACGAACACCAAGCACAGATGAAGACAAGTATATGACGATGACTGCGTCACCTGGACAAATCTCAACTTTTATAACTCAGATGAAATTACAAGATTGCAAAAAACTAATGTTGAAATCATTTGCCCTAATATGTTCAACTCCATCACCACACTCAAGAAGGAACGACAAAGATTACAATTGAAGTCACTCACCAACTCGTAGCAATTTTTCTAACCGAAGTTGACGACTCCTCGATTAGATCCCTTTTCCTTCTGTCTTGTATATCGAAGTCCTAAGTGCAAAGCACGGACTTTCTTTTAGATTTTCTTATGGACGTGCACCTCGAATCTACACCTTTGTGCATGCTTTGTGCCTCCACCCTCCTCCTATATTTATAGGATGAGAAATCATATTTTAGGTCATAATTGGATTTCCTAAATAGGAAACCCTAAAATAAGAATCTTATTACACCTAAAATATCACAACACCAATTATGGACGTCCAAATATTGTCAGATTAAATATTTGATACAAATTTGAAATCTAATTAAATCTTACATTTAATGCAGATTTTCAAATTATATCAAATCAAAATTTTGACCATATTTGGACTACAAAATTTACCAAATTCAGACTGGACCCCAACATGTTTGTACTGATCTCTAACAATAAGTTTGCAAAAGTACGCACACACTATAATGCAAGAAGCTTCTTTATAGTATGCATTACGTCCCTCCCATTTGTGTATAGTCCAGAATCCTGGAAAGAGTAAGAACGGCTAGAGAACTGCAATCTTATTTTCAACATGAAGATTATCAAGGCTCGCAATATCGATTCGGATTCGGTATCGAACCATTCATTTGAGTATCGAGATCGGCGGTATCGGCAGTATTGACGGTTTCGGATCGTAGTATTGGATTTTTAATATCGGAAAGCAAATAATTATTAATAAGTTATTAACATTTTAGAAAATATATTTTATACATTTAGGCATAATTTTAAGTATTTTCAGTGTTGTTTCTTAGGAGTTTTAAAATTGAATGAAATAGTAGTCACCCTTGCAAATTGAATGAAATAGTAGTCACCCTTGAATGAAATAGTAGTCCAATCGACCAAGGCTAGACGAGAGCTTGCATACAGCCACAACGTCATACGACCGAAGTGTCCATAAGACCAAGGCCAAAGGAGAGCACATATGCGGCCAAGACGTTATGCGGCCAAGATGTTATGCGGCTTTCAGCTTGCAAGCTCTGTCCGTTGCAACCGAAAATATCTTCAAACAATCAGTGTTGACCATGTGTCCAGCTGACCGAGTCACGCACACAACGTAGTTGAAAATGACCCCGAGATCTTGTCAACAACATATTCCAACCGAGGCTACGTGGCTGTCCGCCCGTAGTATGCGGCTACAGTTGCAACCACATTCTATTGAAGAAGCCCCATGCGGCCACCAAACAGAGGCATATGCGACACCTATAGCCCGTCAACAGGATGGCTATAAATAGCAAGGATAGCATACCCCACAACCCCCGACGAGCTACGTACGTGCACACAAGCTCAAGATAGAGAAAAGAGAAGAGAGCATCCTCATTCCCTCGTCGGACCGTCAACGGAGTAAATGAGTCGCTGCAGTACTCGATCTCCATCGTCACATTCCCCAGATCAAAAATATTGTATTTAGATTTTCTGTCTAGGATTTCCTTGTACTTTTTGTTTGTTGTTAAACAAAAGTTTCCCAAACTTACACCGATGGCAAACAACGGAGAGGGGGATATGGCACCGATTTTTGTGTCTCCGACTGTATTTTGGAGTGTAGTTGTCCTGTCTAATACATGTGTCACATGACAGGACAAGAACATGGTATCAGTTTTGGAGTGACCATGATTCTTAGATCTTATGACAAGGGGCAAGTTGAACCTGTGGCTATTGACTGAAGAATGTTTAGTTTGCATGGATACACATGAAGCGTGTCCAACTAAAATTAATTGACTTAACATGCTCTTTGCTTTACATGCCTGTCGGCCAGACGGTTTGCGTGTAGCTTATGCTGTGCTGGACCAGTTTATGGTCTAAACATGTCGGGCATGACCATGGTAGAGGTTTAGTAATTTTTATTTTTGTGATCATGTCGTCATCTTGCCTCTGTCGATGCATCCAATACCTTCTATGTCAACTCAAATACTTAGTTCATTGCTTTTGACATTCCATTTCATTGGCTTTGGGCTAATGATATACGTATAACTCAGTCTAGCCAGTTACTCATGTGAGTGACAATTGATTTTGGTTTCCCATGGTGCCATTCCTTGAGGAGTCAGACTTACATCCATCTCCACAGAAAATGTAGACCATCTTCCAGTGATCCATGATCAAAAAACGAAGAGAAAATAAATGTCCCAAGAAGCAATGAAACAGTACTTGGTAAACATCCTTTTAATACCTTCCGTCAAGTAGTCAAGGCCTGATCATTGGTCTAGGTAAAGAGTTCGGCTTGGATGACCATCATCTAATTGGAAGCTATACCACACTCTTTACATATATCCTGATTTGCAATTCATCCCGTAGCAGGACCTCAGGGTCTTATATGCGAGGGATATGGTAGTTAACTGATTGCTTTCATGTAATCACAACTAGAAAGGTCTAACTACCAAAATTATAATTTGTTATACACGGTTTGAATTAGGTTTTCTATGACTAAGAAAAACAAGGATGAACAAGAGTTTATGGTATGTGGCTCAGTCTTCCTGAATGTAGTTGATGCACCCGCCAGTTACCTCAGTTGCTGAGGTCTTCTGTTGCTTTCTTCACTTGGTTGTATCTTGGCCGCTCCCTTCCATAAGTTCATTTAATACATCGATTCCAGACTTTTCATGTTATGGCTAAACAAGCCACTATAACCTACCAAAGCAACTTGTAGTCTGTTCCTCTTTATACTATGATATCTATATTGCAAAAAAAAAAAATTTGAATTCAAAAGAAAAGGACTATATTGATACTATAATATCACTTAATTTTATTGATCAAAATATTCAGAATCAACTTTCGTGAATAGATCTATGCTCAAAATCATGGTTGATGAACACTGAGTTGTTGTGGCTAGGTCATTGGCTGACTACAGCTGGAATCAGCAACCAGCAGTAATAGCTGCAAGCAAAATCTGGACTGGTTAAAAATGGAGATACACGAAGAAAAGAGACAATCTAGTTATGAATGTGTTTAATAGTTCCTCACCATCAGTTTATAATTTCAACATGGAAATTTTTTCAGGAAATGCTGAATCATTAATAAATGTGACTCAAAACTGATCAAGACCTTTTCCAAAGTTACTATGAAAACAAAACACAGAGCCAAACATTAACAGTTCCAGGAAACAGAACACTGCCCTAACCATTAAACTTTTGAGACTGGCCAATTCCTCCTGATGAGAACTGAGATCTTTCAAAAGTAAACATCACATTATTTCTTCCCTGCTCCAATTATGTTGCATCTGTATTATAACTCTTCTATAAATCTTAAAAAGAAATATATTGCCAGCAAGTTAGGTTTCAACTACACATGGTCTGCGATTTAAATGTCTTTGTCATATACGATTTACAAGAAGGTGACTGGCTAGTTTTAACATGAATCCATGCATTGAGCACAAAATATCACAATCAGTATGTGACTATGGAATATGAACCGTAATGATTGTGCACTTTGGATCACGATTTATCCTTTTGAAACGGTTGATAGTTGCCAAGTATTTCAAAAGGCAGTTTTGGCAGACAACACGAGAGTTATGATTGTGTTACCTTCTTTTGATTTCAACTTCTCTTTTTAGGTAATCTTTAGTACTCGCAAATACATTGTATGGCTCATTGTGATATTGAAGAAATGGATTTGTTTGTCTTCCTTTGTGTATATCATGCAACCTATTATGCGCTACTGAGTCAAGGATTTGTATGTACCAACAGGTTTGCTGCTGATGTTTTCCATGACCTGCATGAACAGGTGACAAATACAGGTGTGAGAGCACAGAAAATTTCAAGTCGAATACAGCGGATTGAATCGGCACTTCCTTCACTTGAGAAAGCAGTTCAAAATCAAAGGAGCCACATACATTTTGCATACGTTGCAGGTTAACCTCTTAATAGTTTCTTGTGCAATAGTTTTCTTGAGCATTTATAAATTTGGTAGAACAACATAGGTCACCCCGATAATGTTCTTTTCTGGCAAGTCTAATTTCTATCACTAAGTGATAAGCGTTAGCAGAGGATAGTGTCCAAGACTCCAATATGATGAGAACTCAGGTTAATATTACGTCAAATATGATGGTACGCAGAATTTATAACAAAAATGTTATAAAGAACTATTTGGTTGTTTATGATTTCACTCTCATTCGTTGAACATTTTCCATGTTAAATAGTGGGTAGTGATTGACTATATGTCAAAAAAATTTATTATTATTATTGGAAAAACCAATTTTTTAAACACCATTCGTCTCCATTCAATGCATTATAATATCTTTCTTTATTTGGCTATTCATTAGGTGGTATTTATGGCCATTATTTCTATTAAAAAACTTTTGGTCTTTGGCCTCTATATATCTCTGTAGATCCAGCAAGTTTGGGGTATGAAAAATTTTGTAGTCTTCTCCTTTCTCCTTCTCCATGGAAGTTAACTCCTCCCTCCTTCCGTCTACAAAACTATCCTTTATTCATTCCATTTTTTTTTCTTTCCTCTCTGGGCAAAGCTAAGTTTGGATCATTCTTCCGAAGCCGTGTGCGGCGACGGAATGCCGGTAGCAAGAGAGTTTTACCACTAGGAGAATTCGAGAGGATGTCTGCATATAGACATCGAATAAACTCTTATGGCAGTGCTTCGTGCACGACTTTCCCGTAGACCGATATATCTAACTTATTGTTATTTTTGTTTTCATGAATCTAAGGTAATATTTCCCAACAATCTAAGAGTTTAAAGTTTCCAATATATATTAATTTTGCTATACGCTATTCAACTTATCTATGGCTAACACTCGTTAAGCACAATACATATTTGTGTCTTAGCAAGAGCAAATAGTCATTCTCTTGCTACTAGTAATTTTTGGCCATAATACACTACTTGTCTCTGATCCGCTTGCTAAAATACTTTCATATTCTGTTTAATTCTTTGTTTCTAAACAAGAGTATTAATATAGAGGTTACTCAAGAGTATTAATATAGAGGTTAATGTTTCTGAATGTTTCTGCTCCAATCTCTGATTTGCTCGAAGTTTTTACTCCCGTAAACAAGGATAAAGTTGTCAATGTTATTGTGGGACCTGCCAGCAGGGATGAGGGACACACATTGCTTGATCCTCCATCTTCTGAGAATAAATATTCAGGTAAATATCAAAACACAACCTTGAGAATGAAGGGCTGGCTGGTTTCACTTGTTTTTTGGAAGCAAGATGATTGCTTTACGAGTAGATAAGAAACAAATTGATATTAGTAATTTTATTCTTGGAGATTGCTAATAGGAAGAATATCTTCACTTTCAAATATTTACATAATTATGTGAATTAATTTTGATTGCCTTTCCTGAAATATAGCAACTAAAAGTTGGCTCTAGATGTATTTCCTTATCCCTATGTTTTGTTGAGGGGAGAGATCAAAAGGATAAGAGGTGACATATTAATGTCACCATGTATCAGTTGCCTTTCTCTGTATGCAATACACCTCATGTACTCTAGTAATATGAGGTTTTGCCAGAGTTTCTAGAACATGATTGTCAGAGTTTCTAGAACATGATTGTTAGAAAGATTTTATATGCAGAGATCAATCTGTGTTTGTTAATAATATATTGCATTTATGGTCTTATGGTGACAATGCGTCATTTGTTTTTGCATTGTGATTTTCTTATCATCAAAACAAATCGGAACGCCTCCCTTCTATACATGTATATAAAGTCCGATTGTTTTGTTTTTCTTTAGTGTTTAATTTATTTTAATTTCAAGAATTTCTGATTGAGCCAACTATTAAAGATGGATGTAAGTAACCATTGAAGAATATGTCTTTACTTGTTTGTTATGATAATTATCATTACTCTCTGCACAAATAATTGGGATTTTGTGAAATGATAGGATTAGAGAATATCCAAAGAAGCTCATCTTGAAGGAGTATCAGATGTAGTTATCTAAATTCATTTTTTCGTTATTAGCCTTCTGAATTACTATTCCATATGGCATTTGTGGTAATTTAATGTCGAAATTAATTGGTGCTGTATATATAAAGGTTGATAAGGGGTAGATAAATGTGGCAATTAAAGTACATGCATGGCACCTATAGAGTTATATTGTTTTATTGACTCTTATGGAATTAATTGGTATCTTATGTTTTTTTTTCCTAACAATTAGTAATGATATAAATGTTATTAATCATTAGAGGGCTACGACCTAATTTTTCAGTAGATAATATTTTTTGCATTCAATGACCCATATGGAAACACATCACATACATACACTTGCTTATATGATATGTTGGGAGCTATTTTTCTAATATTTTTCTTCTTCTGTAAATGGTTAAATAGTTCTTCCCACATACTAATGGTTTACATGCATTATACATTCTGTCATAAATATGTTGTCTACAAATGGTTACATGTTGTTTTAACGTAATGGTTTACAAGATGTTCTAACGTAGAAAATAAATGTTAATATATTCATAAACCATTAGACACATCAGTGATAAATGGAATATTATTTATTCTTGTATCTTTCATCCTCCCTACTAATGGAGAACTCCAAAATGTCAGCATTCAACTCAAAATTTTGATCAAAAAATACTTTCACTAAAGGATCCTTGCAATTCCAATTATTGTGAAATATTGTTGTCATTCCTTGACTTGAAAAACATAGTAAGTTTAGATCGGCCTGAATGGCATGCTAGGATCTGTTCCCTTATAGAATTGTAGAGTAGTCGTCCAAATCTATTTCTATATCTATTACTTAATTTTTTCTATTTAACAAGAAATATTCTATTTAAACTATTATCCTGTCATTGCTATATAGATAATATTTATATAGACAATAAACAAATTATTCTTTTAGTGGTTACATCTAGTCACTGTTTTTGGCTAGAATAAAATAATAACATAACATCCTAACATTTGGTGGATATTTGGTTGAACTTCTACTGTTAAGTAGAATACTGTACAAATAAAAAAAAATTCCTTTTTTAGTCCACTAGTTTAACACAATATATCATCGACATTTTGTCAAATATAAAAATATATGTTGTTTTCAAAACTTGCATGATTAAAATTGTGCAAAGATAATTACTATTAACACAAATCAGATGGTACATATTTATATGACATACTCACCAGCACAATAACTCTATTGGGTTCATGATCATGTTATATACTGATTCTGACAGTTTCTCACTGCGCTCTTCTATGAGATTTATTAACTTAGATGAAAAATTAGCACATCTTTACTCCTATTTTAGTTTAGCTCTTATTCCATGGTTTACATATATGCACTTTAATGGATTAAATAATACTGATAGAATATACACTAATGGCATCTTTTGATGGTCTTATTAAGCATAACATGTTAAATATTGCTGGTGCTCATATGATATGGGAGAAGAAAAATAATTATCGCCTCCTATGAAGAACATGTTTGTAAATTTGGTCATATTGCATTTATGTGATATACAACTAAAGGTGAAAACTTGCTAAGGGTGAAGATAAGTAATACAAATATCTTTTATCTTGTTATTCTAAACTTAATGTTTGTAAATTTCAATTTTCAAAATTCTTGGATACTAATGAATGTTAAGCAAGAATAATAGAACTATCTAAAAATGTTTTACTAAATAACATTTCTTCTAAATTGTTATTGCTAAGCTTGAAAAAAAAATGCTCCTTTTATGTAGAAAGGTATTTTTTATATTTACAATCCATATATTCTATTAATTTTTCAGATTCCTAAATTCCTAAGTTTAGTTAGGCAAATATATTGTTGAAGTCTGAGAGTCAACTTTCTTAGTTTATGCATGTAGATTATGGTGATGTTGAATATTTCTGTTCCATGATCGGCGCATGGTTGTACTATATATGGCCGTAGTGTCACAATATTAGAATTTTAGTCAGACAAAGAAATTAATATTATTCTGTTACATGTTTGACAAACATTGGTTTGCATACTATCTGTGACTTCATAATTCCATTTGACTAAATTGTTTGATATTGTGATTATGATAGGCAAACATCAATTTGCATATAATATACGACATTATAATTTCTTTTGATACATTCAAACATTTAGTCAAAAGTAAATAATTTAGTGATATTGTAATTCCCTTTAAATCTAAGTTTTAAAGTGAAGATTAGTTTGGGTAAAAGTCGAAAGGATCCTTCTGTCAAACGGGTGTAAACAGCCCTAAGCGACACGGTATTTAAGTGTCTTCGGACCACCGCTAGCTGGGAACCGGCCCCTACAGCTAACCCAAGTTGATCAAAACTTGATAGACTAAAGATTTGTTAAGGTTGATTAGCAAAATTTACCCAAACTATTACTCTAATATTCATACACTATTTCTGCAGAACTTTAGTCTGTCATATTTGTAAACATGACTGGTAAAGATGGATCTTCTAGTGTCAAGCCTAAAAGGTTCACTAGTTCATACTTTAAAATATAGCAGAATCAGATAAGTTTTTTGGCTCAATACCCTAGAGATTAAATCAACTATTGACGAAATTATACCTATGTTAAAGGATTCTGATTACACTGAGTCTAATTTAAGAGTAATCAAACCTTCTAGCTCAGTCATGCCAAAATTCCTAAAGAAATAGAATATCATTATTTTTGTTTATAATTCTAAGTGCTTTTCTGAGTCTTTTATAGCATATTCTTTGAATATAAATGCTCTTATAACACTGAGTTGCAGCGGAAGATGAATAAGGGTTCACATGTGGAACAACCTAGATACTCATATGATGATAGGTCGATATGAAACTATCATGGCTAGGAGTATCATAGACTCTGAAACGGTTAATTAGTATCATAGACTCTGAAACGGTTAATTAGTATCATAGACTCTGAAACGGTTAATTTTAACGTAACTTGTGCTGAAGCTGAATAGCTCAAACATTTTATTATGTATATGCAAATTTGCATACCTGTCATTTATTTTTAAACAAATTGTGATTATCAATTTGCCTTTAAAACTACTAAAGCATGTTTCTGTGAGTTTTAAGATGAACAGGTACTTGTAGCGGCAATTCAAGACATTAAAAGAGCCTAAAAGGCAAAAATATGGTTCTTGACTATAAAAGTCATAAAAGAACTTTATAGATCTCTTAACGAAGAGTTTGTTTACTATAAAAGCCTAAAAGGCAAAAATATAGATCTCTTAACGAAGAGTTTGTTTACTCTTGACCAAGAGTTTGTCTAGAAAATTAATTCTAGAATCATCGAGGGGGAGGGGGTTAAACCCATAAGTAAGTCACCAGCAGTGGCAACCCAACCGAGTCTGACTGGAGATCCCAAGAAGCCGGTTCAATGGGTAGAAACAAGCTGGACTTAGGTGACTTTTATGGAACACTGACCCGAGATTAAAATCTCATTAAAATAATGCGCAAGTGGCTGTACATGTGTACAATGATTTCCCATTCCTATGGTGACAGTGTTCCTGTGTGATCTGGTTAGGATGATTTTTTTAAACTCTTAATAGGTCCAAGCATTATAATGCAGGGTTGACACCGATCATCAACCCTTTAAGGACTTACCTATATGAGAGGTCGTGAAAGCCGCGACTATGGGACAAGGTGATCCCAGACAACTCTCATGAATATGAAAAAGTGCGCATGGCCAATCAAAAGCGCCGCCCCGATAGACCCAAGGACCTCGAGCGTACTATGTGTGCTATTTTCTGAATCTGGTTCAAGAAGTCTGATTCAAGGCTTAGTCCATCAAGCACTTCTTCAGACAAAGACAATAGTCACTATGTGAGATTCAAGGTTGTAGTCCATCTCATTTATGCATAGTATTTACTTGTCCAAAAATTCTCTACTTCTATCTCTGTTAAATATTGTTATCTCTATCTTTTAAAACTTGGTTTTTGGGGGGGATTGTTATTATTATTATTGGAAAAACCAATTTTTTAAACACCATTCCTCTCCATTCAATGCATTATAATATCTTTCTTTATTTGGCTATTTATTATGTGGTATTTATGGCCATTATTTCTATTAAAAAACTTTTGGTCTTTGGCCTCTATATATCTCTGTAGATCCAGCAAGTTTGGGGTATGAAATTTTTTATAGTCTTCTCCTTTCTCCTTCTCCATGGAAGTTAACTCCTCCCTCCTTCCGTCTACAAAACTAACCTTTATTCATTCCATTTTTTTTCTTTCCTCTCTGGGCAAAGCTAAGTTTGGATCATTCTTCCGAAGCCGTGTGCGGCGACGGAACGCCGGTAGCAAGGAAGTTTTACCACTAGAGAATTCGAGAGGATGTCTGCACATAGACATCGAATAAACTCTTAGGGCAGTGCTTCGTGCACGACTTTCCCGTAGACCGGTATATCTAACTTATTGTTATTTTTGTTTTCATGAATCGAAGGTAATATTTTCCAACAAAATTATCTGAACAGCCTTATATAGTTATTAAGGAATGTTTTAAAAAATTATTGGTATTTTATTCATCTTCTATTTTGAGTGTATTTCAGGTAGGGCCTGTCAATGGTAACCGGTACCCAGTTAACCCGATCCGAATATTAGTTACAAAATAGGGTTTGGATGAAAATAAAATAAAACCTGAACTAGTCTTGGTTGGGTTTGGGTAACAACATACAAGAATCCGAAACCATTTTGACTCTGGTTCGGATGTTAATTAAATATAGATATGTTCTATTGGTAAGCACTAATTGATCTGTAGCTCAGTTGGGCTTACATGGCTCCTCGATTTGAGTCACCTATTCAACATGAGAAAAAAAAAGTTTTTGTTTAATATATTACAACAATCTGGTTGGGTTCGGTTACTAAACCAGAATCGAATTGAAATCGGGTTAGCACTCGGGTATAGATTTTGGTACCCGAATATTTTTTGGGTTGGGTTCTGATTTTACATTAATCCGACCCGAGCCCGACCCATTGACAGCCCTAATTTCAGGTATTGCTTGACAGAGATACTGTGAGCTCCAGTCTGCTATCTATTTATTTCTATCTTGTATCTAACATTAATGCTTCTCTTGTATCTAATATTAATTCTCCACCTTAACAATCATGGATGAAAATTGAACACATGCAATATGCCAGATTCCTTGGCTCACGCAAGAGACTAATTCCTAGACTACACAGATTTATATCTGAAGGGGTCTTGATGGAGCTCAGGAGCCTTTGCTGTCTTTAACATTGCATGTAGGGGATCGAAAAACTTGGGTTGAACGCTTTGTTTTTGTGCTCTGTAACCGTTGTGTGCATGTCCATTTGACTGTAATTTTCACATTGAAGGAAGTCACAACTTCGTGCTCATGAGTACAAGTCAATATCAGTTACTTTTATAGTTTTATATGGACATAAAAGAAAGACCTCTTGATTTGGCTTGGTTTGTGCAATTTCTATATTGATTATCATTCCTAAGCTTTGATATACATTGTGTTGGCTGTGTGGTGTCTGCTCTCCCACAGTGAGCAAGACCAATTCCCTCAGCACCTTTTAGTCCCACATCGGCTGGACATGTTGCCAATAGAGTGGTTATATTAGTTCTCCTATGATGCTCTTTTGTGGTCTTGTGTGGGGAGCCCATGGGCCACACGCGCGCGCCGCCGCCGCTTGGCCCGGTTCGGCGTGCGTAACGGGCACGGCCGGTTCGGCGTGCGTAACGGGCACGGATGCACGTCCATATCTGCGAGCGCCGAATGCCGATCCGATTTTCTCTTCGGGTTCGGGTTGAGGCCCCCAAAAAAAAAACATTTTTGCTATTTGATTTTTATTTCTTATTTGTTTGACTGATTCCCTCCGGATTTACTGTGCACGTTGGATCGTTTTCTAGAGGTCCGATTCTTCTGTCTTTTTTTCTGCACGTTTTTATGTAGGAGTTAGCCAACGGTTGTGGTTTTTGGCATCTTATATATTTCATTCCTCCTCTCCATTGCTGGTAACGAAAAAATCGTTTGCTCACGAAAATTCTTCTCTCTCTCGCTCTACACTCTGCTCTGCTGTTCTCTACTCAGTTCCTTCATTCTTCACATCTCTCGGAGTTGTGTGTGACAACGAGAAGCCGGTGATACCGGGGGTTTTACCACTAGGAGCATGTGAGAACAGTCTGCACATAAGATCTCGGATCAACTCTTAGGACTGTGCGTTCAACGCGACTTTTCCATAGGCCGGTAACTTTGAACTTTAATTTATTTTTGTTACAGATTTGCTGAAAGATAAAGAATAAGAAATTTTTGACAACAATCTAAGAGATGACTAATTTAAATTCTATTCATAGCAAACCTTCTTAAGTCAACAATATTATTGATAAAATTGTTACTGTTAACGAGTCGGATTTTGTTCCCAGAGTGTTTCCATACGTTTGTAATCACAAGTCTTCCTGTACTCACATATACAAACACTGCAAGTTTTTTTTTTTTTTTTCGAACTCATTTGTCAGTACTTCAACACATTACCATAATATTATACTAGTTTGCTAGTTCACACATTCTGGCACCTTGACACAAAGTAGCAATTTTACTCAGTAGCTACTTGTAATACTTAGCAAATTCGTTGGTAAGTGCTAATACACGGACCATTTTCTAATACACTGTTAATATATTTCTTACTTCCTGTTCAGTTGCAAATACAGTTGGTAAGTGCAAATTTGTTAGACAAACTCCCATCTGCTACATATATATAAATTTTTGGTAGAACGTTTCTTACTTCCTGGATTCACATTAATATATATATTTTGCTTGCTAGCATTAATATATTTCTTACTGATCAGTTGCTAGCAATAATATATTTTCTGGACTCACATTAAATTTACTTTTATAAATTTGCAATCATGAAGTTGTACTGCGAAGTATCTTTCCAGTCATTAAATTTGCTTGTTATATTGTTAGTAACATTAATTGCTTACACAACAATTTCAAGACTATCACTATTTTGTGGTGCTAGATATTCCTTTAGTATCATTAAATAATTTAAGTTAAGGAATAGTTTATTGATCTTGCAAATTCGTTTAAATCTAAAGTTCTAAAAAGTAAGGTAAATTTGGGAACAAGTCGAAATGGTCCTTCTGTCAAACGGGTGTAAACAGCCCTAAGCAACCCGGTATTTAAGTGTCTTCGGACCACCGCTAGCTCGGAATCGGCCCCTACAGCTAATCCAAGTTGATCAAAACTTGATATACTAAAGATTTATTAAGATTGATTAGCAGGATCACTGAACTATTATTCTAGAGCCTCAGTCACCCTTATTGAGTAACTACAACATTATTCTTGCAGACTTTAGACTGCCATACTAGTTACCATGACTGGCAAAGATGAGACTTCGACTGCTAAGCCAGCTAAGTTTGATGGCTCTCCACTTCAAGAGGTGGCAGAGTCAGATGAAATTTTGGCTTACCACTTTATGACTGATTTCGACTATTAATGGGTCCACACCCATCTCAAATGATTCTGATGACACTGAGTCTGACATAGGAGTGTCCAAACCCTCTAGTTCCTCAAAACTAAAAACTCCTAAGGAAATAGACTTTCATTGCTTCCATCGAATTCTAAGTGCTTTATCTGATTCTCTTTATGATATATTTTTTGAATATAAGAGTGCTAAAGAACTTTGGGATGCTTTGGAAGATGAATATGGCTGTGATGATGCTGGAATTGAAAGATTCAATTCTTCCTCATTCAATAGGTATTTCATGGTAGATAACAAACCTATGAATGACCAAATCCATGAATTTCAAGAATATGTGAGGCATATTCAAGCCAAAGGTACAACTTTTTCTGCTGAGCATAAGATAGCTTGCCTGATAGATAAGCTCCCTCCTTGGCCTGATGTCAAAAAGGATCTCATTCATACACAAGGTGACCTTACTTTTGCTCAAGTCCTAAAAAAAATTAGAACAGAAGAACAACTTAGGCTAAGGTCTAACCCCAAGACTGAGTCTAATGCTAAGCTAAACTTAGTAGAATCATCCCAAGACAAATTCAAGTCTAATAATCCTCACAAACCCAAGAAGAACTTCTTCAAGAAGAAGAAGAACTTTCAGCCTCACCAGCAGAACCAGCAGAACCGTCAACACCAGCAAAACCATAAACCTAGAAATTTCAGTCAGACTCAGGATCAACATAAATTTTGTTTGGTGTGTGGGAGAACAGACCATATATCCTTCAACTGTTTCCAAAGGAAGAAGAAACCTGTCAAGACTTCCTATAGGGGAAAAGGTCCAGCCAAACCAGAAGCTAACATGATTCTGAATAGGTCTTCTAGTTCCTTCAGGTCTGTGACTTATCAACATTTAGTTAATATTTCTTATCATTCTGATTATTGGTGGTTGGATTCTGGAGCTAATGTTCACGTTTTATTTGATCGCTCCTGTTTTTCAAACTATCAGGAATTATGTGGATGAGGCATAACCCTAGGAGATGGCTCAACGACACAGATAGTAGGAAGAGGAAAAATAGATCTGAAGATGACATAAGGAAAAATTCTGCCTCTTCATGATGTACTTCATGTGCCGTCATTAGGAGAAATTTAGTCAGTGGATCCCTTTTTGTAGCATCTAGGTACAAGATTGTAATGGAAGCCAATAAAGTTGTATTGTCTAAGAATGAGTCCTTTGTTGGGAAAGGATTTGTAAATGATGGTCTTTTTATTCTCAGTACTATAAATAAAATGTCAGATCCTTCTTTTGTTGTTTCCAATGTAGAATCTTCCAATGTTTGGCATGGTAGACTAGGTCATGTGAATATGGGTTCCCTTAGAAGGATGATGAACTTAGATCTTATTCTCAAGTCTCATGTAGATAATAAGCACAAATATGCGATTTGTGTTCAAGCCAAACAAACTAGACTACGTTTCAAATCTGCATAAAGGAATTCTGATCTTCTAGAACTAGTTCATAGTGATGTTTGTGATTAAATATGATTTTGAACCGAGGCGGTAGAAATACTTTGTCACTTTTATAGATGATTGTTCAAAGTATTGCTATACCTACCTACTCAAAACCAAAGATGACGTTCTAGATAGATTCGAGGTTTACAAATCTGAAGCTGAGAACCAATTAGAGAAAAAGATTAAGATCCTTATATTTGATCGTGTCGGAGAGTATACCTCAAACGAAATGACTAACTTCTGTGAAGAACATGGAATAATTCATGAGGTAACTGCTCCTTATTCACCACAGTCCAACGGAGTTGCTGAAAGGAAGAATCGCACTATGTTAGACATGGTGAATGCCATGCTTCTCAGCTCAGGTGCTCCTGATAACTTGTGGGGAGAAGCCTTATTAACAGCCTGTTACATCCTAAATAGGATCCCTAGTAAATCAAAAGATAAGACTCCCTATGAATTATGGAAAGGTAGAACCCCTAGAGTCCACTATCTCAAAGTTTGGGGATGTCTAGCAAAAATAGGAATTCCTGAACCTAAAAAGAGAAAGATTTGATCTAAGACTGTAGATACTGTATTTATAGGATATGCCTTAGATAGCAATGCCAATAGATTTCTAGTGACTCATTCTGAAGTAAATAAAATATCTAACAATGCCATTATAGAAGCTAGAGATGCAGTTTACTTTGAGAATATATTCCCTTTTAAGGATAGAATTTCCTCCAACCCCTCCAGCTCTTCTCTTGCTCCTTCTACTAGTTCCCACTTTCAACCATCTAGTTCACAACCTGAACAAGACTTAGAACCTAGAAGAAGTAAAAGAAGAAGGATTGAAAGAAATTTAGAGGAAGACTTCTTCACTTATTTGATAGAGGGTGATCCCTCAACTTACGTAGAAGCAATATCTTCTCCTGATGCTCCTTTCTGGAAAGAAGCCATCAACAATGAGTACAATTCCATTATGGGAAACAATACTTGGTATTTAGCAGACATACCTTTAGGTAGTAAACCCATAGGTTGTAAGTGGATCTTCAAAAAGAAACTTAGAGCTGACGATACTTTAGAGAAATACAAAGCTAGATTAGTAGCCAAAGGTTTCACTCAGAAAAATGGATTAGATTTTTTTGACACCTATTCTCTTGTAGCTAGGATTGCCTCTATTAGAACTCTTATAGCTTTAGCATCCATTCATGACTTGCTAATTCATCAAATGGATGTAAAGACAACATTTTTGAATGGAGACCTAGAGGAGAAAATATACATGGAGCAACCTAAAGGTTTTATTGCTAAGGGCCAAGAAAAAAAAGTTTACGGATTAGTAAAATCACTTAAGCGTCTTAAAGCAAGCTCCTAAGCAACGGCACAACAAATTTGATAAAGTGATTTTAGAATATGGTTTCTTGCCAAATGAGTATGACAAATGTATATACTCTAAAAACATTGATAAAAGTTGTGTCATTTTATGCTTGTATGTAGATGACATCCTCATTTTAGGATTAACACTTGAGTTGATAAATAATACTAAAGATTATTTATCTAGCAAGTTTGATATGAAAGACCTAGGTGTAGCCAACCTGATTCTAGGAATGCAAGTGTCCAAATCCAAAGAGGGTTATACTCTATCCTTAGTACACTCTATTGAAAAAATTCTAATAAAATTTGAGTACTTTGATAAGAAACCTGCTCCTACTCCTTTTGACAGTAGTATCATTCTCAAGAAGAATGAAGGTTCACTTGTAGAACAACTTAGATATTCTCAGATGATAGGTTCTCTTATGTATATAACAAATAGAACCACACATGATATTGCATTTGCGGTTGAGAGACTGAGTAGATATACTAGTAACCCAAACCAGTCTCATTGGTCAGCATTAGAAAGAGTATTCAGATTTCTTAAGGGCACTATAGATTATAAACTTCATTATACTAGACACCCTGATATCATAGAAAATTATTCAGATACAAACTGGGTAACTGACTCACATGATGTGAAATCCACAACTGGATATATTTTTACTTTAGGAGGAGCTGCAATCTCCTGGTGCTCATGTAAACAAACTATCATAGGTAGGAGTACAATGGACTCTGAAATGATAGCTTTGGACACTACTTGTACAGAAGCTGAATGGCTTAGAAATCTGATTATGCATATACATGTTGCTCACATTCATGTTCCTGCTATTTCTATAAACTGTGATAATAAATCTGTTATATAACTACTAAAGCATGATTCTGTGAATGCTAAGATGAACATGCGCCTGCAGCTGCGCTTCAAGTCAATAAAGAGCCTATTAGGCAAATATGTGGTTCTTGACTATATAAAGTCAGAAAAGAACCTTGCAGACCACTTGACAAAGGGTCTCTAGGACGTTGATCCTAGAATCATCGAGGGGGATGGGGTTAAGCCCATAAGTAAGTCCCCAGCAGTAGCAACCCAACCGAGTCTGACTGGAGATCCCAAGAAGCCGGTTCAATGGGTAGAAACAAGCTGGATTTTGGTGACTATTATGGAACACTGACCTAGTGTCACGCCTCAGTCCCAAAATACCGAGGGACCAGACGCGTGGCAATGGCCAGCAGCACACACCGATGGACAAACCCAATTTAATGGATCCATCGGGGCATGCTTAAGCTGCAATATAAGAATAAGTAGGTCCAATGATACAAGTCACAGTCTAAGCTAATCTCATCCACAACAGATAATCACAGATCAAATGCTAGAATAAATGCAAATAAAATAAACTAACAAAACTGAATAAAAGTGTCTCGGAGAACAATCCGAGAATAAGTCTGGTACATCAATGAAATAGACTGGAAATAAAATAACTATAAACTGAAATAAATGAGTATCACAAGCCAAAACTCAAGAGAAATCCTCTGGTACAATCTCGTCCTCAGATCCTGGTTCTGCTCCAAGATAGGCACCTGCTAATGCTAATGCTCCAGTCCCGTATACCTCGGGATAGATCTCGTCAGCTAATCCTGGGGACATAATCCGGATCCAGGTCCTCAGGGGACATAGCAAGGTACAAGAAAGCTCATGCCAAAATAAATGCAGTGCAGCAATAATGAAACAATAGGGTAAATAAATAACCAGCTAAGTGATATGCAAGTGAGAGTGTTAGTCATACTCGGGCTGAGACTACTACAGGATCAGTGTCGGAGAAATCCATAGTAGTATTTTCTCGAAGGGCCAGAACTGGTGCCATAGCTCTGTGTCAGAGACTAAGACACATCCAGATTACAATATATATAATATAATCAGCCTTGATATGGTAATACTCTCTCCACCCAATGAAATCTCACGTCTCATGTCTATGACACGCAGGATCAAAACTAATGCAACAAGTCAGGATATAATCTAAGCATGTAAACTGTGTATGTCATAAACCTGTATCCTATACAGAATCACCATGAATATCTCAAGAAGATTCTGTCTCATGAATAGTGTCAAGTGTCCTGGGTATAATGTACTTGATAGGACAAGTACGAGGATGTAAAGGGTCACGAATGTCCATCTCTAGATGACAATACACAACACCGCGTACGATGTTGGCACCCGACTATAATCGGACGCTAAGTAAGTCACACGGTCCTAGGTTAAGCATGCACAACAATGTAAAAGAATCAATAAAAATATGTAACAAGACTGCAAAGTTTGGCAAGGTACACTTGCTTGTGGTTCTGGCTCCAACTGTAGCTCTGGTCTCAGTGTGATCTGCAGGTACTACTCCGGTTGCTGAAATAAACATTACCATTAGATTCAGAAAATATCAAATAGCTAGAAATGCCTGTCCTTACGTCCAATTTGGACACAGGGGCAAAAATGACATTTTCGGGTCAAAGCGGGGTCCACATGTGGGCCACTTTGCACCGAAAAGCGTGTCAGGGTCAAAGGTCTCCAAATTCGCCAAACTTAGTGTCAACAAGTCAGGAACGATGATACGAACCCAACGGAACTTTCAGAATTGGATTCCGATGAGCCGATCCCAAAATCGCCCGTCAAGTGGAGTCGGTAGGGCCCACGATACGCGATTTTGTCAACGTTCTCAGAATCGAACCAAACTTGGGTCACAGGACCAGCGTATCGCTACGAGTCCGATGGCGCAAGTTTCGTCTCGATCCGACGTGTGTACACAAAGTTACAGCGCGTTCCAGAATGGACGGATACAGGACATTGTCGGCGGATACGCGTTGATTCCGGTGTGCACGCACATCCAAATCAACTTCTGCGAAATCTCGCACGTCCGTATCGACGGCGCGCACGTATCAGTGAAGACCGCGTGCGACCAAGTCGTCCCGTTTGGCGGGGCGTACTCAGTTCTGGGGTGAAACGGGGCGTTGATTTTCCTGTTTTTGGATCGCGGTTTGCGATCGCCACAGGACGCGATGCACCGAGCGGGTTGTACGGACACCGAGAGGGTCATACAGTCTACGCGACGCAACTGACAGAATCGAAAACGGTGTAGCAAGGAGAAAGTTATGAGTACCTGAACAGGGCTCAAAAAGTCTGGTTCACGCGTGTCCGAGTCGAGTCTGTATCCTGGACGTGTCCGAGTCTCTGCGAGTCCAGGCTAGGGTTTGCTGTGTCCGCTGTGTCCGGTGACAGGGGGAAAGACTCGCCGGCGGGAGTCGACACGGCCGAGCTGCTGCTGGAGGGGGTTGTCGGCTGGAGCTCCGGCGAGGGCTCCGTCGACGAGGCGGAGGGGAGCAGGGTGAACTGGGAAGGAGGAAGAGGGAGAGGGCGCGGGGGTGCGGCGGAGATGGGGGCCGGGTGAGGAGTTAGGGCTGATCGGAGGGGAGCTCGGGGCAGGGCCGGAGGTGGCGTCGACTGGTGGACGTCATCGAGAGCAGCAGCTAGGGCGGAGATGGCTCGCGGCGGAGGACAGCGGGGAGTAGGAGGAAGGAGGAGGAGCGTCGCGGTGGTCGACGGCGGAGCTGAGCGGGAGGAGTTGTCTAGGGTTCAGGTGGAGATGGTGAGGCGAGGGGGAAGGGTGGCAGTCGAGCTCTGTCGGCGAGGAGAGAGGTCTGGGGAGAGGTTCGACGGAGAGGGGGACTGGACGGAAGAGCAGGAGGCGGTGAGGGGAGGAAGAGGAGGTCGGAGAGAGTCGAGCGGGGCTGAGCGCTGCGAGTTGGGGAGGGAGAAGTCTAGGGTTCAGGCGAATACGGCGGAGGAGGAAGAGGGAGACTACGGGGAGTCTGTGCTGGGCGGAGCGTGGAGATGGGTAGGCGGCTGTCACGCCCCAGTCCCAAAATACCGAGGGACCGGACACGTGGCAATGGCCAGCAGCACGCACCGATGGGCAAACCCAATTTAATGGATCCATCGGGGCATGCTTAAGCTGTAATATAACAATAAGTAGGTCCAATGATAAATGTCAAGTATCTAGATCTCATCCAACAGAACAGTATAAGAACTAAATAGCAAACTGGAATAACTGCTGGAAGTCAAGTTACTATCGAATATCCAGCAAGAAATAATATTGAGTCGGGTGGAGACAAATCCACTACCGATAATGGAAAACAGAGACAAGGAAATATAACTAAAACCTGCTAGAAAAATAACTAAGTATAAGCAGGGCCATCAACTGCAATCGTACCCTCGTCTGGTGTCAGTCCGTAAAGTTGCGGGTGCTCCTCGTCTGCTAAATCTGGAGAACAAAACCAGGTCCTCAGAGGGACGTAACAAGATACAAAAGAATACGAGCCAAAAGTACAGTAAATGAACATGCAAGATAGACAGGAAAGTAATCACAAGAAAGCAAACAAGACACGAGAAATCACTGCATCTAAGATGGTGGCGTACCGATGAGGCTATCAAACATGACTACAAGCAAATCGGGGTAACCGTAACTCAATGGGAGATCACGGTCCTATAGAAAGTAGTCCAATGGGGACTCCCTTTCTATAGTTTAGCTCTTTCGCTGCCCAATGGGAGCTCACGATCGAGAATGCTCAAGTGTAGTCAATGCCCAATAACAATCATCTAGGAACTAAAGAAATCAGTCAACTCACGGAACGTAGAGTAAACATATACCATCACAATATATCTAAGGAACAAATAGTGATCCAAGGAAAAGAGCAAATAATGTACATGCACGCAAAACGAGAAAATATGACTAGAGCAGCAGGAATAAATCAATCTGAACAATGTATCAAGAAACTATATATGACAAGAAATAACAGCTAAAGAGGGAAGCATGCAAATATTGTACAAGTATCTTGCACGACAATGTATAAATAATTCCAGGAGATAAGTAGCAAAACTGCAGGGTTTGGCAAGGTATACTTGCCCACTGATGTATAAATAAGCCAAGAAATTAAGTAGCAAGGCTGCAGGGTTTGGCAAGGTATACTTGCCTGGGGTCCTGGCTCCAACTGTAGTTCTGGTCTCAGCAAGATTTGCAGGCAGTACTCCGGCTGCTGAAATAAACATCACCATCAGATCCAGAAAATATCAATCAGCTAGAAACGCATGTCCTTGAGTCCAATTTGGAGACAAGGGCAAAAATGACAATTTCGGGTCAAAGCGGGGTCCACATGTGGTCCGCTTCGCACCGAAAAATGTGTCAGGGTCAAAGGTCTCCAAATTCGCCAAACTTAGTGTCAACAGGTCAGGAACGATGGTACGAACCCAACGAAACTTCCAGAATTGGATTCCGATAAGCCGGTCACGAAATCGCTCGTCAAGTAGAGCCTGTGGGGCCCACGACACGCGATTTCGTCAACGTTCTCAGAATCAAACCAAACTTGGGTCACAGGACCAGCGTATCGCTACGAATCCGATGGCGCAAGTTTCGTTTCGATCCGACGTGTGTACACAAAGTTACGACGCGTTCCAGAACTGAAGGATACGGGACAGTGTCCGCGGATACGCGTTGATTCCGGTGTGCACGCACATCCGAATCAACTTCTGCGAAATCCCGCACGTCCGTATCGACGACGCGCACGTATCGGTGAAGACCGCACGCGACCAAGTCGTCCCGTTTAGCGGGGCGTACTCAGTTCCGGGGTGAATCAGGGCGTTATTTTTCCTGTTTTTGGATCGCGGTTCGCGATCGCCACAGGACGCGATGCCCCGAGCGGGTTGCACGGGCACCGAGAGGGTCACGCAGGGTTCGCGACACAATGACGGAATCGAAAACAGAGCTACGAGGAGAAAGATACAGGTACCTGAATAGGGCTCGAAAAATCGCGTTTTCTGTGTCCGAGTCGACACGAAGTGTCGTGTCTGAGTCCTTGCGAGCTAGGGTTAGGGCTAGGGCTTCGAGCTCAGGTGGCCAGGCTTCGCCGGAGGGGGCTGGGGGCGGCACTGGCGAAGGCGGTGCGGCGGCGCGCGGGGAGGCGGCGCAGGCTCGGGCACGGCGGCCGGAGGCGGCCGGGGAAGACACTGCTGCTTGCTGCTGCTGCTGGGGGAGCCGCCGGAGGGGGCGGAGGCGGCTGGGGACACGGGGAGACGGCGGTCGGGGCGTCGACGGCGGGGCTGGGCACGGCGAGGGGAGGCGGCTGCGCTGCGGTGGTGACGGAGGAAGGAGATTAGGGCGGCTAGGGTTTTGGCCGGAGAAGAGGAGCTGGCCGGGGGATTTATAGGGTCGGGGAGGCCGAGGGAGGCGGCCAGGGAGGCGGGCGTCGTGGCCGCGGGGCCGCGCGGAGCGGGCGGGGCGCGTGGCCGACGTGTCGCGGCGGTTTCGGCGGTGGACGCGGGGGTGATCGTCCGGGCCGTGGGGTGCTGGGGAAGAAACGGGTCGGGTGGCGGGTTCGGGTCTGGCAGACCCGACCCGACCCGATAGCCCACGGGTTGGGCTCGGTTGGGCTGGGCTTTGTTTTAGTTAAATAATTAAATAAATAAATAAATAAGTAAATAATAGTTTTTAGGTGTTATAAATTAGGTCCGGGGTCCAATAAATTCCAGAAAAATTATCCTAAGTCCAGTTTTTCATTTTACACCCAAAAATATTATTTTTATAATATTTTAATATATTTTAAAATCATTTAATTTTATTTAATGCCAAAAATACCTTGATTTTAATTAGCAAAAATTCCCGAAAAATCCCAAAAAATTCTGGAAAATTCGGTTTTGAAAATCTTCAAAAATCAGGGGGTTTACAATCTACCCCCTTAAGAGGATTGCGTCCTCGCAATCAAAGAATAACCGGTCAACAGAGATGACACGGTCGCAAGCATTGTTCGAAACACATCACAAGACTCTTAGGGAAAATATCGTTTCCCTAAGAATGAAAGTTATGCACTTTCCAGAGTAAAAAAAATCTTGTTAAAGTAAGAAAACTACAATTTTTAGAAAGCTAGGTTATTATTAACAAGTTCCATATTACTAGGTTGGGGCTGAGGTCACGAACCAAGAGGCACGAGCTAAAACAAGACTAGAAACGGCAGCTACAAATCACTTACGCGCATTAGCTACTCCAAGAGTCTGCGCGTCTTCCAAAGTCATTGCGAAAGCTTGTCCGCGTGCTTGAGGTGGTGCCCTCTGCTGTTGCTGGGCCTGCTGGAAGAGTGCTGCTCGAGGTGCCAAGGGTGGCCTTGGTGCTGGTAACGCTCTTTCTCGACGTTCGGGGCATTTCCTTAATAAATGCTGACTGGATCCGCAAGCTAAACATAATTTTCTTTTGCGTCTGCAATTGTCCTCAATATGGCCTCGCCTACGACAATATGGACAGATAGGTAGTGCCTGTGGAGATGCTTCGGGTGGCTGGTGCATGCGAGGTCTCTTTACAACTTCTTCCTGTGGTGCTCCGGCTGGTGCTGATGTGGACGATCGCTTTAGACTGGTCTCTCTTCTGGTGACGCGCTCCATGTGTCGGGCTGCAGCAAGGACGTCCGGGTAAGATGTAGGTGCAACGGATCCAATTACTTTCTGTAGCTCAATGTTTAGTCCGTCGAAGAACTTCTCAGCCTTCTCTTCTTCTGTCGGAATCAAGGTTGGGGCGAAGCGACTTAGACGAATGAATTCCGCGTTGTACTCTTCTACTGTCATACTGTCTTGAGTGAGACGATTAAACTTGTCCCGAAGTTCTGATCGAGCGATAGCCGGAATGTACATCTCCTGGAAGAGTCTAGAAAACTCTTCCCAAGTGACTCGGTCTGGTCCGAGCCGTGTCTCCTCAGATAGCCACCAGTGATGCGCATTATCCGTCAACTGCATTCTAACGGCAGTCATCCAACGTTCTCTGGGAAGCTCAGCTGCTTCCAACTGGTGTTGTGTGTTGGTGAGCCACTCATGAACTTCAGTGGGCTCCTCCTTGCCTGAGAAGGTACGGGGCTTCAGTTGCCGAAAATCGGTGATAGAGCCCGTCGTTGGCCGTCGAGTTGGTAGATTCGCCTGCTCCAGTACAAGTGCTAGGATGCGACTCAAAGTCTCTTGTTGAATCTGCTGTTGAGCTTGCATTATTGCGTAGATCATTTGAAATATCTGTTGTCCGTCTATAGCTTGTCCTTGTGGGAATACAGGCATTGGTGGTGTGAACTGCGATGGAGGTGGAATGTCGTCTTGCCGATCTCTTGAGGTATCTTGACTGTTTTGTTGTTCTAGTTGACCTCCACCAACTGGGGTTACTTCATCGTCATAAGTGGCATCTGCAACTTGTGGTGTTCCTGCGGGGGTCTCGTCGCGTGCTTGTAAATCCATTGCTCTGCATCAAAATAAACTATAAGAGACGCACAGGAATCAAGGCAAGATGCAAGTTAAGAATTAATTTTGAATCCGATATAGACATCAAGAACGTTTCAAGCAAGTGTATGAGATCCTAAAACTTATCATATTCTTATTGCAGGTCTGTTCGGTCCCTAAGTTAAAATCGAACAATTTAGTCGTAGACCTGCATGGGCCACCACAAAAACCATGTCACGCCCCAGTCCCAAAATACCGAGGGACCGGACACGTGGCAATGGCCAGCAGCACGCACCGATGGGCAAACCCAATTTAATGGATCCATCGGGGCATGCTTAAGCTGTAATATAATAATAAGTAGGTCCAATGATAAATGTCAAGTATCTAGATCTCATCCAACAGAACAGTATAAGAACTAAATAGGAAACTGGAATAACTGCTGGAAGTCAAGTTACTGTCGAATATCCAGCAAGAAATAATATTGAGTCGGGTGGAGACAAATCCACTACCGATAATGGAAAACAGAGACAAGGAAATATAACTAAAACCTGCTAGAAAAATAACTAAGTATAAGCAGGGCCATCAACTGCAATCGTACCCTCGTCTGGTGTCAGTCCGTAAAGTTGCGGGTGCTCCTCGTCTGCTAAATCTGGAGAACAAAACCAGGTCCTCAGAGGGACGTAACAAGATACAAAAGAATACGAGCCAAAAGCACAGTAAATGAACATGCAAGATAGACAGGAAAGTAATCACAAGAAAGCAAACAAGACACGAGAAATCACTGCATCTAAGATGGTGGCGTACCGGTGAGGCTATCAAACATGACTACAAGCAAATCGGGGTAACCGTAACTCAATGGGAGATCACGGTCCTATAGAAAGTAGTCCAATGGGGACTCCCTTTCTATAGTTTAGCTCTTTCGCTGCCCAATGGGAGCTCACGAATGAGGTAGTCAAATGAACAAGTCTCTTTCGCTGCCCAATGGGAGCTCACGATCGAGAATGCTCAAGTGTAGTCAATGCCCAATAACAATCATCTAGGAACTAAAGAAATCAGTCGAGTCAACTCACGGAACGTAGAGTAAACATATACCATCACAATATATCTAAGGAACAAATAGTGATCCAAGGAAAAGAGCAAATAATGTACATGCACGCAAAACGAGAAAATATGACTAGAGCAGCAGGAATAAATCAATCTGAACAATGTATCAAGAAACTATATATGACAAGAAATAACAGCTAAAGAGGGAAGCATTTAAATATTGTACAAGTATCTTGCACGACAATGTATAAATAATTCCAGGAGATAAGTAGCAAAACTGCAGGGTTTGGCAAGGTATACTTGCCCACTGATGTATAAATAAGCGAAGGATTTAAGTAGCAAGGCTGCAGGGTTTGGCAAGGTATACTTGCCTGGGGTCCTGGCTCCAACTGTAGTTTTGGTCTCATCAAGATTTGCAGGCAGTACTCCGGCTGCTGAAATAAACATCACCATCAGATCCAGAAAATATCAATCAGCTAGAAACGCATGTCCTTGAGTCCAATTTGGAGACAAGGGCAAAAATGGCAATTTCGGGTCAAAGCGGGGTCCACATGTGGCCCACTTTGCACCGAAAAACGTGTCAGGGTCAAAGGTCTCCAAATTCGCCAAACTTAGTGTCAACAGGTCAGGAACGATGATACGAACCCAGCGGAACTTCTAGAATTGGATTCCGATAAGCCGGTCACGAAATCGCTCGTCAAGTGGAGCCTGTGGGGCCCACGACACGCGATTTCGTCAACGTTCTCAGAATCAAACCAAACTTGGGTCACAGGACCAGCGTATCGCTACGAGTCCGATGGCGCAAGTTTCGTTTCGATCCGACGTGTGTACACAAAGTTACGACGCGTTCCAGAACTGACGGATACGGAACGGTGTCCGCGGATACGCGTTGATTCCGGTGTGCACGCACATCCGAATCAACTTCTGCGAAATCCCACGCGTCCGTATCGACGACGCGCACGTATCGGTGAAGACCGCACGCGACCAAGTCGTCCCGTTTGGCGGGGCGTACTCAGTTCCGGGGTGAATCAGGGCGTTATTTTTCCTGTTTTTGGGCACAGGACGCGATGCCCCGAGCGGGTTGCACGTATCGGTGAAGACCGCACTCCACAGGACGCGATGCCCCGAGCGGGTTGCACGGGCACCGAGAGGGTCACGCAGGGTTCGCGACACAACTGACGGAATCGAAAACAGAGCTACGAGGAGAAAGATACAGGTACCTGAACAGGGCTCGAAAAACCGCATTTTCTGTGTCCGAGTCGACACGAAGTGTCGTGTCCGAGTCCTTGCGAGCTAAGGTTAGGGCTAGGGCTTCGAGCTCAGGCGGCCAGGCTTCGCCGGAGGGGGCTGGGGGCGGCACTGGCGAAGGCGGTGCGGCGGCGCGCGGGGAGGCGGCGCAGGCTCGGGCACGGCGGCCGGAGGCGGCCGGGGAAGACACTGCTGCTTGCTGCTGCTGCTGGGGGAGCCGCCGGAGGGGGCTGAGGCGGCTGGGGACACGGGGAGACGGCAGTCGGGGCGTCGACGGCGGGTCTGGTCACGGCGAGGGGAGGCGGCTGCGCTGCGGTGGTGGCGGAGGAAGGAGATTAGGGCGGCTAGGGTTTTGGCCGGAGAAGAGGAGCTGGCCGGGGGATTTATAGGGTCGGGGAGGCCGAGGGAGGCGGGCGTCGTGGCCGCGGCGGTTTCGGCGGTGGACGCGGGGGTGATCGTCCGGGTCGTGGGGTGCTGGGGAAGAAACGGGTCGGGTGGCGGGTTCGGGTCTGGCAGACCCGACCCGACCCGATAGCCCACGGGTTGGGCTCGGTTGGGCTGGGCTTTGTTTTAGTTAAATAATTAAATAAATAAATAAATAAGTAAATAATAGTTTTTAGGTGTTATAAATTAGGTCCGGGGCCCAATAAATTCCAGAAAAATTATCCTAAGTCCAGTTTTTCATTTTACACCCAAAAATATTATTTTCATAATATTTTAATATATTTTAAAATTATTTAATTTTATTTAATGCCAAAAATACCTTGATTTTAATTAGCAAAAATTCCCGAAAAATTCCAGAAAATTCTGGAAAATTCGGTTTTGAAAATCTTGAAAAATCAGGGGGTTTACAGCGGCGGCGGCTTCACGGATCTCGAGGAAGGCGGCTGCTAGGGCACGCACGTCGAGGCCCCTAAATAGGCGCGCCGCCGGGTCGGAAACACTGTTCCGACCCGAAATAGAATTAGGGTTCGGTGGATTCGGGTCCAGGTCGGACGGGTCGCGGGTTGGGCAGACCCGATCCGACCCGTTAGGGTCAGGGGTCCGGTCTAGTTTGGTTGGACCGGGTTCAGCCCGGTTTCAACCCGGTTTATTTTGGGTTTAAAATTGGTTTATTTTATAAATAGTTTTTATGGCTTTAAACGGGTTTCCGGAGTCCAATAAATTTATCGAAAATTATCCTATGTCCGGTTTTCCATTTTACACCATAAAATATTATTTCTATAATATTTTAATACTATCTACCAGCAATTAAAAATTATTTAATTACCAAAAGCCTAGGTTTTAATTACAGAAAAATCTCGGAAAATTCCAGAAATTATGAAAAATCCAACTTAAAATTTCTTGAAAAAATCAGGGGGATTACACCTAGAGGTTAAATTCTCATAAACTAATGTCCAGGTGGTTGTACGAGGTTGTACAATGATATCTCATCCCTATGGTGACAGTGTTCCGGTGTGATATGGTTAGGATGAGTTTTTAAACTCTTAGGTCCAAGCATTATATGCAGGGTTGATACCTATCACCAACCCTTGAGGACTTACCTATATGAGAGGTCGTGAAGGCCGCGACTATGGGACATGGCGATCCCAGACAACTCTCATGAATATGGAAAAAGGTGCACATGGCCAATAAAAAGCGTCACCCGATAGACCCAAGAACCTCTAGTGTACTATGCGTTCTATTTTCTGAATCTGGTTCAAGAAGTCTGATTCAAGGCATAGTCCATCAAGAACTTCTTCAGACAAAGACGATAGTCACTAGGTGAGATTCAATGTTGTAGTCCATCTCATTGATGCATAGTATACTCTTGCCTAGAACTTCTCTATCATTGTCCTTTGTCTCTGTTTTCGGAACTTTGTTTGGGGGGGGAGGGGGTTGTTGGCTGTGTGGTGTCTGCTCTCCCACAGTGAGCAAAACCAATTCCCTTGACATCTTTTAGTCCCACATCGGCTGGGCATGTTGCCAATAGAGTCGTTATATTAGTTCTCCTTTGATGCTCCTTTGTGGTCTTGTGTGGGGAGCCCGTGGTCCACACGCGCGCGCCGCCACCGCCTCCCGGCCCGGCTCGTTTCGGTTTGGCATGCGTAACGGGCACGGGTGCACGCCCACATCTGCGAGCGCCGAATGCCGATTCGATTTTTTCTTCGGGTTCGGGTTGAGGCCAAAAAAAAAAAACATTTTTGCTATTTGATTTTTCTTTCTTATTTGTTTGACTGATTCCCTCCGGATTTACTGTGCACGTTGGATCGTTTCCTAGAGGTCCGATTTTTCTGCCTCTTTCTCTGCACGTTTTTACGTGGGAGTTAGCCAACGGTTGTGGTTTTTGGCATCCTATATATTTCGTTCCTCCTCTTCATTGCTGGTAACGAAAAAATCGTTTGCTCACGAAAATTCTCCTCTCTCTCGCTCTGCACTCTGCTCTGCTGTTCTCTACTCAGTTCCTTCATTCCTTCTACGTTCTGGGCAAGGCTAATTTCAGGTCGCATCTCTCGTTGTTGTGTGCGATAACGAGAAGTCGGTGATACATGAGTTTTTTAACCACTAGGAGCATCTGAGAACAGTCTGCACATAAGACCTTGGATCAACTCTTAGGGCAGTGCGTTCAGCACGACTTTTCCATAGGCCGGTAACTCTGAACTTTAATTTATTTTTGTTACAGATTTGCTGAAAAAGATAAAGAATAAGAAATTTTTGACAACACATTGTTCCAACTATTGGAAGTTGTCATTTAAGAACTCTTTTCCATTGATCATTCCTATTAAGTACTTTCCCAACTATCATGATCAATCTGGTTGTCTGACTATCATATATTCTTAATTTAGAATTTGAATGACTGAAAGTCCAAATCTTGGTCTTGTTTGGAGGAATAATCAAGCAACCCAGACATAAAGAAATGCAGGATTATTGAAGGATTAATTATGCTATTTCTTTCCATATTTGTAGATTAGACAAAGTAAGTTCCAAGGGGAGAAGGCAAAACTTGCAAAGTCAACTTGAAGTCAAACTCGAGATTTACTAGGATGGTGGGGGTAGGGGGTTACCTGTTTTTCTCTTCAATTTAGAAACAAATTCTTCTAGGAAAACTTTTGGTTCAAGGCTTTTGATGTTGGTGTTATTCTTTTATAGTTGGCATACATTAACACATTAACAGCCTGTATGAATTTTAGAGAACGATACCAAAATACAGTATGCTAATGCTTATACTTTTTAACTGTCAAACCTACTCTACTTGCTAGCAGTTGAGAATGTTGTGGTTATGAGAGTTTGATTCCTTGATGGAAATGTGTTGGTTTCAGGTTGTTACTGGCATGCCACAATCCGAACTGAGCAACGTCATCTTATTTGCAGTGAGTTGCCACAATATGTGCTTGATTCTTATGAAGAATGTCGTGATCCACCTCGGTTGCATCTACTTGACAAGTAATAAGTCTTATCTATTCAAACTGTGGATAGTTTATTTTCTCTTAACAGTTACAGAATCTTATTTGTTTTCTCAGATTTGACAGCGCTGGTGCTGGGGCATGTTTAAGAAGATATTCAGATCCATCCTATTTTAGGAGGGCAATCGCATCTTCAGAACCAGTTAAACTCGAGAAAGTTAAAAGAAAAAGGAAGGTAAGTTTAAAATAATACTGTAATTACAAATTAAAACAAAGTTAAGACGGCTTGTAATTTTTCTGTATGTTAAGCTCCACATCCCAATCCTATATGTGAACCAGTTAAACTTGAGAAAGTTGAAAGAAAAAGGAAGGTAAGTTTAAATTAATACTGTAATTACAAATTGAAACATAGTTCATATGGGTTGAATTTTTCTGTATGCTAAGCTCCAGATGCCAATCCTATATGTGAAATTCTCTGTGAGAAACATAGATTCTTGACTGTGAGAAACATTTTTTTCAGCATAAGATATGTCCTCAGCTTAAAAGATGTTAAACCTTTAATCAAGTGTTGATATCATTCAATTTGATAGAAAGTGCTGACTTGTTGTAAATGTTGGTTGACATACTGATGAGCCATAACCTATTAGCTTATGCATAAGTTGTAAAAAGAAGAGGCTTTTTTCCCACTTCTCTTACTAACCAATAGCTGAAGGAGATGGTACATACTGAATTGGTGATCAATCAATATTTATTAAGATTTTCTGCTGAAAGCTTTTGCTTTTGGTGGTTCTGGGCATGCATGCTTATGAAAGAATTTTAAGATATTGCAGTGTGGTTTCTGCTCTTAGTTTCATGGTTGTACTGTAATCGCTGTGATCCAATTATGACATTACTTAAGGATGAAATCAGCTAGTCAGGATTTATTTTTTATTTTTATTTATTTTTATTTTTTACATAATTACAAACTATATTTGGACCGTGCACTAGTTATGCCTTCACTAGTTTATACTATCTTCTATCAAATTAGCTCCTGAAGCAGTTTTTCATATAAATATTTACAGAAGAAAGGATGGCGACTGAGAAGCAGAGAAATCCAAGAAGAGTTTACACCCCGTGAAAGTATCAGGTATAAAATACTGAATTATGACATTGAAAATAAAGTTCAACACTAAGAAGAAAATGATGCTATTCTTAACTTATAGTTCCACTGTAAGATTATTTATGAAAGCTTAATAAAAGTTCTGCTTACAGCACGCAGTTTGCATCTCCGGGCACGGATCACCTAAGCTTTTCTGTTGAGAATATTTGCATGAGCGATATGATTTCAAACTCGGAAGTTGAAAGGGAATCCTCATTTTCAGATTCAGAGACCAGAGTGAACTTTCGTGTCGCAGATACACCTGCAGTTACACCTGCTATGCTGCATAGTGAACTGGAATACATCGAATCACCTCCTTCTGTGTCAAATATCAATCCCAGTGATGATCTTGTTTCTGTGCTACATAATGACCCAGTTAAAGATACACAAAATGATCCAGTTAAAGATACCACAGATGATGAACCACAAGATTCAATACAACAAGAAAGTGTTCCCAGCTCTTCTTCTGGTACGTGGGATGAAAAGACTGAAATAGTGAAGCCTACTAGTCCCAAAATGGTTAATAAAGCTCTTGTAGACAGGGTTGAAGATTCAGAATCCCTGCCATTGAACTTTGATTCATCAAATTTGGACTGAAAATGCTATGTATAGAAACATTAATCAGGAGTACACTGAATTTCAAATTGAAAAGATACCAGTATCATCAACCAGTGGAAACCACCTTGACGAAGTTAACAGCGAGAAGGAAAACTACATGGATGCAAAAACTATCTTAGAATCTGAAACAGATAAGGATGGTGAATGCCAAACCAAACAGGAACTGAAGTCATTATCAAACTTCAGTAATGGAGATTCGCAATATGAGATGAGTGAGTTGAAGGAGAGGACTGCTTCAAGTTTGTATTGTATTGATGCCCAATCTCCTGCAGCATCCTGCAGTTCCACAATTGATTATTTACCCCCAGGATTGGCCAACTTAATCGTTGCGGATGGTTTTGATCATGATCGATCGATATGTGCTACTGACTTTATTCCTAAATGTGATTCTGTTGGGAGTGAATGCCAAACCAAACAGGAACTTAAGTCATTATCAAATTTCAGTAATGGAGATTCGAAATATGAGATAAGTGAGTTGAAAGAGTTTACTGCTTCAAGTTTGGATTGCATTGATGCCCGATCTCCTGCAGCATCCTGCAGTTCTGCAATTGATTATTTACCCCCCAAATTGTCCAACGTAATTGCTATGGATGGTTTTGATCATGATCAATCCATGTGCGCTACTGACTTTGTTCCTAAACTTGACTCCTCTGTTGAGTGTGACTACTCTGGAAGTCATATTCCCAATGTCTCAGGAGCTGAAGGCCTCAATGCTGATACATTGCCAGAGTCAAGCAATGTCAATGAACAGGCTGAACTGTTTGAGGATACTAAAGCCCAAATATTCAAACTTGAAGATCCTCCAGCTGCTTCTCGCCAGGTACCATCATTTAGCTGCTGGACCAACGGTGCAATATTGGGGGTGGCACCATCAAAACCTCCAGATTTCGGTCTCTTACATGGTAGATCGGTTGCAAAATCAGAAGCACCAGATATGTCCAGAGAAAGCATGACAAATTCACAGAATTCTCAAGGATCATTTCAAGGTCCTTCCCATGTGCCTGGATTTGATAACGCTGAGTCACAATCCAATGGTTGTGACAAGAGTATCTCAGCCAGTATTTCCCACCTTGCTCATAGGTTTCTTGCAAACAATCTCCAGAGGAGGATATCGATTAACCACGCTGATGTCCCCACACCATCAGAGTTGATGAATACTGATTTTAAGAAATCACAGGAAATTGCACTTCAAAATGAGCATCAAGAACTGCCAAATGGATTTCTATCTCATGCGTCACGAGGGTTAGATAAAGAAAAGATGGAAGTTGGGTCATCAGGAAAGTCAGTATCTACTAGTTCACCTAAACCTGGGTCTTCTCCTCCAATGGAACACATGAAGATCTCGTTTCAGCCAATGAATGGTTTGCAAACCTCCAAACTGAACTTGGAGTTTTCCAGTGGAAATCTCCATGAAAGTGTCCGTGATTTAACATTTCCTTCATTTCGGCTTATTTATGGCCCCTCAACTTGTTTGTTGGATAGTGGTTCCGAATCTGATGATGATACATTCTGCAGATCCTCCTATTCCTCTCAGGATCTTCTCAGCCCTCATTCAGAATCAAACTCTGAGCTGTGGGGAGAAGATGAAAGAAATGGAAGTCAAAAGCATGAATTATCTGGCGATTCATGTAGAATTTCATCATCAACCACATTTATCTGTAGCTCTTTAGAATTTGAGAAAATGGACGGATGCAGCATATATCCAGTCGCTGAAAGTGAAAATTTAGAGGATGAAAGTGGTACAGTAGCTTTTGGTTCTGATCCTATTAGAGATCTTCCTGACATTGATTTTATGATTTTTGCCAAAAAAAACAGCATAAAGAGAGATGTGATTCATTGTCAGTTGTTCCCATAGATTCTAAGCTTCTATCACCAAATGAGCTTCCACTACCACCTCTTCCTCCAATGCAGTGGCAGGTGGCCAAACCATCCAGCTCATTAGAAGATAAAAGTTTTGCTTTTGATGAAGTTGTTAAACATTTAAATGCACTTATACACAGTTCTGTCTCTCTTAAGCCAAAACAACAAGATGCACTAAGAGCATCACACAATGCTGACTCATTGCATCCAGAAAACAGTAAGAATAAAATCCTGTTTGTTTGTTTGTTGTTACAAGTTATTGATGATTTTAATGAATTCTGATGTTGGCTTCACCCTGTACATGACTTTTTCTGCAGCAGAATCAGCAGAATCCAAATGGACACAGAACATAACCACTTTTAACGGTAAGGAGCCAGATGAAAGAGAAGAGTTGCTGCATCAAATCAGAACCAAGGCAAGTTTCTGTCTTCGTCTCAAATGGTTCTATTTTTTTTCCATTTATGGCAATTAGAATCACTAGGTTTATTCAGATTAGGATATTCGTCTTACGTTTTTTTCTGAAGCATTCTCGGACATGATATACAAGGAAAATAAGATAGAATGAAATGAAATTTAACCTTGTATGTTTCATGAAATTAATAGGTTTTAAGCTTTAGAACTGGAACTAAGAGAGCAGCTGAGTTATTTAAAATCCATCTTATTTCCTGGGTGATGATTCTTCCATTCAAATGCTTACCACTGCAAAAGTGCAACTCCCCCCCCCCCCCCCCCCCCCCCCCCCTTCCTTTTGAACAATAGTCAAGTGGTTGATACAGAATCCCTGCAATCGATGTGGCTTTTCTACAAAATAACATAGAAATGTTAGAATTTTGTTGTCTTTCTTATTGAAAAATTTAAGAATACAAAAAATAAAATTAGATGTTACCGGCCTCTGGGGAAGTCGTGCACGAAGCACTGCCCTAAGAGTTTATTCGGGATCTGTGTGCAGACGTTCCCGAAGCTCCTAGTGGTAAAACCCCCGCACTACCGGTATCTCGTTGCCGCACACGACTTGGAGAGAACGACTAGAACTTAGCTCTGCCCAGAGCTTGGAGACGATGAACAGAATTTTGGCAGCAAAGGTTTGGAGGAAAGAAATTTTTCTGATGGATTTTACAAAGAAAACAGTCCGATATATATAATACTCATATGTAACGGTCTGAATTAATTCTCCTATTAATTCAGCCGTTACACAAAATAAAGAATGAACCTGGACACAATAACGGTTCAGAAACAATGTAACGTTCAGAAATTTAATTTTCTAACGTTTCAGAAAATTAAATAAAAAATGAAGAGGAGCAAAAAGAATTTTAGGGTCCCAGCCCGAACCCGAAGAGAAAATCGGATCGGCATTCGGCGTCCGCAGATGTGGGCGCGTACCCGCACCCGTTACGCGCGCCGAACCGAACCGAACCGAGCCGAGCCGGGCCGGGCGGCGGCGGCGGCGCGCGCGTGTGGCCCAAGGGGTTCCCCACACAACAACTTAATAGAGCAAAGGTGAGAAACTAATATATGTACACAAGAAGGCTTTGGTGCATCCGATGTGGGACTAAAGAAAGAAAGAGGAATTTGAACTTTTGCAAGAAAACAAAACCAAACCAACAATCCCCCCCCCCCCCAAAAGGTCAAGTTCCGAACATAGATAAGAGTGAGGTAAAAATAGAGAGAGAGAGCATCTAGGCAGTAAAATACTATGCATATATGAGATGGACTACAGCCTTGAATCTCACATAGTGACTATTGCCTTAATCTGAAGAAGTGCTTGATGGACTATGCCTTGAATCAGACTTCTTGAACCAGATTTAGAAAAATAGCACACATAGTACGCTAGATGTCCTTGATCTATCGGGTGGCGCTTTTAAATGGCTATGCGCACTTTCCACATTCATGAGACTTGTCTGGGATCGCCCTGTCCCATAGTCGCGGCCTTCACGACCTCTCATATAGGTAAGTCCTTAATGGTTGGTGATATGAATCAACCCAGCATTACAGCTTGGACCTATTAAGAGTTTAAACTCATCCTAACCATATCACACAGGAACACTGTCACCATAGGGATGGGGAGTCATTGTACACATGTACAGCCGCTTGGGCTTTATTTTAATGAGACTTTAATCTCGAGTCAGTGTTCCATAAAGTCACCTAAGTTCAGCTTGTTTCTACCCATTGAACCGGCTTCTTGGGATCTCCAGTCAGACTCGGTTGGGTTGCCACTGCTGGTGACTAACTTATGGGCTTAACCCCATCCCCCTCGATGATTCTAGGATCAAAGTCCTAGACAGACCCTTCGTCAAGTGATCTGCAAGGTTCTTTTCTGACTTTATATAGTCAAGAACCACATATTTGCCTAGTAGGCTTTTTATTGACTTGAAGCGCAGCTGCAGGTGCCTGTTCATCTTAGCATTCACAGAATCATGCTTTAGTAGTTCAATAACAGATTTATTATCACAATTTATAGAAATTGCAGGAACAGGACTAAGAGAAACAGGTATATGCATAATAAGATTTTTAAGCCATTCAGCTTCTGTGCAAGTTGTGTCTAAAGCTATCATTTCAGAGTCCATTGTACTCTTAGCTATGATAGTTTGCTTACAAGAGCTCCAGGAGATCGCAGCTCCTCCTAGAGTAAATACATATCCAGTAGTAGATTTTATATCATGTGAGTCGGTTACCCAGTTTGCATCTGAATAACCTTCTATGATATCAGGGTGCCTAGTGAAATGAAGTTTGTAATCTAGGGTGCCCTTGAGATATCTAAATACCCTATCCAAAGCAGTCCAATGTGACTGATTTGGGTTACTGGTATATCTACTTAGTCTCCCAATAGCAAATGCAATATCAGGTCTTGTCCTGTTTGTTATATACATAAGGGAGCCTATCATCTGTGAATATTTATGTTGTTCCAAAGGTGATCCTTCATTCTTTTTCAGTACAATACTGCTGTCATAAGGAGTAAGGACAGGTTTCTTATCAAATAACTCAAATCTTTTTAGCATTTTTTCAATTGAATGTGCTAAAGATAGAGTATAACCCTCTTTGCCTTTGGTCACTTGCATTCCTAAAATTAAGTTGGCTTCTCCTAGGTCTTTCATATCAAACTGTCTAGATAAATAGTTCTTTGTAATATTTATCAATTCCAGTGATGAACCTAGGATAAGGATGTCATCTACATACAAGCATAAAATGACACAACTTTTACATGTACCTTTAGAGTATATACATTTGTCATACTCATTTGACAAGAAACCATATTCACAAATTACTTTGTCAAATTTGTTGTGCCATTGTTTGGGAGCTTGTTTCAAGTCATAGAGGGATTTTACTAGTCTGCAAACTTTCTTTTCTTGACCTTTAGCAATGAAACCTCCAGGTTGGTCCATATAAAGTTCTTCCTCTATATCTCCATTCAAAAATGTTGTCTTTACATCCATTTGATGGATTAGCATATCATGAATGGATGCTAAGGCCAAGAGAGTTCTAATGGATGTGATCCTAGCTACAGGAGAGTAGGTATCAAAATAATCTAACACTTTCTTCTGGGTAAAACCCTTAGCAACTAATCTAGCTTTGTATTTCTCTATAGTACCATCGGCTCTGAGTTTCTTCTTGAAAATCCACTTACAACCTATTGGTTTATTCCCTAAAGGTAGATCTGTTAGAAACCAAGTGTTATTCTCCATGATGGAGTTGTATTCACTGTTAATGGCTTCTTTCCAGAAGGGAGCATCAGGAGACGACATTTCTTCTTCATAAGTTGAGGGATCACCCTCTATCAAAAAAGTGAAGAATCCTTCTCCTAAATTTTTCTCAATCCTATTCCTTTTACTCCGTCTTGGTTCTAAGTCTTGTTCAGATTGAGAGCTAGATATTTGGACTTGAGAACTAGTAGAGGGTATGGAGGAAGAGATTGAACTTCTGTCCTTAAAAGAAAATATGTTTTCAAAGTAAACTGCATCTCTTGCTTCTATAATGGTATTGTTAGAGATTTTATTTACTTCTGAGTGAGTCATTAGAAATCTATTGGCATAGCTGTCTAAGGCATATCCTATGAAAACAGCGTCTACAGTCTTGGGACCAATCTTCCTCTTTTTAGGTTCGGGAATTCCGACTTTAGCAAGGCATCCCCAAACTCTAAGGTAATTAATCCTAGGTGCTCTACCTTTCCACAGCTCATAGGGAGTATTATCTTTTGTCTTACTAGGAATCCTATTAAGAATGTAACAGGCAGTTAAAAGGGCTTCTCCCCACAAGTTATCAGGAGCACCAGAGCTGAGAAGTATGGCATTCACCATATCTAATAGAGTGCGGTTCTTACGTTCAGCAACTCCGTTAGATTGAGGTGAATATGGAACAGTTACCTCATGAATTATTCCATGTCCTTCACAGAAGTTAATCATTTCGTTTGAGGTATATTCTCCACCACGATCAGATCTAAGGATCTTAATCTTCCTTTCTAATTGATTCTCAGCTTCAGATTTGTAGACCTTAAATCTATCTAGAACTTCATCTTTGGTTTTAAGAAGGTAGATATAACAATACTTTGAATAATCATCTATAAACGTAACAAAGTATTTTCTACCGCCTCTAGTCAAAATCCTATTTGAGTCACATACATCACTATGGATAAGTTCTAGAAGGTCAGAATTTCTTTCTACATATTTGAAAGGTAATCTAGTGTGTTTGGCTTGAACACAAATCTCACATTTGTGTTTGTCATCTATTGGAGTCTTGGGAATAAGATCTAAGGTCATCATTCTTTTAATAGAACCTAGGTTCACATGACCTAGTCTGCCATGTCAAACATTTGAATATTCTATATTAGAGACAATGAGAGAACAATCAGACATTTTATTCATTGTACTTAAAATGAAAAGACCGTCTTTTACAAATCCTTTTCCTATAAAAGAGTCATGCTTAGAAAAAACAACTTTATTAGCCTCCATTACAATTTTGTATCCTGAGACTACAAGAAGGGATCCACTAACTAGGTTTCTCCTGACAGACGGCACATGAAGAACATCATGAAGAGTTAAGATTTTTCCTGATGTCATCTTCAGGTTAACTTTTCCTCTTCCAATAATTTGTGCCGTTGAGCCATCTCCTGTCACGCCCCGATTTCGGCTAATCGATAATCGTCCCCCGGGCGTGATGCCGTGCACGCGTAGGGCGCGCGTGCACAAGGCCTTAGGCATAAGGATATTCTTTAGAACGATGCAACAGAGTGGACATATAAGATAACACAAGGTTGAGGCATAGAAAAGTTTCTCTTTTATTCATAATGAACATCTTTTTACATTGCTTGACTCAAAAGTATAAAATGCCCCACGGGCTTACAAACTTGGACGCAAAATGAGATAGCCGATCCATACATTATGTCCCTTTACATAGATTCAAAAACGCAAAACCACCTTGGGTGCGAGTAAGCACCATCGCCTTAGCGATGTTCAGCAACTGGAGAGAGTGAAAGGCTTCTAGCTTGAGCCTCCAAAAGTCTTGGCCACGAACCGCCAAGGATCCCAAAAGTTCTGAGAGAGCTTCAGCTCCTCGCCGCGTTGCCTTGCGCCGGAGAACCTGCTACAACGAGGGTCAGTACTTCGGAAAGTACTGGTGAAGGCTAGCTGCTCAACTTTACCAAGCTCATGAGATGAGATCTAATGAGTATGCTACAATTATGTTCTTAGGTGGGTTTCTATTCTTGCCTAGTTCAGATTTCATTTAGCAGATATGCAAGAACAAAATAACATAACTTCGCATGCCACCGTTCGGTGACTTTACCTGTCCCGTCTGAACCACCTGTACAACTTACCATAGCCTTCCCTGTCACGAAGACATAGTTAGTCTGCACAGTTTAAATATACACAACATCTTTCTCTGTTGTTTAGGAGCCATCATGGGTTTAGTCTGGGCTGGCGGCGACGCTTGCAGCGCGGGTAGCTAGCCCCGCTACAATTCCCCGCTCCCAGGACTAAGAAAGTAGATTCCGCCCGGGTCGAATCGGCCCGGTGCCCCGGTAACCGTCCGCAGGAACCTGGATCCCTTGTGCACAAGAATTCCCATGACCATTTCTATGACTCTACCTCATAGATTTACTTACTAGCCATTTAAAGAACATCATGCATGAAACTGCTTTACTGTACTATCATAATCAACCAACAGTTATATGAAATAACATGCAGCAGTTTATAGAAGAACACTTTGAACTATCAATAGATATCAACCCATTAAACACCCAACGAACATGCATGCATCAATAAATTTATGCAAGGTTTGTATGACAAGCAATGGGTGTTCCAAGCCTACTTCTTATCTTATCTTGTTATCCAACTTGTTACTTAATTGGTATCGTTTGATTGAATGCTCCACTGAGTCAATTTTATTATGAACGGAGCCCTTGGAAAGAAGGTGCTTATCGAAATAGAGCCACTCACAAGTTTGGTTGAATAGGAAGAAGAAGGAGAGACCTCTAAGACTCCGCTCGCGCGTCGTCTACACGATCACCTGCACGCACCAACGGATGATCAATATCTCCTACTTCGGTCTCCAAGGCTCGATACGAAATGCGAAATCCTAAGAACGAAAGCAATGAAATCCATTGAAACCGTTCAAGAAAACGCAAGTCATAAAACCAACAAGAAAGCATCCAAGCGGCACGAAAACGGACAAGAAACCAACGCAACGGAAAGGCCCCTCTCGACTCTGCCGCCGAGTCCATCCTCGAGGCACAATCCATTGTATATGGGACCTGATTCCGAAGAAACCAATCCATAACGAGGAAAAGATCTTAATTCAATCTGTCCCGTTCGGACGGTCGTAAGTATTTCTTGGCCGCGCTCCCCGAATAGGGGGAACGGGGCATTACATCATAACCATCCAAAAGAAAGTTTCGTCCCGAAACTTAGGAATAGAACCTACCACTAAGGAATAATGAGGGGAACCTTTCCCTCATATCAGCTTCAAGTTCCCAGGTCGACTCCTCGACCGAGTGGTTCCGCCACAGGACACGCACTAGCGAGACGGTTCGGTTCCGCAACTGCTTCTCTTTACGATCCAAAACTTGGACAGGCTCTGCCGCGTACGACAAGTCCGCTTGCAGATTCAACTGACCCAAGTCGACTATGTGGTTCGGGTCGTGTACAAACTTTCTCAGCTGTGAAACGTGAAAAATATTGTGTACTTCTGATAGGGCAGGCGGCAAAGCAACTTGATAGGCGACCGGGGTAACCCGTTTGAGTACTTCAAACGGTCCAACAAATCTCGGACTTAGCTTTCCTTTTACTCCGAATCGCATAACTCCGCGCATAGGCGAGACTTTCAAGAACACATGGTCCCCTTCAAAGAATTCAAGGGGGCGACGTCGAGCATCGGCATAACTCTTTTGTCGGCTTTGTGCTGTCTTCAACCGTTCACGAATCAACCGAACCTTTTGCACGGTTTGTTCAACCAGCTCCGGTCCAAGGATTTGTCGTTCTCCGACTTCGTCCCAGCAGATTGGTGACCTACACTTCCGCCCATACAAAGCCTCGTACGGAGCCATCTCGATGCTGGACTGATAACTGTTGTTGTATGCAAATTCGGCCAGCGGCAGGTAGACGTCCCAACTTGACTTCGAATCGATCACGCAGAGGCGCAACATGTCTTCTAGTATCTGATTCACTCGTTCCGTCTGACCATCGGTTTGTGGATGATAGGCTGAGCTAAACTTCAACTTGGTCCCCATCGCCAGCTGAAGGCTCTCCCAGAAACGCGAGATGAATCGCCCGTCCCGATCTGATACTATAGAAACTGGCACTCCGTGCAGCCGGACTATCTCGTCAAGGTAGGTCTGGGCGAGGCGATCGGCGCTCCAAGTACTTTTGATGGCAATGAAGTGTGCAGACTTGGTTAACCGGTCGACGATAACCCAGATTGCGTCGCTCCCCCCGTTGCGTCCTTGGCAGGCCAACAATAAAATCCATGCAGATGTGCTCCCACTTCCATTCCGGGATAGCAAGATTTTGCATTTCCCCGCCCGGCCTCTGATGCTCTGCTTTCACCCTTTGACAAGTTATGCATTGGGACACAAAGAGTGCAACATCTTTCTTCATGCCGTGCCACCAGAAGGTCGTTCGGAGGTTCTTATACATCTTCGTGCTCCCGGGATGGATCATATAGGCCGCGTAATGAGCTTCCGCAAGGATCTCCTTTCTAAGTTCTGAATCATCGGAGACGCATAGCCTTCCCTTCACCCGCAATGCTCCATTTTCATCTACTGCAAAGTCCTTCGCCTTCCCCGCTAGAATCTGCTCGTGCATCTTCCTTAGGAAAGGGTCGTCTTTCTGAGTAGATGTGACCCGCTCTATTAGGTTGGGTACGAATCGCATCTGAGCGACCCGCGCGCCACGATATCGAATTCGGAGTTCGATGCCCAACTCTTCTAAGTCCCTTCGTAACCTGCGATCGACTGACAGAGACCCAACGAAGATCCGACTCAGAGCATCCGCTACAACGTTCCCTTTTCCAGGCATGTAGTCTATCGTCAAGTCGTAATCTTTTATCAATTCTAGCCAACGGCGCTGACGAAGGTTGAGGTCCGTTTGGGTGAATAGGTACTTTAAGCTCTTGTGATCAGTATAAATTCGGCAAGGCACTCCATAAAGGTAGTGTCGCCACAATTTCAAGCCAAAGACAATTGCCGCTAATTCCAGGTCGTGTGTAGGATAATTTTTCTCGTGCTTCTTTAGTTGCCTGGAGGCATAGGCTATCACTCGATCTCGCTGCATAAGTACACACCCTAAGCCTTGCCCGGACGCGTCGCTAAATATTTGGAATCCCGAGATCTCGTCTGGTAGTGCAAGTAACGGGGCAGAGGTGAGGCGATGCTTTAACTCTTTAAACGAAGCTTCGCAGTCGGCGGACCACTCAAATGCGACTCCCTTTTGTGTGAGGCGAGTCAGAGGTAGTGCAAGTTTGGAAAAATCCTTTACGAACCGTCTGTAGTAGCCCGCTAGCCCGAGGAAGCTTCGAATCTCGCTAACGGATGCAGGTCGCTTCCACTCGACAATGGCCTCCACCTTCTTCGGATCGACTGAGATGCCTCCCGCAGAAATGATGTGCCCGAGGAAAGATACACTACTTAGCCAGAATTCGCACTTACTGAGCTTAGCATATAGCTGGTTGTCCCGAAGAGTTTGTAGCACGGTCCGCAAGTGCTCTGCATGTTCTTCCTCACTCTTCGAATACACCAAGATATCATCGATGAATACTACTACAAACTTATCGAGATAGGGCCGGAACACGAGGTTCATTAAACTCATAAAGGCAGCGGGTGCATTGGTTAGTCCGAACGGCATCACCAGGAACTCATAATGGCCATAGCGAGTTCGAAAAGCTGACTTTGGCACATCGTCTGGCTTGATCTTTAGTTGGTGATAGCCCGAACGGAGGTCGATTTTAGAGTATACCGTGGCAGCTTGCAACTGATCGAAAAGATCGTCTATTCTTGGAAGAGGATACTGGTTACGAATGGTTGCTTTATTCAATTCTCGATAGTCGATGCAGAGCCGCAACGAGCCATCCTTTTTCTTTAAATAGTACTGGTGCACCCCACGGAGATACACTAGGCCGAATGTATCCTTTATCTAGCAAGTCTTGCAACTGTACTTTAAGCTCCTTCAATTCTGCCGGGGCCATTCGATACGGCGTCTTGGAAATTGGTCGAGTTTCTGGGAACGTGTCTATAGTAAACTCTGTCTCTCGATCGGGCGGCATGCCTGGCAACTCGTCGGGGAACACATCAGGAAAATCCGCCACAACGGGAATAGACTCAACGTTTGCGCAATCTTGCCGAGTGTCTCGAACGGACGCTAAGTACCCTTCGCAGCCGGAGTGAATCATCCGTCGAGCAGACATTGCTGAGATCACCATACAGGCATTCGACGCTTTCGACTCAGGACTGCACGTGAAGCGAAACTCGATCTCGCCGGGCAAACGAAATACGACTTCCTTTTTCGCACAGTCGATTGTAGCTGAACAAGCGCCGAGCCAATCCATCCCCAGAATAAGATCGTAGTCCCTTATGTCTAGAACTATCGCATCTAATGACAATCTCCGTCCCCCGATGCAAATGTTACCTTCACGACAGACTAAGCGAGCCGATAGATCTACTCCCGAAGGAGTGCTAACACTTAGGTTTAAGCCTAGCGGTGTCATAGGGAATGTGTGTTCGGCGGCAAAATCCGCCGAAATGAAGCTATGTGTTGCACCAGAATCAAACAATACTCGAGCAGGTACATTATTAAAAAGTAATATACCTGACACCGTCGTGTTCGATGCAAGTGCCTCGTCCCGAGTCAAAGCATAGACTCGGCCCTGAGCGTTTTGCGGTGCCTGGTTTGCTCGTTGAGTTTGCCCCTGACCCTGAGCTGAGTCATTGTTCTGCTGCGGACGGTGTGAAGATGGATCGTTGGAACGGGTTGGACAATTACGAGCAATGTGGCCCATCTTGCCACAACTGAAACACCCTCCCTTGCTCGCGCGACATTCGCTGACGTGGTGTCCTGGCTTGCGGCAGTAGGCACACTTTTGTCCTTGCTTTCTTCCCTGATTCGAGTCTTGGGAGCCGCCGTTATTGTTGTGGCGCTTTTGCGCGTTGTTTCCTCCTGTGTTGGCAGGACGCTTGTGATTGTGATTTTGCACAGCGCCGGTGCTAACTGGAGGATACTGCGACTCTAGGGACAGTGCATGATTCAAGGACTCCCGCATGGTACGATATTGAGTCACTACGACGTGGGCACGGATAGAAGGTCGTAGTCCGAGCTCGAACTTTCTGGCACGACTTTCGGCATCGGCGAGCTGAGACTTGGCAAATTTTGCAAGTCGGTTGAACTCTGAAGCGTATTGACGCACCGTCATGTCTCCCTGCTTCAGTAGTGCAAACTCGTCTTCCTTTTCGCGACGGACGGCGGGTGGAAGGTATTCCTCCACGAAGGCCTTGCGAAACACGGACCAGGAGATAGCCGTTGTGCCAGCTTCACTCAAAATAGCTTGCTTGTGCACATCCCACCAATCATGTGCATTTTGTCGGAGCTGAAGCTGGGCACACGCTACTTTCTTGGTCTCGTCTAGGCACATCGCTTCGAAGTGGTCCTCCAACTCAACCAGCCAGTCCATCGCTAAGGATGGGTCCTCGGTGCCTTTAAACGTAGCACGGCACATCTTCTTAAATTCAGATATCGACACGATTGACCCATTCTCGCCCGAGGGTAAGGTACCCTGGGAATTCTGCGGTCCGGTGGCTTCAGCAACTATAGGCACGGTTGCGGGGGCGGATGCAGAATGATTGTTGGCGACCATTTTCGTCACCATTGTTTGCAGACTATTCATCTGCTTCTGCTGTGTATCTGCCTGAAGTCGCTGCGCCACGAATTGAGCTTCAATCCGTGACTCAAACTGACTCTGCCGAAGTTCAGCTTGTTTCTGCTGCGTCTCCATCAAACGCATCATTCGCTCGAACGGATCGGCAGAGGGTGCGGCAGCTGGACTCCCAGAGCTGCCCGAGGTGCCTGAACTACTCGCTTGCACTTGCGCCACCATCTGCGCTTGTGCACCCGGCTCGGAAGTCGTTCCTTGAAAGGAAAGTAACTTGTATTAGTCTCAAGGTATATTATGGACTCACTGTATGGAACGTATCTCACTTTGGCCAAGCGATTTCAAGGGTCTACTCGGAAGGAACAAGGTCCTCTTTAGAAACTTTCTTTGTGAGATCAAAGGATCTGAAGCATGCTCTGATACCAATATGTCACGCCCCGATTTCGGCTAATCGATAATCGTCCCCCGGGCGTGATGCCGTGCACGCGTAGGGCGCGCGTGCACAAGGCCTTAGGCATAAGGATATTCTTTAGAACGATGCAACAGAGTGGACATATAAGATAACACAAGGTTGAGGCATAGAAAAGTTTCTCTTTTATTCATAATGAACATCTTTTTACATTGCTTGACTCAAAAGTATAAAATGCCCCACGGGCTTACAAACTTGGACGCAAAATGAGATAGCCGATCCATACATTATGTCCCTTTACATAGATTCAAAAACGCAAAACCACCTTGGGTGCGAGTAAGCACCATCGCCTTAGCGATGTTCAGCAACTGGAGAGAGTGAAAGGCTTCTAGCTTGAGCCTCCAAAAGTCTTGGCCACGAACCGCCAAGGATCCCAAAAGTTCTGAGAGAGCTTCAGCTCCTCGCCGCGTTGCCTTGCGCCGGGGAACCTGCTACAACGAGGGTCAGTACTTCGGAAAGTACTGGTGAAGGCTAGCTGCTCAATTTTACCAAGCTCATGAGATGAGATCTAATGAGTATGCTACAATTATGTTCTTAGGTGGGTTTCTATTCTTGCCTAGTTCAGATTTCATTTAGCAGATATGCAAGAACAAAATAACATAACTTCGCATGCCACCGTTCGGTGACTTTACCTGTCCCGTCTGAACCACCTGTACAACTTACCATAGCCTTCCCTGTCACGAAGACATAGTTAGTCTGCACAGTTTAAATATACACATCTTTCTCTGTTGTTTAGGAGCCATCATGGGTTTAGTCTGGGCTGGCGGCGACGCTTGCAGCGCGGGTAGCTAGCCCCGCTACAATTCCCCGCTCCCAGGACTAAGAAAGTAGATTCCGCCCGGGTCGAATCGGCCCGGTGCCCCGGTAACCGTCCGCAGGAACCTGGATCCCTTGTGCACAAGAATTCTCATGACCATTTCTATGACTCTACCTCATAGATTTACTTACTAGCCATTTAAAGAACATCATGCATGAAACTGCTTTACTGTACTATCATAATCAACCAACAGTTATATGAAATAACATGCAGCAGTTTATAGAAGAACACTTTGAACTATCAATAGATACCAACCCATTAAACACCCAACGAACATGCATGCATCAATAAATTTATGCAAGGTTTGTATGACAAGCAATGGGTGTTCCAAGCCTACTTCTTATCTTATCTTGTTATCCAACTTGTTACTTAATTGGTATCGTTTGATTGAATGCTCCACTGAGTCAATTTTATTATGAACGGAGCCCTTGGAAAGAAGGTGCTTATCGAAATAGAGCCACTCACAAGTTTGGTTGAATAGGAAGAAGAATGAGAGACCTCTAAGACTCCGCTCGCGCGTCGTCTACACGATCACCTGCACGCACCAACGGATGATCAATATCTCCTACTTCGGTCTCCAAGGCTCGATACGAAATGCGAAATCCTAAGAACGAAAGCAATGAAATCCATTGAAACCGTTCAAGAAAACGCAAGTCATAAAACCAACAAGAAAGCATCCAAGCGGCACGAAAACGGACAAGAAACCAACGCAACGGAAAGGCCCCTCTCGACTCTGCCGCCGAGTCCATCCTCGAGGCACAATCCATTGTATATGGGACCTGATTCCGAAGAAACCAATCCATAACGAGGAAAGGATCTTAATTCAATCTGTCCCGTTCGGACGGTCGTAAGTATTTCTTGGCCGCGCTCCCCGAATAGGGGGAACGGGGCATTACATCTCCTAGGGTCACACCTCCTCCACTTGATTCCTGATAGTTTGAAAAACAGGAGCGATCAAACGAAACGTGAACATTAGCTCCAGAATCCAACCACCAATCATCAGAATGGTAAGAGAAGTTAATAAGGGGTTGAAAGCTTACAGACCTGAAGGAACTCAAAGAACCTTTGTGAAGCATGTTCGCTTCTGGTCTAACTGAGCCCTTTCCTTTGTAGGAGGTCTGGACAGCTTCCTTCTTCCTATGGTAGCAGTTGATGGCCATATGGTTTGTTTTACCACACACAAAACAAAATCTCTTTTGATCCTGAGTCTGACTGAAGTTTCTAGGTTTTTGGTTTTGGTGATGATGGTTGTGATGGTTAGGCTGAAAGTTTTTCTTCTTCTTGAAGAAATTCTTTTTGGGTTTATAAGGAAAATTAGACTTGGGTTTTCCTTGGCCTTCTACAAGGTTTACCTTAGCTTTAGATTCAGTCTTAGGCTTAGACCTCAATCTAATTTGTTATTCGGTTCTAATTTTCTTTAGGACTTGATTGTAGGTAAGATCTCCTTGTGTATGGATAAGATCCTTAGCCATATCAGACCAAGAGGGAGGTAGCTTGTCTATTAGGCATGCTATTTTATGTTCATTTGAGAAAGATGTCCCTTTGGCTTGAATATGTCTAAGGTATTCTTGGAATTCATGGAGCTGGTCATTCATTGGTTTGTCATCTACCATGAAATACCTATTAAAGGTTGAAGAATTAAACCTTTCTATTCCGGCATCATCACAGCCGTATTCATCTTCCAAGGCTTTCCAGAGTTTTTTAGCGCTCTTGTATTCAAAAAATATATCATACAAGGATTCAGATAATGCGCTTAGAATTCTATGAAAACAGTGGAAGTCTATCTCTTTAAGGGTTTTTGGTTTCGATGAGGTGAACACTCCTATGTCAGACTCAGTTTCATCAGAATCATTTGTGATGGGTGTGGACCCATCAATGGCAGAAATAAGTCCTAAGGTCGTGAGCCAAAATTTTATTTGGCTCTGCCATCTCTTGAAGTATGAGCCATCAAACTTAGCAGGTTTTGCAGTAGAGGATTCCTCCTTACCAGTCATGATTGCAGTCTGAAAAATATTAATTTATTTAATAACAATGTCCAAGATAATAGTTTAGATGGTCTTTGCTAATCAATCTTAAAATCTTTAGTTTTTCAAGTGTTGATCAACTCAGGTTAGCTGTAGGGGCCGGTTCCCAGCTAGCGGTGGTCCGAAGACTCTTAAGTACCGTGTCGCTTAGGGTTGTTTACACCCGGTTGACAGAAGGACCCTTTCGGCTTGTGCCCGAGTTTGTCTCTACTTTGAAACTTTAGATTTGAAGATTTTATTTGCAATTTCCTTTTACTAAACTATTTTCTTTTTGTCCTAGATTGCTTTCAAAAAATACTAAGTGATTAAAATGAATCAAATTGTATGTTACAACTGAAAGAAATTTTGTGATAAAAAATTGCAATTGACAAAATTATGAAATGTGCTAACAAATTGCTAGAAGAACATAATGTGGTTACAATTTGCTAGAAGGACAGAATGTGTTCACTGTATGTGGTAACAAATTGCTAACAGAATGTGGTAACAGAATGTGTTCACTGTATGTAATATGCTAACAGAATGTGGTAACAAAATGTTAGAAGCACAGGTTAAGCAAATTTGTATATTGATAGTTACAGTATAGTAAGTAATTTTCTACAAATTGTATATTAACAATATTTTAGAAAATTCTTTTTAATCAGAAGCTTTAGAAATTTTCTAACACTAACAATTGAAACCATTGAAACAATTTTAATCAATAGTATAGTAACTATTGAAAATTTTCTAACAATTTTCTAAAAGTAACTATTGACAGTATAAGAAAATTGAAAGTATGAAACTATTAAGAAAACAACCAGAACTTTCGAAAACAACCAGAAAACAACTATGAAACTATTAAGAAAACTTTCGAAATTTTCTAACAGTAGCTAATTCTAACAGTAGCTAATAGTAACTATCAGTAGCTAATTCAAACAGTAGCTAATTCAAATAGTAAGTATCAGTAGCTAATTCAAACAAATAATAAACTCTTAGATTGTTAGAATTTTGTTGTCTTTCTTATTGAAAAATTTAAGAATACAAAAAATAAAATTAGATGTTACCGGCCTCTGGGGAAGTCGTGCACGAAGCACTGTCCTAAGAGTTTATTCGGGATCTGTGTCCAGACGTTCCCGAAGCTCCTAGTGGTAAAACCCCCGCACTACCGGTATCTCGTTGCCGCACAAGACTTGGAGAGAACGACTAGAACTTAGCTCTGCCCAGAGCTTGGAGACGATGAACAGAATTTTGGCAGCAAAGGTTTGGAGGAAAGAAATTTTTCTGATGGATTTTACAAAGAAAACAGTCCGATATATATAATACTCATATGTAACGGTCTGAATTAATTCTCCTATTAATTCAGCCGTTACCTGGACACAATAACGGTTCAGAAACAATGTAACGTTCAGAAATTTAATTTTCTAACGTTTCAGAAAATTAAATAAAAAATGAAGAGGAGCAAAAATAATTTTAGGGTCCCAGCCCGAACCCGAAGAGGAAATCGGATCGTCATTCGGCGTCCGCAGATGTGGGCGCGTACCCGCACCCGTTACGCGCGCCGAACCGGGCCGGGCCGGGCGGCGGCGCGCGCGTGTGGCCCAAGGGGTTCCCCACACAACAACTTAATAGAGCAAAGGTGAGAAACTAATATATGTAGCTTTGGTGCATCCGATGTGGGACTAAAGAAAGAAAGAGGAATTTGAACTTTTGCAAGAAAACAAAACCAAACCAACAAGAAACAGTGACATGTTAATTTCAAAATAAAAGGAAAGGAAAAAGTATCTGCCTGGATAACTTCATTCCATAATAGCTGCTTTCTCGATAGTATGTATGCCATGTATATTAGTTGTCTGGCAGGATCTTGTTGGAGGTTTAGATTTCAGGAAGTCCAGCACGAGTTTGTGAAAATGAGAAACTTTCTCGTATCTATAAATTCTATAACTGTTTTTGGCGATGCTGAAACCTGCAGTCATTTAACCTGAGGCGCACAGTAAGTGGACAACCAAGCGAGACCCCAGGGCCTGCAATCAATGTCAATGTAGTCGCAATCTAGGAGAAGGCAAATGTGCTTCGCCAGGTTACTTCTTATTCCACTATCATTTCTGCTATTCTCAATCCTACGGCTATATCTTACTCTTCCATTTTTGATAAACCTATAACTAGGCCTCCCCTTTCTAATGACAAGGGGAGAGATGATGACAACTGGAGGAAGGCTAATCCTTAAGCCGATGGCGTACTCTCTATTCAGCCAAGATGTTCATTTTGTGAATAGGATCTGCTCCATAAATGTAAAAAAAAACAAAAAAACTTTTTCTTTTTGGTTTTAACTTGAAGCATTGTAGCTTCTCTTGTCATATTTGTTCTTTTGAGGTACAGTGTACAAAGAGCATCCAGTGTCGTATTATAATCTTTGTTGTTTGGACCATCTGTTCAGTTTAGATATATTCTTTGTTTATAACTTTTAACATTTCCGCGGAGGCACTGTTTACTACGAAGTCGATTTTATGGGCCATTTACGAATTGTAATGTACAATCTTCTTGAAACTCGATTAAATTGGCACCTGAGAGTCGTTTCCATCCTTTCCTGTGTGAAAGACTAGTCATAGTTTCAGGATAATATAGCTGTTTTAGTATAGCAGAATTTCGTTATCCAAAACTTGTTCCCCCTTCTTTTACATGTTTTCAGTTTCATGTCTAAAAAAAATCGTTTACTAGCCCATGTTTCGCCAATAAAAAAAAAAAAATCAGTACACAATTTTAATAGAGAATTGTATATATAACATCCGACTTTTGTGAAATTGTTTTGAGAGCATCGAAGTTAGGTAAATTATAACGTAAGGCACCAAACGTCCTTTAAAACGTCCTTTTAAATGACGTTTTTAATTTTTGCACAAAAAATGACCTTTTAAAGGACGTTTTTATGCATCCACGTCAATTAAGTTGTTAAATTTGATTATAGAGGAATTAACGATAGGTCGGACGATTTATTAAAAAAAATTGTCAAAAATACTCTTTTAAAGAACGTTTTTGGGTCGTTTCCTCTGGGAATTTATGGCTGCCCTCCCCCACTGACCGCTGGGAATTTATGGCTGCATGTTGGAGGCCAGTTGGAATTTAATTGGGAAGGGGTGGGTGGGTGAATTAATTGGTTATTATGTGTTCAAAAAATGTCCTTTAAATGGGCGGATTTGTGACAAAAACATCTTTTAAAATGATATTTTTTACACGGGTTTAATTAAAATTTTGTACCCTAGTCTTAATTAAAAATTAAGGGAGAAATAAGACGTTAGATGACATGGACTATAGAAAACAGGGTGTTTTTCCTACGAACATTAGAAATACTCTTTTAAAAGACGTTTTGTGTTTTTTTTTTAATTTCATGCTCTCAGAACAATTCCAATTAAATCTGATGTGTTATATATGCAATTCTCTAAAAATTTAACAGTGTTTGTAATTACTGGAAAGTAGAATCCATTTTTATGGGACTGAAAGTCTGGTCCAGTTATTTTCTACGGTTTGGGCTCCACTATAAATAGAATGAACAGGATCACCAGGAACATGAACAAAAAGTTTAGGCTAATATCAGAATAATACAGTATATTGTATGAATATGGTGTACATAGTGGAAGTTGGAGGGCTACTCTTTCCCAATTTAGCCAAAAGTCTAAACCTGATATCAAAGTCACGAGTCTTGCTTATATATATACGCATCCCTATTTTGGAGCCTAATGCGTAAAGAATTAATTTTTTTATAAGAAAAAATGAAAGCAGACGCATCAATAAAGAAGCCACCGGAGGAATAACATATTGGACGATTGGCCTCTCTTTATTCCTGATAATAACCTTACATATAAAGCCAAATCCACCTGTGGCGTTTCTTCCGAATTAAACTATTCCGTTATAGTTGGTTAATTTATTGAAGTTTATGCCGCTACATCAACACTCCATTTGATTGTGACAAGGTTGATGTTTTCCTCCTACATACCTGCATGTCAATGTCCTTTTAATTTCTTTAAGATCACTATGATTACACTAAAACCATGGAAGATTATATATTTATATTATTCTTATATAATTATGACAGAGAAGTATTACATAATTATATAGGAATAGTATAAATATGTAATTCTCAATCCTCGTTTCCGAATATCAGGGATGACCGTGACCTAGGACAGGCAGGACGACGACGACCAAGTGCCCAAAGTCTAAAGGGACACCAACATAGACGTATTTAATCATGATGTACTATGGACGACCCACTCTTAACTCAAAGGATTATGGTGTAGTGGTTATGATGTTAGACTTAGTTTGATTCTGGGTGGCAACAATTTTTTGTTTGTTATATTTACTTTTATTTTAGTTAGTTAAATTTTTTTTTTCGTATTACGTATGGGGGTCTCATTTGGAGAGCTCGTCTCTTCTCTCATGAGCTCAAGATCGACCATGCAGAAGACTTGTGATTATATAGGGATGAGTTATAACAAGGGTCTCAGAAGTTCCTCTGAAGTTGTTGGTTCCTCAGAACGGATTGACGGAGATGATCGAATCTTGTTTTGAGCGATGATTATTTTCTTCACCCTAGTGGACGACAAATTTTAACCGTTTTTCTTTAATATTAGAACTTTGCAATGTAATAAGCAACTTTGTTACTATTTTTCAATGGCCTCACTGCTAACTATTAGCAATTTTCACCAATGTCAAAAGTAATAGCTAGTTTACTTATTGTTTTTATCACTCATTTTCTCAAGACTTGTACGAAATCTCCAAAACTTCTACAAAAGATTCTTATTTTCATTTTCAGTTGTTTCCTAGAGCCCGTTCGGTAATTGTGAAGTGGAAAAAGAATTCCCTCTTCACAGTGAAGTGGAGCATAGGAAAAGAGCTCTCATGTTTGGTAGGAGATGGTGTGTGTGGTGGGGTGGGGAGAGAACAAGAAAGTTAGCTGAAGTAACGGGACGAAATCTTGTTGGCGAGAAAGAAGTGGCTGCCACATCCAGCTTTGGCCACTAATGTGGGTGATTTTTGTTGAAAACGAAAATGCAAAAAATGTTCCTCAAATTATAGAGTACTTGCGAAAGAATTGAACAAAATGTACAAACAAAAAACGTCAAATACAAATAGTAGACACAAAGATTTTTGACGCGAAATTTTTTTACAAGAAAAATCATGAGACGATCGGAGCCCAACCCTGAAAAGTCTCCACTAGTGGAATAAGAAATACACCGACTCTTCACAAACTTTATACCGATCCAAACGGATCACCATAACTCTTTTGGAACAGAAAATAGATTATAACCACGAAAAAAAAAGACAACGAGAAATACCCGAAACTGATATCCTTCTTCGAAACGGCCTCCAATCCTTTTTTCATCACTCCAATATTGCAATGACACTCTTGCCTTCTTTTCTCTCCTTGTTGCTATATTTTTTTTTAGAGGAAGAGATATATTTTAGGGCCAGGAGACATCTATATAGAGCCTCAAACCTACAACTAGCATTCATATTATAGATAGGAATATCCAATCCAAATTCAAATTCATTGACATATTCCTATTATATGTAAGAATATCCAATCTAAATCAATTGAGATATTCCTATTATATTTAGGAATATACAATCCAAATAAATTGAGATATTCCTATTATATGTAGAAATACTCAATCATACTCCGGGATATTTTTTGCATAGGTTGGAAACCCCACCCACTCCAACAAATCTCCCCATTCACAACTATGTGGAGGGGGTCGTCATCCCGACGATCCGCCTGCAGTACTCAAACTTTTCTCTTGGTAGAACCTTTGTGAATATATCTGCTCCGTTGTCATCTGTATGAACATTCTCAAGTGTCGCTTCCTTCTTGTCAACCACATCCCGTATCCAATGATACCGGGTATCACCGTGCTTTGACCGACTATGAAATGTCTGGTTCTTCACAAGGTGAATAACACTCTGACTATCACAAAGTAAAGAATACTGCTCCTGCTTTAGTCCAATTTCCTACAGCAGCTTCTTCATCCACAACAACTCCTTGCAAGCCTCCGTCGTCGCAATATATTTTGCCTCTGTCATCGACAAGGCAACACACTTATGTAAACGCGACTATCACGATACTGCTCCACTAGCAAACATCATCACATAGTCCGAAGTCGATCGTCTCGTCTCTATATCTCCAACCATATTAGCATCGGTATATCCAACCAGCTTCGGCTCGTCACCACCAAATGAAAGTCTCCAATCGGTAGTACCCTGAAGATATCGTAGAATCCACTTGAGCCCACTCCAATGTACCCTTGCAGGATTGAAAGTGTACCTGGTAACTGTGCTGACTGCGTGAGCAATGTCTGGCCTCATACATACCATAGCATACATAAGACTCCCCACGACTGAGGCATATGGAACTCACTCCATATCTTCCTTCTCGTCCTCGATATATGGACATTGCTCTCAGTGAACTTAAAGTGGGCCGCAAGGGGGTTACTCACTTTCTTCGACCTGTCCATCCCAAAATGCTGAAGTACCTGGTGAATGTACTTCTTTTGGGACAAGTGTAGCAGCTTGGACTCTCTCTCTCTCTCTCCCGGCTGATCTCCATCCCAAGAATAGTCTTCCTACGCCCAAATCTTTCATAGAGAAGGTCGCGTCCAGTTGGCGCTTCAACTGTGCTATCCTTGTGGCATTCCGACCCACCAACAGCATGTCATCAACATAAAGCAACAAAATGATGAAATCATCCTCGACGAAGTACCTCACAAAAATACAATAATCCGACGTCGTCCGTGCATAGCCATGCTCCCCCATAAATGACTCAAACTTTCTGTACCACTGCCTCAGAGCCTGTTTTAGACCATACAATCTTTTGCTCAACCGGCAGACCAAATGTGACATGCCCTTCTCACAGAATCCCTCTAGCTGCTCCATGTACAACTCCTTCTTAAGATCACCGTGGAGGAATATCGTCTTCACGTCTATTTGTTCGACCTCCAAGTCGAAACTGGATGCCAATGTTATCACCACCCGTATAGACGACTGCTTGACGACTGGTGAAAAGATCTCATCATAATCTACACCTTTCCGCTGACTGTAGCATTTAACTACCAGCCTCGCTTTGTATCGAGGACGAGTAGCATCATATGTCTGCTTCACTCTGAACACCCATCAATTCTTCAAAGCCTTCTTGTCCTTTGGCAACCGCACTAGATCATAAGTAGAGTCAGCCTCCAAGGAACTCATCTCCTCCTGCATGATCTCCATCCACTCCTGCCTGTGTTCGTCTTCTATAGCCTCTACGAAACTTTCGGGTTCTCCTCCGTCAGTCAGTAGCACAGACTCATCCGGTGAGTATCTCGTAGATGGTCGACGCTTTCTATCGCTCCTCCTTAATGGAATCACTGCTGTTGGCTGTATATTTATAGTCTCCTCCCCTCCAGAAACTGCCTCCTCGGCATGATCATCCTCCTGAGGGTCACCCTGACCACCATCAGCAGGCTAATGATCAAGGTTGGGAGCAACTCCATGTATTGGCTTCCCCATAACTGGATCCTCTGCGATGTCCTCTAAAATTGCTCGAAGCAAAATGACTCTAACTCAGGCAATTCCTCAGCCTCAGAAGACATCTCGGAATCCTGAGTGTTGGTCATGGTCTGATCCTCGACGAATACCACATTCCTGCTTCTGTAGAGCTTTCTTCCTACTGGATCGTAGAGTCTATAGCCAAACTCATCTTGACCGTAGCCGACAAAGACGCACCGCCTCATCTTTGGCTCAAGTTTGGATCTCTCGTCCTTCGGTACATGCACGAAGGCCTTACAACCAAACACTCACAAGTGATTGTATGACGGCTCTTTGTCGTACCATACTTTGTCAGGCACATCACCCTGCAAAGGAGCACTAAAAATAAATTAATAACATAAGCAGCTGTGTAAAGTGCCTCACTACAATAGCTATCTGGCAAGTTTGCTTTTGATAGCAAATATTGCACCTTCTCCATTAGCGTCATGTTCATCCGCTCCGCTACACAGTTGAGCTAAAGTGTCTTTGGTGGAGTCTTCTGGTGTCGTATCCCTTGCTCTTTGCAATAAGCATCAAAGGGACCAATATACTTGCCGCCATTGTCCGACCTAACACAAAGCAACTTCTTTCCCTTCTCTTTTTCAACAGAGGCTTGTAACTCCTTGAAAGTGGGAAGCACCTTATCCTTTGTCTTTAAGGTATAGACCCAAACCTTCATGGAACAATCATCAATAAATATTACAAAATAAGAAGCACCGCCAATGGATTTTACCTTCATAGGACCGCAGACATCCGAGTGAATCAACTCGAGCAACGCCGGCTTCCTTGAACTTGGGTGACTTTGGAAAGACACCATATTTTACTTTTTTGCCAAATAGTGCATGTACTTCTCCAACTTTGTAGACTTTAGCCATGGAATCACCTTCATGTTCACCAAGTAGCTCATCCCCTTCTCGCTGATATCGCTGAGCCGCCTGTGCCACAACTCAGTAGACGCATCAGTAGCTGCATTAACCTCATGTGTCCCATGTGCGCTCCCTTCCATATAGTAGAGTCTGAACCTCTTGCTTCCTTTGGCAATCACCATCGAACCTCTGGAAAGCTTTCATTGATTGTTCCCGAAGAGATTGAAGAAACCCTCGTCATCCAACCTTTCAACCGATACCAGGTTGAAACGGATATCAGGGACATGACGGACATTTTTACGAACAAGAACTGCACATGTCTTTGTCCTCAAATGCACATCTCCAATGGCAACCGCCTTCGACACATCTCCATTGCTCATCTTCAATACTCCACAGTCGCCTGTTGTGTATGTAGCAAATAGTGCCCTGTTGTGAGATACGTGCGCTGAAGCACCTGAGTCCACCAGCCAAGAGTTGTCATCGCAGGCGAGGTTCATAACTACCTCATCACTCCATGTGTCTAGGCCGCCGCTGTAGTGTTCTCACTTTGCTTTTCCTTTTCGCCCTTCTTCTCTCTCTTCCAAGCGAAATAATTTTGCTTGATGTGGTCCTTCTTGCCACAATGGTAACACTCTGAATCCTCGTACCGACCCTTGGACCTTTTTCTGCTTTTGTCTCTGCCACCGTCTGGACCCCTGCTTTTATCCCTTCCGCGGCTCTCTGAAACAAATGTCTCTGAGTGGGATGTGGATGAAGTGCCCTGAGAACATCTTCGTATCTCTTCATTCAGTACCCCGCTCTTGGCAAACTCCAGACTGACCACGCCTTCCGGAGCAGAAGCGATTATATACTCTCGTACCGTCTCCCACGTGTCTGGCAATGTATACAGCAGCCATAGTCCTTGAACCTCGTCGTCGAACTTGACTCCCATCGAGGATAGCTGGTCAACCACGCCCTGGAACTCACTCAAGTGATCCGTAATAGACGTCCCATCTTTGTACCGTAGACCTATCATCATCCAGGTCCAGAATAATTTATTTATCCCGGTCTTTTTCGTATACAAAGATTTCAGCTTATCATACAGTGTCCTAGCATGCTCAATACTGGCAACGTGGTTGTACACGTTCTCGCCAACGAACTGCCTGATGTACCCACACACCTGTATATGCTTGAAATTTTAGTCCTCTTCGGATTTGTCACTGGACCTCTCGAAAGCAAATACCGGCAGATGCAGCTTCATGACAAATAGCAGATCCTTCATCTTGCTCCTCCAGTAATGATAGTTGGTACTGTTCAGGTTTACAATGCGCACCAGCTTCGCGTCCATCTCTCCTCCCTGATTTGTTTGTCAACTCCTGACACCCTTCTGAAATTCCAGAACCTAGCTTTGATACCACTTTGTTGGAAACGAAAGTGCGAAAATCGTTCCCCAAACCAGAGAGTACATGCGAGAGAACCGAGCAAAACACACAAACCAAAAATACCAAACATAAATCGCAGACACAGAGATTTTTGACGTGAAAAATCTTTGCGGAAAAAATTACGGGACGATAGGAGTTCAACCATGAAAAGCCTACACTAATGGAATAAGAAATACACCGACTCCTCACAAACTTCTCACCTATCCAAACGGATCACCACAACTCTTTTGGAACAAAAAATAGATTATAACCACGAAGAAGAAAGACAACGAGAAATACCCGAAACTGATCTTCTTCTTCGAAACGACCTCCAATCCTTCTTTCTCCTCACCAATGTTGCAATGACACTCTTGCCTCCTTTTATCTTCTCGTTGCTAGATTTTTTTTTTTTTAGGGAGAGAGATATTTTAGGGCTAGGAGACACCTATATATAGCCTCAAACCCACAACTAGCATTCCTATTATAGATAGGAATATCCAATCCAAATTCAAATCCATTGACATATTCCTATTATATGTAGGAATATCCAATCCAAATCCATTGAGATATTCCTATTATATTTAGGAATATCTAATCCAAATAAATTGAGGTATTCCTATTATATGTAGAAATACTCAATCCTACTCCGGAATATTTTCCACATAGGTTGGGAACCCCACCCACTCCAACAGTTTCCTCCTTTTTTTAATCAATTGTGTAAGTATATAACTAATATATGATTAAATGAAATTAATCGCTTATGATTTTTTTTTCTTACTAATCATTGACTAAACTAATTAATAACTAATTAAAAATTAATTGACATTTTAAATATAATTTTTTTATTCTTAATTTGTGTTACCGGTAAGTACATAAAATTTATTTATATTAATTTTTAACTTATTTTTTTTTGACTTATGTAGCATGACCACGAATACGACATGATAAACAAGGACACGATAAATATTAGTTATATTTTGGAATATCATATACATATTTGTTCAGTTTTTGATACATGTCCGACATGACAAATAATTTTTGATGTGTCCGTACTATCTAGATTTGAACTTAATATGTTTGAATGATCTAATTATTAGTAATTAATTAATAAATATAATAGTTAATTATTATATAAGTTAATTATAATTTACTACTATTATAATATACTCTTTTATTTATTATTTTTTTATTTTAGTCAAACATATTTTTTTTTATTAGGAGGACTAAAAATTGAATGAATTCTCTTATAAATTTTATTATTAAAAGTATAAATCCAAATCTAACGTACTTAATATTTAACTATTTTACAAGAGTGCTTGTACCATCAGCATCATGTATGCTTACATGTTGAGCTGCCATGCTCTCACTGTCAAAACTTCCTTTATTCTCCTTGATCACTTATCAAAAATTATAACGAGAAAAGCGCCAACAACTTTGATCACCTATCAAATTTTTTAATGTGAAAGCAACCGATATCTAAGCCACGATATCGTGCTCTAGTATAAGGTGCTGAAAATGATGGTTTAAGAATAGGATCAGCATAATCCTCAGTAGAAACTCTCCAAAAGTCTTTAATGGTTACTTTCTCCGATTCCCTTCCATCTCATTTGGCATGAAATGAAAATAAAAGTTGGCTAATCTTTTAGACCACAGGAATGAATTAGGATTCGGCCATTTTGATTGTTCCGGAAGATCGTGCTGGCTTGCGTCCACGTGACTGTCAGTTATTAGCTTTCTTTGTTCGGATGGATCCGAACTAGCAGGAAAGCCAATGACTGAAGATCACGCCAGCGGACCAGCACAGTCCCGGGGCGGTCGAAATAGAATTTTCCAATGAATTAATGCTCTGAAGAATTTTGTGGGGGTCTTCTGGGCCACAGGGACGAGCGAATGCACTGAAGAACTTTGTGGGTCATCCACGTTCTTCCTGTTTGTGGGGTCTTCCATGTCCTTCCTACCAGCATGAACTTTCCGACTAGACCAGTACCAGTCAAATCACTAGGATCACTTGATAAGATTATTGTAATTTCCTAATTAATTCTCGTTTTGATGTTGGTGTGAAAGTTCGAAAATTTAGTACTAAACTTCCTTAGTTTTGGCAAAGGTAAAAGTTGCTAATAGCTAAAATAGCAACAAAGTTGTTAAATTAGGGAGGAAAGTTCTGATCGTAGTAAAGAACGGTTGAAAATTGCCGGTTGCTAGGATAAAAATTGTCGTTTCCATTTTGTTTAAATCACCATCGTTCAAAGCAAAATACAACCGTCTCAGTCGATCCGTTCCAAACAAATTTGAAATAATTTTTGGAACGCTCTTTGTCTAGGACTGCACAACGAGCGAGCCGCTTGATTGATACTCGGCTCGACTCAAGTCGGTTCAAACTCGTTCAACAAACTTTAACGAGACAATCTCAAGCTCTGATTTATGTCAAATAAGATTGGTGACCCGAGTTTGCTTATACCAGTGTCTTAGTTCGACATGTTCATGAACATAATGGTTAGTAAATTGTATCTTTGTTAGTCCCGAGGCGGATCAAAGATGGTAGAACGCGAGCCATAGCAGAGCTATTAGCGAGATCCGAAGGTCCGCTCTCTACTGAAACCCAAGTTGTTGTCAAGATCAAAGATTCACACAAGACTTTATCATATGATATTTTTCGTTTCCAACGAAGCACGAACCAAGAACATGTTACAAACAGACTTCGAAAAAAATGAAGATTATAACAAGCAACAAGTAAAACGTTCTTCTCTTTACGTTCGCAGATGTTATAATGAGAAAGAACGAAGCAAAGGAAAGTGCTGAAGAAAAGTTCCTTGTTGGGGTGGTCAAAACCACAGTTGCTCAAGGCAAGATTCGCCGTACAAACAATCTGCTCCCAGGAACCAGGAAGTTCACAAATGAGCTTCTGGAATGCTCTTGTCACCTTCGAAAACAGTCAAAAACACCATGTGGGCGGGGGGCACTCTGGGCCGCATATGATCTGCTGTTCTCGATTTTTCATCTATTTTTTTCTCTCTTAAAAGGAAAGTGGAGGTCCTCTATATAAAGAGAATTTCATCACATATGCGGCATGAGGAAACACCAGGCCGCATATGCGCTGCCCGCCCAGATCCCCCAAAATCGGGTGTCAATGCCGCAGGTGCCGCCTCCGCCGCCGGTCACGCTGTACTGTATGAGGCAGACAACGGCACCAAATGCCGAAATCAGCCGCTTGCGTCGCATGCGTCGCATATTCCGGAAGGCACAGAAAATTATGCGCCACCTAAAGCAAACCCTGTCCCCCTCCACAAGCAACTCGCTCATCCAATCCTGGCCGCACAACGCTAGGCCACATAGCCCCTGACCGCATAGCTCCTGGCCACAAAGACCCTGGCCGTATAGCCCCTGACCGTATAACCCCTGGCCGCGTAACGCCGGGCCACATAGCGCCTAAGGCCGTAAAGCGCCTAAGACGGCATAGCGCCAGGTCGCATGCACCACGAAGCATGCGCCCGAGCTAGCAACCGTGCATGCAACTTGCGCATAAAGGACCACACGAGTTCCATGCGACGATGCTGACGTGCTAAGTACAAAATGCGTCAACAAAGTGCCACTTTACGCTCTTGAGCCCGATCCCGAGCCCGAGTCCGAGTCTGAGTCGCTAAGCCCCTTCAGGGCTTAGCTCCAAAGGGAAACTTTTCAAATGTGGTGACAAAACAAAGATTGTCATAATGGAATTCACACTTAATCTCTCTAGGAAAGTCAACCCATATGGGCCATCACCCCATGTGCATATACCAATACTAAGCATAGCTATATATTGAGATATACACATTGGTGGTTTCCCAATGTGGGACTAAAACTCCCAAAGCTAAGTAGAAAACACCAACAATCTCCCACATATATCATAATATATGGTTGAGCGTTCCTCACAGTGAATGCCATCATGCAATAGGATAGATGTCGTCGACGACTTGAATCTTCCCGCATGGGTCTAACAACAACACGATACAAGAATGGACTAGGCCTTGAATTCTGCACCATAGCTGCTATTCTCCCCACTCACACAATGACCTCAGTTGTGCCATCCGGTCGCATGTTAAAGGCCCTGTGCTGACCTAGTGTAAACCCCCTCGACCAGAAATTAGGGTTAAATATTTTAATTAGCATAATTAGGGTTAATTGGAATTATTTATGATTTAATATATAGCATTATGATACTTGTGAAATGATTTGACTATTTGATATAATACCCTAGCTGTTGCCCTAAAGCGAAGTCCACATATTTGACCTAGACACGTAAACCTATCATATCGAACCTAGAACAAACCCCGGATACCGATTTTCGTGCCTGATTTTAGACGCACAAAAGTCGTTACGAACGTCCGTGCGCAAATTAATTAAATTGCGAAATTACGTTCGTTGTCCGTTCCAAATGACTTTGAGACCCAACCTCAACCAGTTTTGACCAACCCAGATCACGATAATATTGTACACTGAGCCTACTACACAAATGACCATTGTCCAACCAAATTTAGACTCCCGATTTTTAATTAAATTAAATTAGAAACACCCGTTACATTAAATATGAATTAATTAATGTGGCTACCCAACCTCAATGAAATTGGACCCAACTCCAACCCAAACCCACATCCACACCCACAAGCCTCCTACAAAACACCAAACACCATCATAGTCCAATGAGGAACACCAAACATGGTGTTTGGTTGCATTAAATCCCCAATCCTAGATATTGTGCAATTACCAATTTATTCAAGGGCTTAATTGCAAATTTTAATGTGGTGTCCCCCTCTCATTGGCCCAAACCATCATGGAGAAAAGAAATGAAATGCCCAAACCGTAGGCATTGGTTTTCCCCCATTACATGTCCTTGCATCACCTTTTTGGGAACCCATCTTGACCCTACAATTTGAATGGACTATTCCTAGCCCTCCACTCATCTTGATGAACATCCCCAACTCCCCAAACATCTAGGTTCAGCCGGCCCTAATCCCTAGGTAGCCCCCCCTCACTCTCTCACCTACATATACATGCTATTTAATCATTTAAATGAGAAACCAAAAACTAAATCCCAACCAAACCCATCACCAGCCGACCCCAACTCCCTCATCCCCGAGCTCCACCACCGCCACCAGCCTCCACCGACCGCCGCCATACTACTCGACCACCTTCGCCAGTCCCCACCCCACCTGTCACCTGAGTCTCCGGCCCCCAGGACGCCGGAGTAGCTCCCCCGACCGCCCGCACCGATCGTAACCCTCCCTGCCCGCACTGTGTAGCCGACCTCCCCGCAGCTCCGTGCTCCGCCACCACCGCGTCTCCGGCCACCATACTCGGCCGACGACTCACCCAGGCCACCACCTCCGCCTCCGTCAATTCTCAGCCCCGGCCAACGCCGGAGCAGGCCGCCACCGTCCCCGCAAGGTTGACTAGCAGCCAACTGCTGCTGCTGCCCGCGACCTCCCCGAGCCTCGTCGGAGCGCCGCCCGGCCACCCCCGCCGGCGACGACCGACCAGCTCGACCCCCTCGACCTGTCGAGCAATAAGGTATATTATTTTATGTGTGATTATTAAGATTTTTACATGAAATTCCAGTTGCAAGTTCGAATACACATAAGTATCGTAGATCCCGTATTTTAAATACGTATACTATATTTTATATTATATTTTAAGTATTTAGCAGTATATGTATTTATTATTCCTGTATAAATTTCCATATTATATATTATAATCAGTTTGTTAGTTTAATTTATATTATATATGTATGTATGTAAGTATGTACGCATGTATGTATGTTATTTATAAAATACAGAATATAAAATAATCTAAATATTAAATATATTTCTGGAAAAATAAAGTATTATTTTTGTATGTACTGTATTTCTATTTTTGGGTATATTTTGTATATAACATAAATATCTAAGTACGTATTTTTATAAATAACAAATGTATGTATATACTTAGTATATAAATACATGAGTTTAAATACCCTATTTTTTTTACTGGAATACCTAAAATGTATATATATTAATATATATGTATATAAGTATATATATCTCAAGTTACCTTACCCTATATGAGTATGTATAAATAATTGATGTTATGGATAACATCCATTATATACATATATGTGTATTTATTTAATGTAACATAATTACCAGAGTGTTGCTAAATAATACATAAATATATTTTTGTACTAATAAACAATTATATTATTTAATATATTTAAAATGTTTTTAGTGTATATATAAATAATAGTGTTAGCTTTATATACATACAACCTCGACCCTGTGTCAGTTGTAGATACGGACAGTGTGTCCTAGTCGTGCTATTGTAGCGACTAATTTGGACATTACTATATCCTATATAGGATTGCTGGACACTACTGCCGAGGCATCAGGAGCAGGGCTTTGGATTTCGCAGCTACCCGGGGCAGGCAAGTATACCTTGCTGATTTACTGTTTTAAATTTAAATGTTGAATATTTCAATTATACATGAACTGTGCGCATCCGAGATTGACTCGGGTGTAGTCGACATTGCGTCGATGAATAGTGTACTTGACCTAGTTGCTAGTTGACTCAACCACTACTGCGAGGATATTCTGATATCCTCCTAGACCATGGCACTATACACGTACCACGATGGTACATTCATATTGGGATGCGGGTCCGCGTACCCGATTCGTTATCGGTACATACGACATGCATCACGGACTAGCATGTATTCTAGAGTAGCATAGTTGAGACTTGGCATCTAGATACGGTACACTCAAGTCGTATATTCGACTTGCGTATCTACATTGGGCGGGAAGGACAACTGACAGATGTATGGGATACCCCCATCGGACTCCGTGGTATCCAGAGGAACCACAGACCCGGTGACTCCCTATATTCAGACACCGCGCTCTTCGGAGTGTTACTGTCACGACCCGCACCCGAAAAATCGAGCATGAGTCGTGGGTACGTCCAGCCTACGCCGCATCATCGGCGGTAGAACGCTGTCTAGGTCAACTATCTAGATAATAATCTCACACAAAAAAAAATCGGGCATGACCTCTCCAAAAGGAGGACAACCACACAAACAATATATAAACCTGTCAAGATCTCAACTCCAAACGGAGGAGCAATATCTCAATGATAACCACAATATACTCAATCACGAATCTAAGCACGATAAGATAACACAGAGATCTAACAGCTATAAAGTCTAACCAACAACGACTACTACAACAACCACAACATCAAATAATAACACAACAATATCCAAAATAATATACAAGCAAGGTCTCAATCCAAAACCGGAGACAAATCCGGTACTAAAAGCTAATAAAACAATAACAAGGTCCTAGTGATCCCGGCTACCCACCCGGAAATCACCCCTAAACTAGAGGGTCCCTGTCTGCACCATCGACAGGCTCAGGTCCATAAAACGTCGGACACCACTCCTCCGGATACTCTGAAAAATATGTCCAGTCAGGACTGGAGCAAGTACATCTCTAACAGCAGTTCCATTTAAATGATAAAAACTATAAAACAGTTATAGCAAGTAGCAAGAAGAACGAAGCAAGTATGAAACAAGAAAATATATATAACTGGTGCATAAAGGTAAAGATGCATGGATATCAGAGCAAGATAGTAATAACTGCAAGATACAAGAAATCTACACTAAGAGTAAGTCTGTGCACATGAACGTGTAGTGAGTCCAGCATGAAAAATATGTAGTGAGTCAAGTCCAGAAACATGTAAGTGAGACAAGTCAAGAAATGCATGAGAGTCCAGACTATAAAGAATGAACTCGGTGTCTTTGAAATACTGGTTTCGATATGTAAACGGCTAGGGGTAAGTACGGCTCACCGCGCACTGGGTGCGCGGCTGCTATCATTCCAGATTAGACCAGAGGGAGTGATTCCTGATGATGTCAGATAGGAATGTTTACATGTCTACTCGAGTATTTCCCCGCCCCGACTAATACAAATAGATCCAAGACCCGACACGCAAATCAAGATGAGTCCAGCCTGAACATGAATGATGCCTGTAGTGATGCCTGTAGGTGATGCCAGTAGTGATTCCAGAATATAGGCCAGAAACATGAAATGTACGTGTCGCAAGTAAATGAATCCAGAAATATCAATCAGTGTCCCGTGTTGTGCCAGAATAATCAGATGATACTATACTAGAAGCTGAATCATAATAATCATCAAATAATGAAAACTATCAGAGAATGTACTCGCCTGACGTCCTGAGCAACTGGCGATCCGAACTGGTGTCGCAAGGACCTAATGCGAAAAGCAAGGTTAAACAGGGTTCTAAAGAGTTAAACAGATATAAAATAATTAAAAATAGGCTTCTAGGGTCGTTCTAGGTCAAACGGGTCAAACCGGTGAAATCTTAGTCAAAAAGTCAACTCTAAGTCCAAAAAGTCAACTCTGGGTCAAAACTAGGTCAAAAGTTGACTTTGGCGGTCAACCGAGTCAACTACGGTCAAGTCTGGGTCAAACTAGGGTGCTCCTGAATTTTTAGGTCAAACCGAGGTCATTAAGCTAGAAAACTCTCAAACTCGCCTCCTTGAGATACCGGGATACCCTCGGTATCCGATACCTCAACCTAGGCTACGCACCCCGCCTAAACCCGCTAAAACCTATGCTAGCACGCGTAAATATATACACATATACATATAAAAATCACTCCAATACTATTCCTAGGCTATTGCTCAAAAACCCCACTCGAAACCCAATACCTTGGTTATCTTAAGGTATTGAAATACCTCGGTAGCTCAAGGTATTGAGGTTTCGCTCTAAAACCCCTCTAACTAGCTATCTAGCTACTAATTACATACCTAGATATTAATCTAGGCTAGGTAATATAGATATCTACTATATTTATATATATCTAAGTAGGTATCTACCTATATATATAGATATCCACACAAATATACCCAAATACCCAATACCTTACCTTACCTTACTCATAAATATATATATATATATAACTATAGGTATATAGATATCTATATCTTAGATAGATATATCTAAGTATCTAGCTATCTACCTATCTAGTATCTAGAAACCTAACTATCTACCTATCAATTACCTATCTATCTATATAATTATCCATCTATTATCTATCTATGTATCTAACTATCTATCTAACTATCTAGTATCTATATAGTACCTATTTACCTAGATACCTATCTACCTATTTAATATCTATCTAGCTACCTATCTAACTATATGTATTCATATATATACATATAGATAGAGATATATATCTAATACCTATCTAGATATCTATATCTCTATCTATCTATCTAACTTATATATCTATTCATATATCTATTTATCTAGCTATTATATCTATCTACCTAGTTATCTATCTATCTATAATCTATCTAACAATCTATATATATAGCTAACTGTAGATATATATATCTATATATATATCACTCTTTCTCGCCCTCACTAGCTACTGCGAATGCTGCTGCTGCTCGCCTAAGACGCTGCTGCTGCTGCTATGCCTTTGCTGCTGCTGCTGCTGCATAATGTTGCTGTTGCTGCTGTGCTATGCTACTGCTGCTGCTGATTTGCTGCACATTGCTGCTGCTGCTCCCTGTTTCAGCTGGGCACCCCCCTTCTCATCTCACATACACACACACACACCCCCATATATATATACATATATATATATACATATATATATATAACTAGATATCTATATATATATATATATACCTCTCTACACACTCTAACACACACACTAGCACATACACGCACTAATACACACACACACTCACAACACTATCAACACACACACATAAGCACACACACACATATATCTATACATATATAAACACACATATATATATATATACACACATATATATACATATATATATCTATATATATATATATCTATCCTCACTCACACACACTCAACCTCACACACCCTCACACACTCTCACAAACACACAACCTCACACACAAACCCTCCTACATATATATAAATATATATACATATATACACACTCACTCAAACTCATATATATATATATATAGGCACTCACTCACACTCACACTCACACACACTCACCTACGCACTAGCACACACTCACACAAGCACTCACCTACACACATACACTAGCACTCACTAACACACTCACAAACACATAACCACACACATATATATAAATATATATACATAAACACACATACAAATATATAAATATATATATATATATATATATATACACAAACACAACACTCACACAACCACGCACACAACACTCAAACCACACGCCCCACTCACGCCCAACGACTCCGACACTCACCAACACCCTAAAATATATATAATATAACTCAAAAACTCTAGCACACACTCCCCGATACTAACCTAACGTGCGCACAAGCCCGAAACGAGGAAACCAAGTCGAAATGGCCGTTCGGTCATTTCGACGAACACGTGGTGCGCGGCTCGGAAAACCTCCTGAAACGCACACCAAACGAACTCGGAATCGGCCCAAAATTTATCCACGCGCTCTACACGATGTCTAGATCCTAGAAAATTTGCTCCCGCGTCGATTCTAGGCCCGTGGCGGAAATGCACACGCACTTAGAATCGGCGACGACGAAAAACCCCAATTTCGCCCGAAACGCCCGTTTCTCCGCGACACGACTTCCCGTGTCCGAACGGAGACACGCACTCACCCTAAAGACACCCGACAATGTCTATCTAGGTCCATCTAACCTAGTGCATCAACCAAAATTGGGCCAAATTCGGATTCCACCCGAATTCGACACAAAACCTAATGTCAAAGTCTCTAAACTCACCCAAACTAGTTCCAACTTCCTCCCACGGGTAGCCTAAGGGTCTAGGAAGGTTCTAAACTATTAATTACACTATATAAAAGTAATTATCAAGGGGAAAGTTAGGGTTTTACCTCTTGGGAGTTGGAATCCCAAGCCAAAGTCTCCAAATCTCTCCAAATTCACCTCCTACAAGCTCCAAGCCTCAAATCCAAGCTCCAACACCAAATCTAGGCTCTACCCACCTAGGTTGGGGAAATATCTAGGGTTAGGGTTATATAAAGAAGAAGGAATGGAAGAAAGAAGGAAGAAAAGTGAACTTACTTGAAGTAGGAAGGAGAAAGGAAGAAGAAAAATGAGTGGAGAAGAAGAAGAAGTGAAGAAGAAGAGTGGGGGGGAAGGGGAGCTGCTGTGCTTGCTGGAAATGCACGGGTCTGGGACAATGGGAACCGGCCACAAGCAAATATAAGGGTTCCCTAATTCTCCAATGACCAAAATGCCCTCATAACTAAGGTTTTGGGTTTCGGGGTTCCAAAATCACTCAAACTAGTTCCAAATCTCTCCCACTAACCTCCTAAAAATAAAATAAATATTTCTAAGCCCCAAAATAATTCTCACAAGGGTGTGGGCTGGGTCGGACATGGGTCCACTAGGGTCTGACATGGGTCCAGGCTAGCCAAAATCCTAAAATAATCAATAAAAATATAATACAATCATTAATTAATTATAAATACAATTAATTAAAAAATAATGCACAATTAACCAAATTAAAAATAAAAAAAATACCCGGCTCTGGAAATGGGGTGGTGACAAGCCTATCCTCCTTAGAAAATTTCGTCCTCGAAATTTAAAGTCAATCACAATCTCTCTAGGTCAAACCCCCAACAATCACAGTCAAAAAATTCTACCTAAACAACATACAAGATCAGGGTCCTACTGGTCGTGTTATCACAGTCTCAATCAGGGTTACTACACTATCTACCACAGCACAAGAAAATCTAACAGGTACTAATGAAGCACACCACAGGAATGGAAAAGGACAGGAAGAAGAAACAAGAGACAGACCTGCTAACCCGACATCCGTAGCATCGGCCTCCTCGACCGTCAACGCATAAGCCCTGCCCTGCTGGGGTGTATCCCTCTGCTGGTGCGGGGCATGATGCTGTGCCACAGATGGCCTAGCTCCAACTCTCTGATCCTGTGCTCCACCCAATGGAGGTGCAGTGGAGCAATCTCACATCTGGTGAGCAGCGGATCCACAGAACAAACACACCTTCAGCCTCCTCCTACAAACATCCCAAGTGTGTCCTGCCTTCCTGCAGTAGGCACAAGTGGGCACCCTCTGATCCTGACCCTGTTGTGCTGCCTTCTGCACATAGGGACGCTTAGCTGGTCCCGCACTACCACTGGCACTGCCTGAATCATCCCTGCCTCTCTTGGACTTGAGCTCCAAGTCATCCTCTGCTCTCTGAGCATCTCCTACTATCTGCTCAAAAGTTGCCTCGCGGTCGCTCCTGGTCAAAGACTTGACCGCCATGACCAAGCCCTTGCGAAACTTTCTCGCCTTGGCTGCCTCGCTCAAGCCATCCACAAATCTGCCCAGACGACAGAACTCTGCTGCGTACTCATCCACCGTCATGCTCCCCTGGACGAGTGCCTCAAACTGGCTCTCCAAAGCACTGAGAGCCACATCTGGGAAAAACTTCTCCTTTCAAAGCCTCTTGAAAGCCTCCCAAGTAAGCCCTGGCGCCGCAATCCTCGTATCTGTACGATACCATATCAAAGCGAGGTCGAACATCTGACTGCCCGCTGCCTCTATCTGCATACTGTCTGGAATCTGCGCCAGCCTGAAGATGCCCTCGATCTGCTCTATCCAGTCATCCGCGTACAGGATCCCTTCTGTACCACGGAACTCCTTGGGCCGCATCCTCTGAAAGTCGATAATACTGCCCGGCCTCGGATGCTGAATCTGATCTGCCTGTGGCTGAACCTGTGCCACCCTATCCACTGCCGTCATGGCCACCTGGTGGGCGTTCTCAATGCCCAGCCTCATCACATCCACCTGACGGTGCTGCGCGTCCATCATCTCCCTGAAGAACGCAAACAACTGTGCGGCATCTACTGGAGCAGGAAGTGGTGGAGGAACCACCGGAACGACTGGGGTAGTCCTCGGATCGATAGGTGAAGGAGGAGCCCCGAGAGAAGCAGATGCTCCCTCAACCGCAGGAGTGGTGAGTGGAGCGGTAGCAGCTGCCTGAATACGAGCTGGACGAGAGGTAGCAGACCTCTCCGAGGCAACTGCTGGAACGGTACGATGGGATCGTGTCTTCGGAGGCATCCTGAACACAGATCAAAAGAAGTCAATACGGCACAAGATACGATATCATCAAAGAAGGACAGTAATATTTCAAAACAAGCAATTTCAGAATAATTAGATTGGAATTGTTCCTAGTCGTGATTGAGTACACTCTCATCCTAGATCCTAGATCCTATAGCAGGCTCGCAGCAGTACAACTAAGTTGTTGTACCACCACGACATCGCACTAATTGCGAATCGAGACCTGCATGGGCCGCCACCAAAAATGTGTCACGACCCGCACCCGAAAAATTGGGCATGAGTCGTGGGTACGTCCAGCCTACGCCGCAGCATCGGCGGTAGAACGCTGTCTAGGTCAACTATCTAGATAATAATCTCACACAAAAAAAAATCGGGCATGACCACTCCAAAAGGAGGGCAACCACACAAACAATATATAAACCTGTCAAGATCTCAACTCCAAACGGAGGAGCAATATCTCAATGATAACCATAATATACTCAATCACGAATCTAAGCACGATAAGATAACACAGAGATCTAACAGCTATAAAGTCTAACCAACAACGACTACTACAACAACCACAACATCAAATAATAACACAACAATATCCAAAATAATATACAAGCAAGGTCTCAATCCAAAACCGGAGACAAATCCGGTACTAAAAGCTAATAAAACAATAACAAGGTCCTAGTGATCCCGGCTACCCACCCGGAAATTACCCCTAAACTAGAGGGTCCCTGTCTGCACCATCGACAGGCTCAGGTCCATAAAACGTCGGACACCACTCCTCCGGATACTCTGAAAAATATGTCCAGTCAGGACTGGAGCAAGTACATCTCTAACAGCAGTTCCATTTAAATGATAAAAACTATAAAACAGTTATAGCAAGTAGCAAGAAGAACGAAGCAAGTATGAAACAAGAAAATATGTATAACTGGTGCATAAAGGTAAATATGCATGGATATCAGAGCAAGATAGTAATAACTGCAAGATACAAGAAATCTACACTAAGAGTAAGTCTGTGCACATGAACGTGTAGTGAGTCCAGCATAAAAAATATGTAGTGAGTCAAGTCCAGAAACATGTAAGTGAGACAAGTCAAGAAATTCATGAGAGTCCAGACTATAAAGAATGAACTCGGTGTCTTTAAAATACTGGTTTCGATATGTAAACGGCTAGGGGTAAGTACGGCTCACCGCGCACTGGGTGCGCGGCTGCTATCATTCCAGATTAGACCAGAGGGAGTGATTCCTGATGATGTCAGATAGGAATGTTTACATGTCTACTCGAGTATTTTCCTGCCCCGACTAATACAAATGGATCCAAGACCCGACACGCAAATCAAGATGAGTCCAGCCTGAACATGAATGATGCCTGTAGTGATGCCTGTAGGTGATGCCAGTAGTGATTCCAGAATATAGGCCAGAAATATGAAATGTACGTGTCGCAAGTAAATGAATCCAGAAATATCAATCAGTGTCCCGTGTTGTGCCAGAATAATCAGATGATACTATACTAGAAGCTGAATCATAATAATCATCAAATAATGAAAACTATCAGAGAATGTACTCGCCTGACGTCCTGAGCAACTGGCGATCCGAACTGGTGTCGCAAGGACCTAATGCAAAAAGCAAGGTTAAACAGGGTTCTAAAGAGTTAAACAGATATAAAATAATTAAAAATAGGCTTCTAGGGTCGTTCTAGGTCAAACGGGTCAAACCGATAAAATCTTGGTCAAAAAGTCAACTCTAGGTCCAAAAAGTCAACTCTGGGTCAAAACTAGGTCAAAAGTTGACTTTGGCGGTCAACCGAGTCAACTACGGTCAAGTCTGGGTCAAACTAGGGTGCTCCTGAATTTCTAGGTCAAACCGAGGTCATTAAGCTAGAAAACTCTCAAACTCGCCTCCTTGAGATACCGGGATACCCTCGGTATCCGATACCTCAACCTAGGCTACGCACCCCGCCTAAACCCGCTAAAACCTATGCTAGCACGCGTAAATATATACACATATACATATAAAAATTACTCCAATACTATTCCTAGTCTATTGCTCAAAAACCCCGCTCGAAACCCAATACCTTGGTTATCTTAAGGTATTGAAATACCTCGGTAGCTCAAGGTATTGAGATTTCGCTCTAAAACCCCTCTAACTATCTATCTAGCTACTAATTACATACCTAGATATTAATCTAGGCTAGGTAATATAGATATCTACCATATTTATATATATCTAAGTAGGTATCTACCTATATATATATAGATATCCACACAAATATACCCAAATACCCAATACCTTACCTTACCTTACTCATAAATATATATATATATATAACTATAGGTATATAGATATCTATATCTTAGATAGATATATCTAAGTATCTAGCTATCTACCTATCTAGTATCTAGAAACCTAACTATCTACCTATCAATTACCTATCTATCTATATAATTATCCATCTATTATCTATCTATGTATCTAACTATCTATCTAACTATCTAGTATCTATATAGTACCTATTTACCTAGATACCTATCTACCTATTTAATATCTATCTAGCTACCTATCTAACTATATGTATTCATATATATACATATAGATAGAGATATATATCTAATACCTATCTAGATATCTATATCTCTATCTATCTATCTAACTTATATATCTATTCATATATCTATTTATCTAGCTATTATATCTATCTACCTAGTTATCTATCTATCTATAATCTATCTAACAATCTATATATATAGCTAACTGTAGATATATATATCTATATATATATCACTCTTTCTCGCCCTCACTAGCTACTGCGAATGCTGCTGCTGCTCGCCTAAGACGCTGCTGCTGCTGCTATGCCTTTGCTGCTACTGCTGCTGCTGCATAATGTTGCTGTTGCTGCTGTGCTATGCTACTGCTGCTGCTGATTTGCTGCACATTGCTGCTGCTGCTCCCTGTTTCAGCTGGGCACCCCCCCTTCTCATCTCACATACACACACACACACCCCCATATATATATACATATATATATATATATATACATATATATACACATCTATATATATATAACTAGATATCTATATATATATATATACCTCTCTACACACTCTAACACACACACTAGCACATACACGCACTAATACACACACACACTCACAATACTATCAACACACACACATAAGCACACACACACATATATCTATACATATATAAACACACATCTATATATATATACACACATATATATACATATATATATCTATATATATATATATATATATATATATATATATATCCTCACTCACACACACTCAACCTCACACACCCTCACACACTCTCACAAACACACAACCTCACACACAAACCCTCCTACATATATATAAATATATATACATATATACACACTCACTCAAACTCATATATATATATATATAGGCACTCACTCACACTCACACTCACACACACTCACCTACGCACTAGCACACACTCACACAAGCACTCACCTACACACATACACTAGCACTCACTAACACACTCACAAACACATAACCACACACATATATATACATAAACACACATACAAATATATAAATATATATATATATATATACACAAACACAACACTCACACAACCACGCACACAACACTCAAACCATACGCCCCACTCACGCCCAACGACCCCGACACTCACCAACACCCTAAAATATATATAATATAACTCGAAAACTCTAGCACACACTCCCCGATACTAACCCAACGTGCGCACAAGCCCGAAACGAGGAAACCAAGTCGAAATGGCCGTTCGGTCATTTCGACGAACACGTGGTGCGCGGCTCGAAAAACCTCCTGAAACGCACACCAAACGAACTCGGCCCAAAATTTATCCACGCGCTCTACACGATGTCTAGATCCTAGAAAATGCGCTCCCGCGTCGATTCTAGGCCCGTGGCGGAAATGCACACGCACTTAGAATCGGCGACGACGAAAAACCCCAATTTCGCCCGAAACGCCCGTTTCTCCGCGATACGACTTCCCGTGTCCGAACGGAGACACGCACTCACCCTCAAGACACCCGACAACGTCTACCTAGGTCCATCTAACCTAGGACATCACCCAAAATTGGGCCAAATTTGGATTCCACCCGAATTCGACACAAAACCTAATGTCAAAGTCTCTAAACTCACCTAAACTAGTTCCAACTTCCTTCCACGGGTAGCCTAAGGATCTAGGAAGGTTCTAAACTATTAATTACACTATATAAAAGTAATTAGCAAGGGGAAAGTTAGGGTTTTACCTCTTGGGAGTTGGAATCCCAAGCCAAAGTCTCCAAATCTCTCCAAATTCACCTCCTACAAGCTCCAAGCCTCAAATCCAAGCTCCAACACCAAATCTAGGCTCTACCCACCTAGGTTGGGGAAAGATCTAGGGTTAGGGTTATATAAAGAAGAAGGAATGGAAGAAAGAAGGAAGAAAAGTGAACTTACTTGAAGTAGGAAGGAGAAAGGAAGAAGAAAAATGAGTGGAGAAGAAGAAGAAGTGAAGAAGAAGAGTGGGGGGGAAGGGGAGCTGCTGTGCTTGCTGGAAATGCACGGGTCTGGGACAATGGGAACCGGCCACAAGCAAATATAAGGGTTCCCTAATTCTCCAATGACCAAAATGCCCTCATAACTAAGGTTTTGGGTTTCGGGGTTCCAAAATCACTCAAACTAGTTCCAAATCTCTCCCACTAACCTCCTAAAAATAAAATAAATATTTTTAAGCCCCAAAATAATTCTCACAAGGGTGTGGGCTGGGTCGGACATGGGTCCACTAGGGTCTGACATGGGTCCAGGCTAGCCAAAATCCTAAAACAATCAATAAAAATATAATACAATCATTAATTAATTATAAATACAATTAATTAAAAAATAATGCACAATTAACCAAATTAAAAATAAAAAAAAATACCCGGCTCTGGAAATGGGGTGGTGACAAGCCTATCCTCCTTAGAAAATTTTGTCCTCGAAATTTAAAGTCAATCACAATCTCTCTAGGTCAAACCCCCAACAATCACAGTCAAGAAATTCTACCTAAACAACATACAAGATCAGGGTCCTACTGGTCGTGTTATCACAGTCTCAATCAGGGTTACTACACTATCTACCACAGCACAAGAAAATCTAAAAGGTACTAATGAAGCACACCACAGGAATAGAAAAGGACAGGAAGAAGAAACAAGAGACAGACCTGCTAATCCGACATCCGTAGCATCGGCCTCCTCGACCGTCAACGCATAAGCCCTGCCCTGCTGGGGTGTATCCCTCTGCTGGTGCGGGGCATGATGCTGTGCCACAGATGGCCTAGCTCCAACTCTCTGATCCTGTGCTCCACCCAATGGAGGTGCAGTGGAGCAATCTCGCATCTAGTGAGCAGCGGATCCACAGAACAAACACACCTTCAGCCTCCTCCTACAAACATCCCAAGTGTGTCCTGCCTTCCTGCAGTAGGCACAAGTGGGCACCCTCTGATCCTGACCCTGTTGTGCTGCCTTCTGCACATAGGGACGCTTAGCTGGTCCCGCACTACCACTGGCACTGCCTGAATCATCCCTGCCTCTCTTGGACTTGAGCCCCAAGTCATCCTCTGCTCTCTGAGCATCTCCTACTATCTGCTCAAAAGTCGCCTCGCGGTCGCTCCTGGTCAAAGACTTGACCGCCATGACCAAGCCCTTGCGAAACTTCCTCGCCTTGGCTGCCTCGCTCAAGCCATCCACAAATCTGCCCAGACGACAGAACTCTGCTGCGTACTCATCCACCGTCATGCTCCCCTGGACGAGTGCCTCAAACTGGCTCTCCAAAGCACTGAGAGCCACATCTGGGAAAAACTTCTCCTTGAAAAGTCTCTTGAAAGCCTCCCAAGTAAGCCCTGGCGCCGCAATCCTCGTATCTGTACGATACCATGTCAAAGCGAGGTCGAACATCTGACTGCCCGCTGCCTCTATCTGCATACTGTCTGGAATCTGCGCCAGCCTGAAGATGCCCTCGATCTGCTCTATCCAGTCATCCGCGTACAGGATCCCTTCTGTACCACGGAACTCCTTGGGCCGCATCCTCTGAAAGTCGATAATACTGCCCGGCCTCGGATGCTGAATCTGATCTGCCTGTGGCTGAACCTGTGCCACCCTATCCACTGCCGTCATGGCCACCTGGTGGGCGTTCTCAATGCCCAGCCTCATCACATCCACCTGACGGTGCTGCGCGTCCATCATCTCCCTGAAGAACGCAAACAACTGTGCGGCATCTACTGGAGCAGGAAGTGGTGGAGGAACCACCGGAACGACTGGGGTAGTCCTCGGATCGATAGGTGAAGGAGGAGCCCCGAGAGAAGCAGATGCTCCCTCAACCGCAGGAGTGGTGAGTGGAGCGGTAGCAGCTGCCTGAATACGAGCTGGATGAGAGGTAGCAGACCTCTCCGAGGCAACTGCTGGAACGGTACGATGGGATCGTGTCTTCGGAGGCATCCTGAACACAGATCAAAAGAAGTCAATACGGCACAAGATACGATATCATCAAAGAAGGACAGTAATATTTCAAAACAAGCAATTTCAGAATAATTAGATTGGAATTGTTTCTAGTCGTGATTGAGTACACTCTCATCCTAGATCCTAGATCCTATAGCAGGCTCGCAGCAGTACAACTAAGTTGTTGTACCACCACGATATCGCACTAATTGCGAATCGAGACCTGCATGGGCCGCCACCAAAAACGTGTCACGACCCACACCCGAAAAATCGGACATGAGTCGTGGGTACGTCCAGCCTACGCTGCAGCATCGGCGGTAGAACGCTGTCTAGGTCAACTATCTAGATAATAATCTCACACAAAAAAAAATCGGGCATGACCTCTCCAAAAGGAGGGCAACCACACAAACAATATATAAACCTGTCAAGATCTCAACTCCAAACGGAGGAGCAATATCTCAATGATAACCACAATATACTCAATCACGAATCTAAGCACGATAAGATAACACAGAGATCTAACAGCTATAAAGTCTAACCAACAACGACTACTACAACAACCACAACATCAAATAATAACACAACAATATCCAAAATAATATACAAGCAAGGTCTCAATCCAAAACCGGAGACAAATCCGGTACTAAAATCTAATAAAACAATAACAAGGTCCTAGTGATCCCGGCTACCCACCCGGAAATCACCCCTAAACTAGAGGGTCCCTGTCTGCACCATCGACAGGCTCAGGTCCATAAAACGTCGGACACCACTCCTCCGGATACTCTGAAAAATATGTCCAGTCAGGACTGGAGCAAGTACATCTCTAACAGCAGTTCCATTTAAATGATAAAAACTATAAAACAGTTATAGCAAGTAGCAAGAAGAACGAAGCAAGTATGAAACAAGAAAATATATATAACTGGTGCATAAAGGTAAAGATGCATGGATATCAGAGCAAGATAGTAATAACTGCAAGATACAAGAAATCTACACTAAGAGTAAGTCTGTGCACATGAACGTGTAGTGAGTCCAGCATAAAAAATATGTAGTGAGTCAAGTCCAGAAACATGTAAGTGAGACAAGTCAAGAAATGCATGAGAGTCCAGACTATAAAGAATGAACTCGGTGTCTTTGAAATACTGGTTTCGACATGTAAACGGCTAGGGGTAAGTACGGCTCACCGCGCACTGGGTGCGCGACTGCTATCATTCCAGATTAGACCAGAGGGAGTGATTCCTGATGATGTCAGATAGGAATGTTTACATGTCTACTCGAGTATTTCCCTGCCCCGACTAATACAAATGGATCCAAGACCCGACACGCAAATCAAGATGAGTCCAGCCTGAACATGAATGATGCATGTAGTGATGCCTGTAGGTGATGCCAGTAGTGATTCCAGAATATAGGCCAGAAACATGAAATGTACGTGTCGCAAGTAAATAAATCCAGAAATATCAATCAGTGTCCCGTGTTGTGCCAGAATAATCAGATGATACTATACTAGAAGCTGAATCATAATAATCATCAAATAATGAAAACTATCAGAGAATGTACTCGCCTGACGTCCTGAGCAACTGGCGATCCGAACTGGTGTCGCAAGGACCTAATGCAAAAAGCAAGGTTAAACAGGGTTCTAAAGAGTTAAACAGATATAAAATAATTAAAAATAGGCTTCTAGGGTCGTTCTAGGTCAAACGGGTCAAACCGATAAAATCTTGGTCAAAAAGTCAACTCTAGGTCCAAAAAATCAACTCTGGGTCAAAACTAGGTCAAAAGTTGACTTTGGCGGTCAACCGAGTCAACTACGGTCAAGTCTGGGTCAAACTAGGGTGCTCCTGAATTTCTAGGTCAAACCGAGGTCATTAAGCTAGAAAACTCTCAAACTCGCCTCCTTGAGATACCGGGATACCCTCGGTATCCGATACCTCAACCTAGGCTACGCACCCCGCCTAAACCCGCTAAAACCTATGCTAGCACGCGTAAATATATACACATATACATATAAAAATTACTTCAATACTATTCCTAGGCTATTGCTCAAAAATCCCGCTCGAAACCCAATACCTTAGTTATCTTAAGGTATTGAAATACCTCGGTAGCTCAAGGTATTGAGGTTTCGCTCTAAAACCCCTCTAACTAGCTATCTAGCTACTAATTACATACCTAGATATTAATCTAGGCTAGATAATATAGATATCTACCATATTTATATATATCTAAGTAGGTATCTACCTATATATATAGATATCCACACAAATATACCCAAATACCCAATACCTTACCTTACCTTACTCATAAATATATATATATATATATATATATATATAACTATAGGTATATAGATATCTATATCTTAGATAGATATATCTAAGTATCTAGCTATCTACCTATCTAGTATCTAGAAACCTAACTATCTACCTATCAATTACCTATCTATCTATATAATTATCCATCTATTATCTATCTATGTATCTAACTATCTATCTAACTATCTAGTATCTATATAGTACCTATTTACCTAGATACCTATCTACCTATTTAATATCTATCTAGCTACCTATCTAACTATATGTATTCATATATATACATATAGATAGAGATATATATCTAATACCTATCTAGATATCTATATCTCTATCTATCTATCTAACTTATATATCTATTCATATATCTATTTATCTAGCTATTATATCTATCTACCTAGTTATCTATCTATCTATAATCTATCTAACAATCTATATATATAGCTAACTGTAGATATATATATATCTATATATATATCACTCTTTCTCGCCCTCACTAGCTACTGCGAATGCTGCTGCTGCTCGCCTAAGACGCTGCTGCTGCTGCTATGCCTTTGCTGCTGCTGCTGCTGCATAATGTTGCTGTTGCTGCTGTGCTATGCTACTGCTGCTGCTGATTTGCTGCACATTGCTGCTGCTGCTCCCTGTTTCAGCTGGGCACCCCCCCTTCTCATCTCACATACACACACACACACACACCCCCATATATATATACATATATATATATATATATATATATATACATATATATACACATCTATATATATATAACTAGATATCTATATATATATATATATATATACCTCTCTACACACTCTAACACACACACACTAGCACATACACGCACTAATACACACACACACTCACAACACTATCAACACACACACATAAGCACACACACACATATATCTATATATATATAAACACACATCTATATATATATATACACACATATATATACATATATATATGTCACGCCCCAGTCCCAAAATACGTAGGACTAGGTCACGTAACCATGCCAGCTGGCCCGTATATATGGCAACTCCAATATATGGAAACCATATATACGTGCGTACGCTGTATAATGAACAATAATTCATAAGTGGTAAAACTAACTCCAAGTCACAGGGTAATATCTAAATCTCATCCACAGAATCAAATATGAATAAACAATAACCATGTAGCTAGATCTCAATGATAAGTATCTAAAGAATGACAGTCGGATGGAAATAAATCTACTGCCGAAATAGAATATAAAAGGAACCAGAATACACACCATAAAAGATCAACATCTGACAATCCCGAGGCTCGAAGAGAAGACCTCCTCGGAAAATATATAACCTGTCCGGATCTGTGCTCCTGCGAGTACTCAAGAACATATACACCTGGCAGGGGACCAGGTCCTCAGAGGGACATAGCAAGATACCGAAAAATGACATGCCATAATGTAAATACTGAATAAATAAATGGGGTGTGCTATCCATCTAAGTGAATGCAATTTAAAGACCTTGTAGTACGCATGGGAATGTGTCGGCTAGATATATGCTGACGTAATTCACCAATCGTCATGACCGGCTAGTATATGCCACATATGCCCCCGTCGCAAGGGCACAAGCAGTACCCCATCCTCCTCGGAGCATGGTAACGGAAACAAGAAAACCAATACCCCATCTCCGAGCAGCATGGTATCAGGCAACAGGAATACCCCATCTCCGAAGAGTATGGTATCAGGCAACAGGAATATATAAGGAGGGGGTGTCCCATACGTCTACTAGTATCTTTCCCGCCCAATACAGATGTACAAGTCATGAAAACGACGTGGACACCTCCTACTATGATGCAAGTCTCAATAAAATAACAACTGAGCTAAATACCGCTACACGTGTTGCTCACACTGATGGCCAGTCGCGCATGAGGCACGCGTCCCTACATGTACTCACTCTGTGACGTGTAATGATACGTGTCAAGGCCTGGGAAGTTATATCAATAACTTCACAACTTTAGGTGGGTCTACTAGACACTAGGTCAGACACAAGTCCTAACGTCAACGCCATCGTTGACTGCACCCGAGCTTTCTCGGACGCGCACATTTATATAATATTAAAACATGTAACTAACAATAACTGAATTTAAACAGTACAACAAGGCAAGGTATACTTGCCTGGCAGGAGAGCTGCAAATATAATGTCCAGATGTCAAATGCCAAAAGTCAGAACTATGGCCTCAGAATAAATGTCTCCGGATACTGAAATAAACATCACTAACAGTCTCAGAAAATATCAAATAGCTAGAAACGCCTGTCCTTAAGTCCAATTTGGACACAGGGGCAAAAATGACAGTTTCCGGTCAAAGCGGGGTCCACATGTGGCCCACTTTGCACCGAAAAACGTGTCAGGGTCAAAGGTCTCCAAATTCGCCAAACTTAGTGTCCATAAGTCCAGAACGTCGATACGAACCCAACGGAACTTCCAGAATTGGATTCCGGTGAGCCGGTCACAAAATCACCCGTCAAGTGGAGCCGGTGGGGCCCACGATACGCAATTTTGTCAACGTTCTCAGAATCGAACCAAACTTGGCTCACAGGACCAGCGTATCGCTACGAGTCCGATGGCGCAAGTTTCGTCTCGATCCGACGTGTGTACACAAAGTTGCAGCGTGTTCCAGAACTGACGGATACGGGGCGGTGTCGGCGGATACGCGTTGATTCCGGTGTGCACGCACATCCAAATCAACTTCTCTGAATTCCTACACGTTCGTATCAACGTCGCGCACATTTTGGTAAAGACCGCGTGCGACCAAGTCGTCCCGTTTGGCGGGGCGTACCCAGTTCCGGGGTGAATCGGGTCGTTGTTTTTCCTGTTTTTGGATCGCGTGCCGCGATCGCCACAGGACGCGATGCTCCGAGCGGGTTGCACGGGCACCGAGATGGTTACACAGTCTACATGACGTAACTGACGGAATCGGAAACAGAGCTACGAGGTGAGAGAAAAATATACCTGACCAGGGCTCCGTAAACGCGAATTTCACCGTGTCCGACGCGTGTCCGACACGTGTCCGCGGGCTGAGTCGCCTCGGTTAGGGTTCTGGCCGTTGGGAAAGCCGCTGGCCGGAGCTGCGGGAGGAGGAGAGGGAGCTGGGGAGTCGGGCAGCGGGCTGCGGCGTCGTCGGCCGGAGCTGCGGCGAGGAGACGGCGTCGATGGTGGTGATGATGATGGGGGTGGTGGTGGTGACAGATGATGGTGGTGGCGGTGGAGCTGGGGAAGTCGGGGGAGGCCGGCGAGGGAGGGTAGCTGGAGGTGGAGGAGGAGGCCGAGGGTCGGGTGACGGAGGCGGCCACCGTGGGGGAGGGGAGTGGAGCTAGGGAGAGAGAGAGCCAGGGGAAGAAGGGGGAAGGAGGAAGAGGGCGGGGAGGAGAAGTCGGGCCGGGGGGGGCTGGAGCTCGTCGCGGGGAGGGGAGGGCGCCGCCGGCCGGGGGGGGGTCGGCTTCGCCACGGCCGGGGGGGCTCCGGCGGCCGGGCTCGCCGCCGGCGGGGGAAGGGGGTTCGGGCTGAAGGGGGTAGCTTTAGGATTTTATTTTTTTTTATTTTCTTTTCTTTTCTTTTATAAACAATTATATTATTAAATAATAAAAATATCTATAGATATTTTGGAGATATTTTGGGATATTTTGGGGATATTTTTGGGATATTTCCGGGATCTCTTCGGGTGGGTCCCGCGTCCAAATGGACGGCGCAGGTTCACCGGCCAGTGAGGGGACTGACACTTCACACGAAATTTGCAGGAAAGTCCCTGTAATTTCATAAATTGCATAATACTCCTATTTCGGGAATTTGCGCAATTTACGAAATTGTCTGGAAAACACCCGATTCCTGAAAATGCTAAAATTCACAGAATTGAAGGGTAAAGCTGTGTGAGGGTCCCGAGGGGGTGGGGGTGAGTCTGGGCAGGGGTTGGGCCTGGTTTCTGGGTGATACGGATCACCGTATTTATTAATTAATAAATACTGCGCACGGTGTTCTCTAATTATTTAGAGGCAGTTAGGGTCATAATTTTTCTACGGTGTCAATACACTAAATGTAGTATACTCAGTGTAGAAAATTAACGTATTTTTGTTTGGGCAAAACAGGTGTATGTTAGGCCTCAAATCTCTATTGGTACAGAGGTGGGTAAAGAGCAGGAAATAAAATAGGAAATAAATACGGACTTTTGTAACGATATTTGTGCGTCTCCAACGAGACTTAAAATAAAGCATCTGGGAGTTGCACAAAATTCAGAAAAATAGTCTGACATGTCTAGGACAGGTATGTGAACTTTGTTTGGGAATAACAGTCAGGTTAAAGCTCCAATAATTCGGTGACGGACAGGTGTACAAGTCAACAGGATATGTAAGCAAAATTAATTAAAATATTGCCATAAATCCTAAATTGTTAAAATAATCCTAAAAATACTGAAATCTGGTCGAGGAGGTTTACAATCTACCCAACTTATAAAAATTTTGTCCTCGAAATTAAAAGTAAGCCACGGTAGAAATCAAAGACGGCATAAGATATAATTTAACAAAGTAATTTATATCTTGGTTTACGAATAGGTTCGAAAATGTTTACGCATGTCGTCTACACTCTTCCAAATAGATTCTCCTGGCGCGTCATGCTTCCATGCCACGCGGATCAAGGGAATAGACTGATTCTCAACACTTTCTCAATGATCAAGGATTCCCACTGGTTGCTTTTGATACGACAAGCTCAGCCTAATGGTGATCTCTGAATGGTTGAGAACCTGACTGCTGTCTGTCACATTTTGCCTGAGTTGCGATACGTGGAATACATCAAGTACTCCCTCAAGTGAAGGTGGTAGCGCAAATTGATATGCCACTACTTCCACTCTTTCTAGCACGTCAATGGTCCAATATACCTTGGACTCAACTTGCTGTGTCCTCCGAATCAAATGGTGTCTCTAGTAGGTGATATTATCAAGAAGACATGATCGTCCTTTTTGAATTCCAAGGGACGATGATGACGGTTTGCCTACTACTGTTGTCTGTCTTGCACTGCTCGCAAGGGTCCTTGTATTACTTAACTGCCTTTACTGCGTTGACTACCAACTCTGGTCACGTGAATCCTTGTCTGGTACAATGCTGATTGGTATGCCATGCAATCTTACGATTTGTCTCACATAAGTAATGTCTCCATAGCTTCAGGGTAATTACGACGGTTGCAAGTTCCAAATTCTTCTCATGTACTCATAATTGTCCAGATGCATATACCATTACCTTGCCATCCTGTATTAATACGCATCCCAAACTTTTTCCTGATGCGTCTGTAGATCACAACCGGCTGATCCGGATGGAATAGTCAATACGGGTGTTATAGTCAGTCGCTTCTTCAACTCCTCGAAAGCGGCTTGACACTCGTTGGTCCATAGGAATTCTTAATCCTAACTAGTCAACCTAGTCATAGGTGCTGCTATCCTTTCAGGAGTCAATCAATTGTTTATCCAGGTGAAATCCATTTAGACTCATGTCAACAAAATGATACATTCCTTTATTGTAACACTTGGGTTTTGAACTTGACTCGAGTTACGAGGCAAAAATTGAAAATCTCATGCTGCCATAATGATGCACGTACCAGGACGTAATAAAACGTTAGGTAGGTAGCGAAGGTCATCTAAAGGTAGCACAGTTTAAAACTGCAATCTAATCTAATAATAGGGTTTGGTAATTACCCAAGAAACAAACAGAAATGGCTACAGAAACAATACACTTTCGTATTTATACTAAGTACGAGGTTTCGTCTTTCCGAAATAAGGGAAGACGGAAAACAATAATCAAGAGTTCAAGGAAAAGGTAATAGATTATGAGTGTGGGGATCAAGGCGTTTAAAGAATTCAATGGGAATTGTCAAGGCAGTTGTGGATTGAAATATTATTTTTGGTAATTCCTATTCACATGCTCGTATCAGTACAGTTATGTAACTGATACGATATGCTCAGACATATCTAGAGGGCAAGTACATCTGTCTACAAATCACTATATATCTCAATCCATGTAAAGTAGTTATGCGAAGGGCGAATCAAAATGCACTAAGGTTGATCAGACCGTAATACACTGATTCTGAATAGACCATTGTATTAGTGGAGTGGATCAGGCCCCAATAACACATGTGTCATGAACAAGCTCGATAAAGAATAAGCTTGCAAAACTAGGCTATAATAGCATCATAAGTCAAGGTAGGATAGCAATTTTAAGTATGCTAGATTATGATGAGAAAAATTACAAATAATTCACAATCACAAAAAAATAAGACTCTACAATCTCTACAGTTATTATTCTAATTCCTTGTCTAAGTCGCTAGTTGACCTAAAAGAGGTATGGCCTTCTAAATTCTACAATCTTAATATACACTATAGGTTATCTGCCTAAAACAGAGATTTCAAGAAAGTCCGCGTAAAGCAGAGATAAAATAATTTGACGTAACGCATGGCTTCAGGGCTATCCGCACAACACAGAGAAACGTAAGGTAGAACTTCAGAGCTGTCCGCGTAAAAAGTCTGTACATAACAGTCTGCGCGTAAAAGTCTGGATGAAAGTCTGGGCGTAAAAGTTTTGCGCTAAAATCTGCGCAAAAATATCTCTTGCGTAAAGTCTAGCATTCGTCGTAGCGTAAAGTTGTACAAGAAATTCATGAGTTTGTCAGTCAAGTTAATGAATTCTGTCATCTGACAAAAGTACTTGCACAACGATCGAGTGGATGGTTTGATGATGGTTTGCACAGAGTTCTAGGTTGTCGTTTAGGGACCTTATGGACATAAGTCATCTTACTATCAAGGTGAGACAAAACCAGATGTCCTGTCAAAAAGCTGTTCCTTTTTGCACAGGGCTCGAGGCGTATCTCTGCGCAGGATTTGGTCGTCTCTGGGGAAAGCTAAGGCTGTAACAAATACGCCAACATCATATTCTATCCTTATGTTACGCCTAATCAGGTTACTCTACGTTGGTTATCTATTAGTCAGGAATTATCAGGTTTAAGCAGGGCAGTTACTTACGTTGCTTGCATGACGTCTCATACGCAGGATAAGGAAGACTAAGGAATCGAGGGTAGCAGTCGTCATAACTGCAGCGTAAAGGAGATGATCTTCTGCGGAATTGGTTTTTTTTTACGCCAACTAGGCAGTCGTTTGGTTCTTATACCAACAACGGTCAAATGGGTTTTACGCCAACAAGGGTAAAGAGTTTCTGGCGTAACACTGGGTTATCCAAACTTAGGATGGATTTTCAGTCCTAGTATTTAATCTTGGATTTCCTATTGGTTCCTCTAGACTAGGGTCAATACTATGATCAATTGTCTAACTAATCCTAGTAATATTTATACTACTCTCAAGTCATACAAAAATATGTCAAGGGATACTGGTAAATTAATCTATAGGTAGTGATGCTAGGGTTTATTAGGTAGTAGGGAAAACTAGGGTTCATTAGGTAATATGGAAGGCTAGGGTTCATTAAGTAGTCTGAACTTAATGATACGTCCATGCCCTAGTTGTGTTCTTAATAGGAATACTACTCTTATTTATCATCCTATCAACAGGGATTCCTATATTCTAGCAGGGGCTATACTCAAGGAATTATTAGGGAAGCACAGGATTCAAGCAGGATGCAATTTTGTAAGTAGAACAGACTGGAAAGAAGATAAATCATAGTCAATTATGGATGAGATTCTATCCTCTAATCCTAGGTGCAGGCTTGCTCGGTACAGTAACGTAACCGAGACAATATGCTCTGAGACGCAGGCTTGCTCGGTACAGTAACGTAACCGAGACAATATGCTCTCGACCTGCGTGGGCCACCACTAAAAACATTGTCACGCCCCAGTCCCAAAATACGTAGGACTAGGTCACGTAACCATGCCAGCTGGCCCGTATATATGGCAACTCCAATATATGGAAACCATATATACGTGCGTACGCTGTATAATGAACAATAATTCATAAGTGGTAAAACTAACTCCAAGTCACAGGGTAATATCTAAATCTCATCCACAGAATCAAATATGAATAAACAATAACCATGTAGCTAGATCTCAATGATAAGTATCTAAAGAATGACAGTCGGATGGAAATAAATCTACTGCCGAAATAGAATATAAAAGGAACCAGAATACACACCATAAAAGATCAACATCTGACAATCCCGAGGCTCGAAGAGAAGACCTCCTCGGAAAATATATAACCTGTCCGGATCTGTGCTCCTGCGAGTACTCAAGAACATATACACCTGGCAGGGGACCAGGTCCTCAGAGGGACATAGCAAGATACAGAAAAATGACATGCCATAATGTAAATACTGAATAAATAAATGGGGTGTGCTATCCATCTAAGTGAATGCAATTTAAAGACCTTGTAGTACGCATGGGAATGTGTCGGCTAGACATATGCTGACGTAATTCACCAATCGTCATGACCGGCTAGTATATGCCACATATGCCCCCGTCGCAAGGGCACAAGCAGTACCCCATCCTCCTCGGAGCATGGTAACGGAAACAAGAAAACCAATACCCCATCTCCGAGCAGCATGGTATCAGGCAACAGGAATACCCCATCTCCGAAGAGTATGGTATCAGGCAACAGGAATATATAAGGAGGGGGTGTCCCATACGTCTACTAGTATCTTTCCCGCCCAATACAGATGTACAAGTCGTGAAAACGACGTGGACACCTCCTACTATGATGCAAGTCTCAATAAAATAACAACTGAGCTAAATACCGCTACACGTGTTGCTCACACTGATGGCCAGTCGCGCATGAGGCACGCGTCCCTACATGTACTCACTCTGTGACGTGTAATGATACGTGTCAAGGCCTGGGAAGTTATATCAATAACTTCACAACTTTAGGTGGGTCTACTAGACACTAGGTCAGACACAAGTCTTAACGTCAACGCCATCGTTGACTGCACCCGAGCTTTCTCGGACGCGCACATTTATATAATATTAAAATATGTAACTAACAATAACTGAATTTAAACAGTACAACAAGGCAAGGTATACTTGCCTGGCAGGAGAGCTGCAAATATAATGTCCAGATGTCAAATGCCAAAAGTCAGAACTATGGCCTCAGAATAAATGTCTCCGGATACTGAAATAAACATCACTAACAGTCTCAGAAAATATCAAATAGCTAGAAACGCCTGTCCTTAAGTCCAATTTGGACACAGGGGCAAAAATGACAGTTTTCGGTCAAAGCGGAGTCCACATGTGGCCCACTTTGCACCGAAAAACGTGTCAGGGTCAAAGGTCTCCAAATTCGCCAAACTTAGTGTCCACAAGTCCAGAACGTCGATACGAACCCAACGGAACTTCCAGAATTGGATTCCGGTGAGCCGGTCACAAAATCACCCGTCAAGTGGAGCCGGTGGGGCCCACGATACGCGATTTTGTCAACGTTCTCAGAATCGAACCAAACTTGGCTCACAGGACCAGCGTATCGCTACGAGTCCGATGGCGCAAGTTTCGTCTCGATCCGACGTGTGTACACAAAGTTGCAGCGTGTTCCAGAACTGACGGATACGGGGCGGTGTCGGCGGATACGCGTTGATTCCGGTGTGCACGCACATCCAAATCAACTTCTCTGAATTCCTACACGTTCGTATCAACATCGCGCACATTTTGGTAAAGACCGCGTGCGACCAAGTCGTCCCGTTTGGCGGGGCGTACCCAGTTCCGGGGTGAATCGGGTCGTTGTTTTTCCTGTTTTTGGATCGCGTGCCGCGATCGCCACAGGACGCGATGCTCCGAGCGGGTTGCACGGGCACCGAGATGGTTACACAGTCTACATGACGCAACTGACGGAATCGGAAACAGAGCTACGAGGTGAGAGAAAAATATACCTGACCAGGGCTCCGTAAACGCGAATTTCACCGTGTCCGACGCGTGTCCGACACGTGTCCGCGGGCTGAGTCGCCTCGGTTAGGGTTCTGGCCGTTGGGAAAGCCGCTGGCCGGAGCTGCGGGAGGAGGAGAGGGAGCTGGGGAGTCGGGCAGCGGGCTGCGGCGTCGTCGGCCGGAGCTGCGGCGAGGAGACGGCGTCGATGGTGGTGATGATGATGGGGGTGGTGGTGGTGACAGATGATGGTGGTGGCGGTGGAGCTGGGGAAGTCGGGGGAGGCCGGCGAGGGAGGGTAGCTGGAGGTGGAGGAGGAGGCCGAGGGTCGGGTGACGGAGGCGGCCACCGTGGGGGAGGGGAGTGGAGCTAGGGAGAGAGAGAGCCAGGGGAAGAAGGGGGAAGGAGGAAGAGGGCGGGGAGGAGAAGTCGGGCCGGGGGGGGGCTGGAGCTCGTCGCGGGGAGGGGAGGGCGCCGCCGGCCGGGGGGGGTCGGCTGCGGCCAGGGTCGGGGTGAGGAGAGGAAGAGGGAGAGAGGAGAGAGGGAGCGGGGGAGGGGAGAGAGCCGGGGGGGTCGGCTTCGCCACGGCCGGGGGGGCTCCGGCGGCCGGGCTCGCCGCCGGCGGGGGAAGGGGGTTCGGGCTGAAGGGGGTAGCTTTAGGATTTTTTTTTTTTTATTTTATTTTCTTTTCTTTTATAAACAATTATATTATTAAATAATAAAAATATCTATAGATATTTTGGAGATATTTTGGGATATTTTGGGGATATTTTCGGGATATTTCCGGGATCTCTTCGGGTGGGTCCCGCGTCCAAATGGACGGCGCAGGTTCACCGGCCAGTGAGGGGACTGACACTTCACACGAAATTTGCAGGAAAGTCCCTGTAATTTCATAAATTGTATAATACTCCTATTTCGGGAATTTGCGCAATTTACGAAATTGTCTGGAAAACACCCGATTCCTGAAAATGCTAAAATTCACAGAATTGAAGGGTAAAGCTGTGTGAGGGTCCCGAGGGGGTGGGGGTGAGTCTGGGCAGGGGTTGGGCCTGGTTTCTGGGTGATACGGATCACCGTATTTATTAATTAATAAATACTGCGCACGGTGTTCTCTAATTATTTAGAGGCAGTTAGGGTCATAATTTTTCTACGGTGTCAATACACTAAATGTAGTATACTCAGTGTAGAAAATTAACGTATTTTTGTTTGGGCAAAACAGGTGTATGTTAGGCCTCAAATCTCTATTGGTACAGAGGTGGGTAAAGAGCAAGAAATAAAATAGGAAATAAATACGGACTTTTGTAACGATATTTGTGCGTGTAAGCCCCTGATTTTTCAAAAATATTAAAATTGGGATTTTTCACAATTTTCTGGAATTTTCTGGGAATTTTCTGTAATTAAAATCAGGGTTTTGAATTATTACAAGATTTTTAATTGATAATAAATAACATTAAAATATTATGAAAATAATATTTTTGGGTGTAAAATGGAAAATTGGACTTAGGATAATTTTTCTGGATTTTTCTGGGCCCCAGAACTATTTTTAAATGCCTAAAAACCATTTTATAAATTAATTAATTATTATTATTATTATTATTATTATTATTATTATTATTTTCTTTTATTTTTTCCTTTGGGCCGGCCCGGCCCAGTGGACCGGCCCAGCCCTTTGGGCCTGTACCGACCCAGCCCAACTGTTACCGGGTCGGGTCGGGTCAGACCCGACCCGCGAGCCCGCCGCCCGGACCCGCTCCCCAGCCATCGTCCCAGCCCGCGTCCCCCGGCCGACCGCGTCCCACGCCGACCACCCCGCGCCCGGCGCTGCACGCGGCCACGCGCCCCGCCCCCGCGCTGGCCGCCGCGTTGCCCGGAGCCCCCTCGCCTCGCCACCCCTACTTAAACCCCCCCCCTGGCCAACGCCTCCACCCAGCCACCGCCCTAGCCAGCCCCTCGCCGCCACCGCGCCGGCCGCCCTCCTCTTTCCCCCTCGTCTCCACCGCCGCAGCGCCGTGACTCGCCGCCGTGCACACCCCGACGAGCAGCCGACGACAGCAACAGCCGGCCGCAGCAGCAGCCCCCGGCCAGCGCCGCCTCCGGCCAGCCGCCTCCGCCTCACCCGCCGTGCAGCGGCGCCACCCTGGCCGGCCCCTCCCCGCCGCGAGCCGCCCTGGCCAGCCGAGCTCCGGCCGTGCCCCGAAACCCTAACCCTAGATCCCCTTTTCTTCGTGTCGTGTCCGACACGACACGGACACGATTTCGACCCTGTTTTCGGGTCCCCTTCAGGTATGTGTAACTTTCGCCTCGTAGCTCCGTTTTCAATTCCGCAAATTGCGTTGTGAAGCCTGTATGACCCTCTCGGTGTCCGGACAAACTGTTCGGGACATCGCGTCCTGTGGTGATCGCACACCGCGATCCAAAAACAGGAAAAACCAGACCCTGTTTCACCCCGGAACCGAGTACGTCCCGCCAAACGGGACGACTTGGTCGCGTGCGGTCTTCACAGATACGTGCGCAGCGTCGATACGGACGTGTGAGATTTCGCGGAAGCTGATTTGGGTGTGCGTGCACACCGGAATCAACGCGTATCCGCGGACATCGCTCCGTATCCGCAATTTCTGTAATTCACCATAACTTCTTGTACACTCGTCAGATCGAGACGAAACTTGCGCCATCGGACTCGTAGAGATACGCTGGTCCTGTGGGTCAAGTTTGGTTCGATTCTGAGAACGTTGACGAAATCGCGTGTCGCGGGCCCCACAGGCCCCGCTCAACGGGCGATTTTGTGTTCGGCTCATCGGAATCCAAATCTGGAAGTTCCGTTGGGTTCGTATCAGCGTTCCTGACCTGTTGACACTAAGTTTGGTGAATTTGGAGACTTTTGACCCGGACACGTTTTTCGGTGCAAAGCGGGTCCACCGGCGGACCCCGTTTTGGCCCGAAACTGCCGTTTTTGCCCTTGTCTCCAAATTGGACCCAAGGACAGGCGTTTCTAGCTATTTGACATCTTCTGAGAGTGATGGTAATGTCTATTTCAGCTTTTGGACTCATCTGTGGAAACTTCCCCTAGAACATTAATCGGATCCAAACAACAGGCAAGTACCTGCACTTCAAGTTAATCTTTATATTGTGATAATTAATTTTCTGCTCTGCTAGTACCCTTGCTGATTACACGTAGTGTTAGAATACTATATTTCATGTCTTGAATGCGGAATTTCATGTCTTGCTTTCGTGTCGGGTGGGAGAATACTAGGAGGCATGTAGTTTACCCTTCCCCAGGTCCAGATACTAGCTGTTGGTACGCGACTGTACCATCAGCCTTATACTTGATTGTTCCAGACACTAGTCGTCTATGACGGCCTTATTAGCCTTATAAACCCCTACATGCCAACTATGTATTCTAAAACAAACACAAGATCACACAGATAGTCTCTAGTCTTATTACATTTCTTGCTGACTGTTGTAGTTTCATTTTCTGTCTCATTTATTTCCTGCTTTCTCATATTCTTGTTTATAGCTTTAAACTCTGAAATATTGATGTTTCCTTTATGCAACTTTCTCAATATAATACTCAATTTAAATTGTCATAAATATTTAGTTTAATCTTGTTGTGCACTGTGTACTTTGCTCCTTTCCTGACTGGATCCGTTGTTTAGGCGATGATGAGAACCTTGCCCCTACCTATTATGGACCCTATGAGCTAGCAGGTGATACAGTTGCAGAGCCGGTTCCCCCCCAGGAGACTACTCCTGCAGAGTAGTTAGCAGTAGCTATCTTTATTTCTATTTCTTATCTTATTAATCGGGTTTGTCCCCGATTTCATTCTGAATTTCTGTACTAAACAATTGAATCTGTTGTCACATTTATTTCAGTTGCAATCTTAAGTTTCCATTCTCATTATTATCTTGCTTATGTTGTTGTGAATGAGCTAGTTAGTAAATCTGGATTTGACCTAGACAGCGTACTACCGCCGATTCTGCGGCGTAGGCTGGACGTACCCACGCACTCGTGCCCGAATAACTGGGTGCGGGTCGTGACAGTGCGTCTCCAACGAGGCTTAAAATAAAGCATCTGGGAGTTGCACAAAATTCAGAAAAATAGTCTGACATGTCTAGGACAGGTATGTGAACTTTGTTTGGGAATAACAGTCAGGTTAAAGCTCCAATAATTCGGTGACGGACATGTGTACAAGTCAACAGGATATGTAAGCAAAATTAATTAAAATATTGCCATAAATCCTAAATTGTTAAAATAATCCTAAAAATACTGAAATCTGGTCGAGGGGGTTTACAATATATCTATATATATATATATCTATCCTCACTCACACACACTCAACCTCACACACCCTCACACACTCTCACAAACACACAACCTCACACACAAACCCTCCTACATATATATAAATATATATACATATATACACACTCACTCAAACTCATATATATATATATATATAGGCACTCACACTCACACTCACACACACTCACCTACGCACTAGCACAAACTCACACAAGCACTCACCTACACACATACACTAGCACTCACTAACACACTCACAAACACATAACCATACACATATATATAAATATATATACATAAACACACATACAAATATATAAATATATATATATATATATATATATATACACAAACACAACACTCACACAACCACGCACACAACACTCAAACCACACGCCCCACTCACGCCCAACGACCCCGACACTCACCAACACCCTAAAATATATATAATATAACTCGAAAACTCTAGCACACACTCCCCGATACTAACCCAACGTGCGCACAAGCCCGAAACGAGGAAACCAAGTCGAAATGGCCGTTCGGTCATTTCGACGAACACGTGGTGCGCGGCTCGGAAAACCTCCTGAAACGCACACCAAACGAACTCGGAATCGGCCCAAAATTTATCCACGCGCTCTACACGATGTCTAGATCCTAGAAAATGCGCTCCCGCGTCGATTCTAGGCCCGTGGCGGAAATGCACACGCACTTAGAATCGGCGACGACGAAAAACCCCAATTTTGCCCGAAACGCCCGTTTCTCTGCGACACGACTTCCCGTGTCCGAACGGAGACACGCACTCACCCTCAAGACACCCGACAACGTCTACCTAGGTCCATCTAACCTAGGGCATCAACCAAAATTGGGCCAAATTCGGATTCCACCCGAATTCGACACAAAACCTAATGTCAAAGTCTCTAAACTCACCCAAACTAGTTCCAACTTCCTCCCACGGGTAGCCTAAGGGTCTAGGAAGGTTCTAAACTATTAATTACACTATATAAAAGTAATTAGCAAGGGGAAAGTTAGGGTTTTACCTCTTGGGAGTTGGAATCCCAAGCCAAAGTCTCCAAATCTCTCCAAATTCACCTCCTACAAGCTCCAAGCCTCAAATCCAAGCTCCAACACCAAATCTAGGCTCTACCCACCTAGGTTGGGGAAAGATCTAGGGTTAGGGTTATATAAAGAAGAAGGAATAGAAGAAAGAAGGAAGAAAAGTGAACTTACTTGAAGTAGGAAGGAGAAAGGAAGAAGAAAAATGAGTGGAGAAGAAGAAGAAGAAGTGAAGAAGAAGAGTGGGGGGGAAGGGGAGCTGCTGTGCTTGCTGGAAATGCACGGGTCTGGGACAATGGGAACCGGCCACAAGCAAATATAAGGGTTCCCTAATTCTCCAATGACCAAAATGCCCTCATAACTAAGGTTTTGGGTTTCGGGGTTCCAAAATCACTCAAACTAGTTCCAAATCTCTCCCACTAACCTCCTAAAAATAAAATAAATATTTCTAAGCCCCAAAATAATTCTCACAAGGGTGTGGGCTGGGTCGGACATGGGTCCACTAGGGTCTGACATGGGTCCAGGCTAGCCAAAATCCTAAAACAATCAATAAAAATATAATACAATCATTAATTAATTATAAATACAATTAATTAAAAAATAATGCACAATTAACCAAATTAAAAATAAAAAAATACCCGACTCTGGAAATGGGGTGGTGACAGTTACGGACGTATATACATTGCAGATACCACGTCCCTTAGAGTGTGGACGATATATATATACAGATACCTCATTCTTCGGAATGATGGACGTTACAGATACCACACTCTAGAGGATGTTGGACGTTATGCCTATACCTACTTATACGTTCCTAGGTTGTCCTTATATTGCAATCACTTAGATGGTTAGCACACCCCCTCTTTACTTTTATTTCAGTACTATATCCAGCATGCATATTGTATCTTGTTACGTCCCTCTGAGGACCTGGTTATCTTCCAGATCTGGACGAGGCCTTTTATCCCACAGTTTACGGGCCAGGCATAGAGACGAGGTTTGCTCTAGACGAGGAGTTGGAGGTACTTCCATCAGAGTACCCCTGATCAGATTGGTAGGCCTTCCGCCTATGACTGGAGCTCCTTACCTAGTTAGATGTTGTTCCAGTCTCTCCTTATCAGTACTTTTATTTCAGACTATCAGTACATTTGTAGTGGGTTTGTTCCCACCAGACTTATTTCAGTTGTACTATGTCAGTCGACTATGTTTCTTATATTCCAGTCTTTTATTTCAGTATTTACTTGTTATCTGTGGATGAGATTAGACATTGCCTGTTGTTGTTATTAGACTTGTTAGATTTAGGACAGCGTAGCACGCTTCGTCAGGATCCATTAAATTGGGATATCCTCGGAGTCGTGTCAGCTGGCCAATGCCACGTGGCCTGGTTCCATAATATTTTGGGACTGGGGCGTGACACCTAGTCTCACTGTATGTATCTTGGGCGTCTACAAGCTTTCTTTCAAGAGACGGCCTACATCTCTATCCATACACTTAGGTGAGTTCTTTCACTATAGAGAGTTTATTATCCAGCATGAATCCTTGCGCTTCTATGCCGTGCTACGCCGTAATGACATAACCTCCCAAGGCCGAAGATCCCCCTCTTGTGGTGTCATACCACTATAGCATGAGGACACATGCCTCTTAATAGTGTCGTTACTACACACAGAATGGATCATTGTGCTCCTGTGCGGTGCTACGCCACTGTGACATGGCTCGAAGTCGAGGTTCACTCCCTTATGTGGTGTCACCCAATGTAGCATGAGGTCACCAGTCTCTTAGTAGTGTTGTACTACATCTCAGCATGAAACCTTGCACTTTCATGCGGTGCTACGCTACTGTGACATGGCTCGAAGACGAGGTTCACTCCCTCATGTGGTGTCGTCCACTGTAGCATGAGGTCACCAGCCTCTTACTAGTGATGTACTACCACTCTCTATCTCCTTTCAGCATTGGCTACCTGCCTATGTACGGTGCTACCGCCACTGTGACATGGCCCAAAGCCGAGGTTCACCCCCTCGTATGGTGTCACTCCATTGTAGTATGGGATACAAGTCATTTGTAGTGCTGCAACTACTCATGGTTCCTGTAACGCACGTCGGGCATTCACTCTGACCGAGAACTCATTATGGCGTCAAAGCCATCCTCCCACAGAAAATATTCGAATCAAAAACAAATAGTAGGCCATAGTGGTTCCGGGTACGTATCCCATAATGTCCCTGAGGACTACCCATTGTACCTAATATTCTCCTGGTCGATGGCCCTCCCTTGAACCAATAGCTAGATGCCTGTTAGATTTTTCTTTGAACCAATAACATAAAACTAAATGGTAGGATTGTAGAGACGCAATATCAGAGGTCTTCCAAGCCCATATATGTTGTGTCCTTGACTATGTACGGTGTTACAACTGCTGTGACATGGCCCGTAAACAAGGCTTTACCCTGTCGAGGTACCTCATAGTGGTGTCATCCCACAGTAACATGGAGTACTAAGCTCCTTTATAGTGCTTGACTCTGACTATATGCGGTGCTACTGCCGCTGTGACATGGCCCAAAACTGAGGCTTTACCATGTCGAGGTACCTCATGGTGGTGTCACCCCACAGTAGCATGGAGTACTAGGCTCCTCTATAGTGCTTACGATCAGCTAGCACTTGAGGCCTATTATGAACGGATCCGCTAGATTTACCTGACTCCAATCTTTAGCAACTGTAATTATCCACGCTAGCTACGATCATTTAGTATTTTGTTCTGGCCCTTGAGGCCTATTATGAACGAATCTGCCAGAATCACCTGGCTCTGGATATTACCCACTATAATGATCCACGCTAGCTGCGCTTATTCAGTGTTCTGTTCTGGCCCTTGAGGCCTATTATGAAAGGATCCGCCAGAATTATCTGGATCCAAATATTTAACTACTGTAATGATCCACGCAGGCTGTTCTCATTCAGTGTCATGTGTTTTATCCACACAGTTCTCTTCAAACCTTTAAAGAGATAAATAGATGCCACTGCTGCAGCTTTCTGGTTTTCATAGTATGTCGGTATCACCCGAATCTATGTACTAACCAAAAGAAGATTATCTGAGAGCTTCCAGAGCCATCCTACTTTATATGCTGCAGCTGATAGTGCATAGAATTTTGAGAGTAAAGACTGCTTCTTTGACTTCCACGATATAGCAGCACCACTCTTGGAGAAGTCACGCCCTCCTTTGGATCTTTCACTCTTCTTTCCTGAGCACCAACTTACATCACTGAAGCCTTCCATCATATCTGGATAACTGTTGTCACGCCCCAGTCCCAAAATGACGAGGGACTGAGCACGTGAGCAATGGCCAGCAGCACGCACCGATGGACAACCCAATTTAATGGATCCATCAGGGCATGCTTAAGCTGTAGTCTAGCAGTATAATGTACAAGTCTCAGGTATTTCTAATCTCATCCACAGGGTAAACACAGATTAAATGCCAGAAATAATGCAATAGAAATAAATATGCAATATCAAATAAGGTTATCTCGGGAAACAAATCCGAGAAATATTCTGTTACATTTAAGGAAAAATAGACAGGAATTGAAATGTTAAAAATATAAATACTGTGTAGTTGAAGCCGGTGCTCAGGAGAAATCTTCGGCCACTACTTCGTCCTCTGTTCCTTGTTCTGCTCCAAGGAGTGCTCCGGTATCGTACACCTCTGGGTAGTTCTCTTCAGCTGTACCTGGGGACATAATCCGGATCCAGGTCCTCAGGGGACAGCAAGGTACAGAAAATACAAGCCAAAATAAATACAGTGCAGCAGTTAATATAATCATCAGGGTAAACTAAGTAACCAACTATGTGATATGCAATATGAGAGCAGCACTAGAACTCAGGCTGAAGCCACTACAAGCTCTGTATCGGGGAGCCGGTAGCGGCAATAACTATGAACTACACTATGTTATATACTATGTTTTATATATAATATCAGTCTGTAGTCTGTGTGTCTCTCCCCACCCAATGTAATCCCACGTCTCATGTCCACGATGCCTCATGTCCATGTCACGCACGATTAAAACTAATGCAATAAGTCTGATAGCTATGAATCAAATGTCTAAGAATGTAAAGTCTATTTCATAAAACTTGCATCCTATACAGAATCACCTTGAATGTCTCAGGAAGACTCTGTCTCATGAAATAGTGTCAAGTGTCCTGGGTTCTGAAGTACTTGATAAGACAAGTACGAGCATTATCGGGTCTCGATATTTATGTCTATGTGACGTTACACAACTCCGCGTACGGAGTTGGCACCCGACTATGATCGGACACTAAGCACGTCACTCGTTTCCTAGGTTAAGCAGTTAAAACATGTTTACATTTAATTCCACAAGAAATCAAGTAAAATACTATGTCAATAATTACTGAGAATTGGCAAGCTTTACTTGTCCATTATTGCATAATTAAATCCAGAAAATAATTAGCGAGCTGCAGGGTTTGGCAAGGTACACTTGCCTGTGGTTCCGGCTATGTTTGCAGTTCTGACTTCGGCGGGAATTGCAGGCGGTACTCCGGTTGCTGAAACAAACATCACCATCAGATCCAGAAAATATCAATCAGCTAGAAACGCCTATCCTTGGGTCCAATTTGGAGACAAGGGCAGAAACGGCAGTTTCGGGTCAAAACGGGGTCCACATGCGGGCCCGCTTTGCACCGAAAAATGCGTCCGGGTCAACGGTCTCCAAATTTACCAAACTTAGTGTCAACAGGTCAGAAACGATGATACGAACCCAACGGAACTTCCAGAATTGGATTCCGATGAGCCGATCACAAAATCGCCCGTCGAGCAGGGCCTGCGGGGCCCACGACACGCGATTTTGTCAACGTTCTCAGAATCGAACCAAACTTGACCCACAGGACCAGCGTATCGCTACGAGTCCGATGGCGCAAGTTTTGTCTCGATCCGACGTGTGTACACAAAGTTAGGGCACGTTCTAGAAAGTACGGATACGGGGCGATGTCCGTGGATACGCGTTGATTCCGGTGTGCACGCACACCCGAATCAGCTTCCGCGAAATCCCACACATCCGTATCGACGAGACGCACGTATCTGTGAAGACCGCGCGCGACCAAGTCGTCCCGTTTGGCGGGGCATACTCAGTTCCGGGGTGAAACAGGGTCTGGATTTTTCCTATTTTTTGATCGCGGTGTGCGATCACCACAGGACACGATGCCCCGAACAGTTTGTCCGGACACCGAGAGGGTCATACAGGCTTTGCAACGCAATTTGCGGAATCAAAAACGGAGCTACGAGCAAAAAGATACACGCACCTGAAGGGGACCCGAAAACCAGGGCCAAATTGCGTCCGACACGTGTCCGACTCGTGTCGGACACAGGAACCGAGAATTAGGGTTAGGGTTAGGGATTGGCCTTGGGGATCCGGCGAGGGGCGGCGGAGACGGCGGCGCGCTGCGGCGGAGGGGCCGGGGGCTTCGCGGCGGCGCGCTGGGGACTCGCGGCGGCGCTGGGAGAGTCGCGGCGGCGGCGCTGGCTGCTGCTGTTGCCGCTGCTGCTGGGGAAAGGGGGAAGTCGGCGGCGGCTCTGCTGCGGGAGGAGGGAGGAGAAGAAGTCGGCGGCGGTCGGCGGAGACGCAGCGGCGAGCGGCGAGGCGTAGCGGCGCAGTGGCGGTGGTCGTGGCAGTGGCCGAGAGGGGAGGGGGGTTTTTAAAGGTGGCAGGGGGAGGCGGAGGAGGGGCGAGGTGGCCGGGGTCGTGGGCGAGGGTGGCGGGCTGGGCGCCGCGTGGCGGGCGGAGCGGCGCCGGACGCGGGCGCCGCCGGAGAACGCGGGGGGGAGACGGGGTCGTGGGTGCAGGCGGGTTGGCGGGTGCGGGTCGGGCGGCGGCGGATCCAACCCGACCCGCTGGGGCGGGTACTGGGCCGGGCCGGCCCAACGGGCCGCGGGCCGGTTGGATTTATTTAAAAAAATTTAATAATAATAATATTATTAATAATAATAATAAAACATTTAATAATTAATTAATTAAATAAATAGTTTTTAGGTATTTAAAATAGGTTCGGGGTCCGATAAATTCCAGAAAAATTGCCCTAAGTCCAGTTTTTCATTTTACATCCAAAAATATTATTTTCATAATATTTTAATATTGTTTAATATCAATTAAAAATCATTGAATAATTAAAACCCTATTTTTAAATTACAGAAAAATCCCAGAAAATTCCAGAAAATTGTGAAAAATCCAGTTTTGAAAATTTTGAAAAAATCAGGGGGTTTACAACTGTTGTAGTATAAAAATACCACTGAGTCCGCTTGAGAATCTGACGACTCTCTTCACAGCTTCCAGTATTCAACAACACACATCCTGCTCGTGAGCTGACTCAGCATCCCTACAGCAAGAGCTATATCAGACCTGGTGATACTCGCAACTTGAATCATGCACTTGAAGATTCTTGAGTACACCAACTGTCTGATGCTTTTCCTTGGATAAGGCTTCATCTTCATGTCACACCTGCGGAGTATCATCCCTGATATCCAAAGTGTGTGATCATCTCTTCATGCAGAGAGCTTGTGACTGAGCAAGCCCTCCTGGCATCCGAATTATCTTATATCCTTAAGGATGATATATGCAATCCCATATCCTGAGACTGACAAAAGGACATCTTTGTTTAAGTAACACTTCTATATCCGCATCTGGGATTAGCTAGTTGTCTACATAAATACAAAAAAATGACTCCTTTATTATCAGCAAATTTTGTGTACACACGCTTGTCTGTCTTGCTGATCCTGCGATAACTTTGACTAGATGTCTTGTCAAACTTCTACTGTCACATCCTGGAATTTGCTTCAGTCTATATTTGAGATATCATCAACCCGCAGACTGTCTTCAAACCTCAATGACAATAATTCTGACTGTTGTCCGTGAATCTCTCATGACTGTATTCCTCCATGACTTACTGTTTTCCCTTTATCTGATAAACAATCTGTTTATGAATAGCAGCAACGACAATCATCATCCTGATATATGACACCCTCAATGAGGTGACTAAGAACTCAATCTCCTGTTTTCTGAGAAAACTCCTAGGCTACAAGCCTAGTCTTGAACTGAACTGTTCTGGCTGTTTACATATTCTTCTACTGAAGATATATAAGCATCTAAAAGGTTTAGCTCCTTCAAGCAGATTGATCAACATCCATGTGTTGTTATGGGGTCAATCTCTTCATGGATTGCCTTATCTTAGCAGACTAAGTCTCTTGTCTTTATCGCCTCATCATTGGTAAGTGGCACGACCTCCATTTGATAGGTTATAAGATTATCTTTGGTCCTTCGACCTCTTGACTCTTCTTGTCACGTCCCAGTCCCAAAATATCAAAGGACTGGACACGTGGCAATGGCCAGCAGCACACACCGATGGACAAACCCAATTTAATGGATCCATCGGGGCATACTTAAGCTGTAGTACAACAATAAGGGTCTAGATATACTAATTTTATCCACAGATATGAATACAACAAATATCAGAATCATAAAGCAAGATCAATCTCAATAAAATATACACTCGGGAAATAATCCGATAATGAGTCTGATACAATAGTTAAGATACAGAAATAATGATAACAACTGCAAATACTGAGTATGGAACAATATATACTCAGAAGAAAGCCTCGGTGATCACTCGTCTTCTGGATCTGGTACTGCTCCAGTGCCTGCTCCTGATAATGCTCCTGCTAATGCTCCTGTCCTGTATACCTCGGGGTCGATCTCGTCTGCTAATCCTGGGGACATAATCCGGATCCAGGTCCTCAGGGGACATAGCAAGGTACAGATAATACAAGCCAACATAAATGCAGTAAAATAGTAAATGAAATAAACAGGGTAAATATGTAACCATCTATGTGAAATGCAAGTTAAGAGCATCACGAAAGCTCAGGCTGAGACCACTACAAGCTCTGTGTCTGGGAGCCGGTAGCAGTAATATAACTAGTAGAGTGCCTAGCTCTGATACAGAGTCTGAGGCCTCACAATAAATATAACACTAGTAGAGTGCCTAGCTCTGACATTGAGTCTAAGGCCTCACCATAATAAATATATATATAAATCAGCCTGTAGCCTGTGTGTCTCTTTCCACCCAATGTAATCACACGTCTCATGTCCATGATGCCTCATGTCCATGTCACGTACGATCATATCTAATGCAGCAAGTCATCTAATATCTATGAATAGAATGTCTATGTCATAAAACCTGTATCCTACATAGAATCACCATGAATATCTCAGGAAGATTATGTCTCATGAATAGTATCCTGGGTTATGATGTACTTGATAAGACAAGTACGAGAAATATAGGGTCTCGGTATCCATGTCTAGATGACGTTACACAACTCCGCGTACGGGGTTGGCACCCGACTATTAATCGGACGCTAAGTAAGTCACACGGTCCTAGGTCAAGCATGTACCACAATATATATATATAAGCCAAGAAAATAAGTAACAAGAACTGCAATGTTGGTAAGGTACACTTGCCTGGGGTTTGAATACCAACAGCTGTCCCTGTATCAGTGGATCCTGTATGTACTAAGATATTGGGTATTAGAACTAGATAATGGATAATATTAAGATATCACGTGCCAAGAGTAGGGTGAGTGTCTTGGATGTAAGGTAAGTGTAGGTTATTGTCACGCCCCAGTCCCAAATACGTAGGACTAGGAACACGTAAGCATGCCAGCCGCATGGATATGGTAACTCCAATATATGGAAACCAAATCCATACGTACGCTGTAATATGAATACAAAATCCACAAGTGGTATAAACATATGTCACAAGTCACAGGGTAAAATCTAAATCTCATCCACCAAAATTATATAGAAATAAATAACCAGTATCTATGAAACTAGATCTCAATAAGAAGTATCTAAGGATGATAGTTGGATGGAAACAAATCCACTACCAACTTGAATATAAGAGCAAATACAATATGAGTACAACACCACAACATAATATAAGAATACCAGCTATCCATCACAGCTCGAAGAGAAGACATCCTCGGATCACATGTAACCATCCAAATCTGCGCTCCTGCCAATACTCAAGAAAAGATACACCTGGCAGCGGACCAGGTCCTCAGAGGGATATAACAAGATACTTAAACACATGCCAATAAAGTACTGAAATAAATATCCAAAGGGGTCGCCTAACCGTCTAAAGTGAATGCAGTTAAGAACAACTTTCCCCACAAGTGAGCTATCTGGCTGAAAACTGGGATTTGGCATGGTTCTCTTTTGAAGATCCAGGGGCCCAAAGGCACGTCGTCTTTTGAACGGCGGAGGTCCGCCAATGTATATATATGGGTCATCACCACCCGTATCTCCAGCGGAGAATCCGGGCGTCACAGAAAAAGTGCAAAGGAGCTCAAATGCGGTACTTGTTGTTCTCCCCACCCAATGTTCTAAGCATGTCACATCCATGACATGATAACACCTCTAATAACTGCCAAGTTTACTAGCATGCAAAGTTTCTAACAGCAGTTATTCCTAACGCACGGCCCACACGTACAGGAGGCCAACCTGCACGCAAGTCCGTGATCTACATGAGACTCACAACTCGTGTAACAACTGTGTCACGGCCAATGAACCTAAAGATGCTACATGATGATGGGGTAGTCTCATAAACAAGGTCAATGCAATACATAAATAAAAATATATCGCGACGTCACCGTCGTGCACATTTTATATAACAGTTAAAATATATGAACTAAAGACAGAAAATAAAGATGCATGCAACATATGGAATATAAATAACAGTACAATGGCAAGGTATACTTGCCTGACAAGGAAGCTGCAATGTACCAATAACCTGCTCTAGAAATCGCGCAGAACAATCCAATATCCTATGTACACATAAATATAATATAATAGAATTATTAGTCATTACACTAGCACATACTCAACCACATTTACACTGGAATCAGGGGGTATACTAGGGGTAACACTAGTCATCTAACACGGTCAATTACGCATTGAATTATGCGGGTGTCGCATTTTCAAGTACTGTACGAAATCAGTCAGTCAACTGACAGGTGTCTATGCCAGTACGTTAGTGTACGCAAGGCAGACAAATTCACAATTTCTTAGGGTCAATATGGTCAAGGTAAGTATGGGATAGTCCACGATGTCCTAGGATCATACAGTCTGAATATTTAGTCATAATTATCAATTAGCATTTACTTACATATATATTCATATAACTATATAATAATATAACCATTAATTTATTTTAATTTATTTAATTCTGGAATAATTACTCTAAAATCTTATTTTAATCTTATTATTCTGATTTTTATGTTAATTCCTAAATTTTGTCCAAAGAAACTGAATTTTATCAACTCGAGACTCGTGGCACGCAAATCGAGGCAATCTGTTGACCAAAAAGTCAACCGATACAAACTCGACTTTCATGCATGATTTCTTGTAGATTTCAATATCAAAAACATACTGGAATTTACGGCTCGTTTGAATTCAAATTCGTTTGGGAATTATGGCACATACAAATTTTGTATTGTGCACCGATGGTTAAATTCTAACCTAAAAGTTCTACAGAATTAACAGTATGTAAATACTTCGAAATAAATTCTGGGAAAAATATATGTCGATGATCTCGACATCAGCTTTCCAAAACTTTAAACGGTTCATGATTCTGATTCCTGGTTCTCCCGGAATCGCAAAAATATCGAAATATGTCTATTTTCGGATATGCTGTGCTCTACGAATTTTTCAGAATTTAATACTAATAATTTAGAAAAACAATTTAAATTATCAGAAAGCTAACCTCATTATCGTTCTAACAAAAAAAAACTGGAGCGTGTTTGGAGTCCGGAGCTAGGAGATATCGTCTTTTTAATTCGTCATAACTAGTAGAAAATGAGGCTGAATTTATGACGAATTTTGACTATTTTTTGGACGAAAAAGAGAGGAATTTGGGAAAGAAAAATATGAAGGATGAGGTATTTATAATGGTGGACACTACTTAATTAAATACGAATAGGATTGGTTAATTTGGATAGGATTATGATGAATTTAAATAAGGATAGGATATGCATGAAGTTGATTTCCTAGTAGGTTCAGGATTTGAATTAATTTAAAATAGAGTTTGAATTTATCTCAATAATTTATAATCTTAAATATAATTAAAGATAATATAAATAATTTATAAAATCTTATTAATATCTATTAACACTAAATTAGTATCTATCTAATATTAAGACTATATATATCCAAATAAATCCTAAATAATTTTAAAATCTAAATAAATTTCTTAAAATTCTAAATAAATTATAAAAAAATATAATTAAATATTTTAAACTAAAATAAATATTTGGTAGGAACGACATGCAAGTATGATCGTATAGTAAATCATAGAAGTCCTAGAAATTTATGTTTTCTAAGTTTTAATTACCAAAAATTCTAGAAAAAAAATCTCCAAAAATCTAAAATAACCTAAAATAATTCTAAATGAATATTTATATAAGTAAATATATCAAGAAATTTATTTTCTAATTAAATAAGAGCATATTCTAAATAAATTCATCATATATAATAAATATAATAATATAAAATATACACAAAATACCTATTTTGGGTGAGGGAGTTTACAATCTATCCAACTTAAAATAATTTCGTCCTCAAAATTAAAATAAGACATAATTTGTTAAATCCTTCACATTCATACATAAGGTATGTCAATCGCAATCTCTTTCAAAAATTTAAATAACAAAATCTATTCGAATCTATCGCGATCACTTCAAAATTAATATAACCACTATTTAAATCAAAATTCAACCTGTCGTAATCTCTTCTCGATTTTTAAATAATCAACATCCAAATCTGACTCAAGTCTATATGACATCCCACATCAAAATTTATATCATAATTTTTAACTATCATAATCTCCTCTAGACTTTGAACAATAAACAATTCTAATCAAATCTTATTCCTATTCTTAACTTAAGAATTTTGTACTATTCAAATATTTAAACTCAATTTACATCCTCAATATTTCAAATAGGTGACCCAACAATCAAAATTGAACTTTTAATTCAAATCATCAAATTATAAAATTTAAATCTAATTAACCAATTGTTCAAGTCTAAAATTCTATATTTATCCTCAAAATTTAAATCGATGATTCATCCTTCAATATTCAAAATTTAAATCATGTGCTCAAAGTATAAATATTGGGTCCTCAATATCAAGATTTTTAAAATTCATTAAATCCTCATTATCTTAATCCCTCTTTTAAAATTCTCCACATTTAAAAGGACTTAATCTCTCAATCTAATCCTACTTGATCACAATCTAAAAGAATTCTTCTCAAGTTTAATACTGCAATTTCTACCCAACTTAGAATTTACCCATCTATCACATAAGGCTCTTACACTTAAGAAAAATATTCCTCAATTTATTTTCTCATGTCATTCAATCATCAAAACTTTAACACCAACTATATCATATATGATATGCCCTTAATCAATTATGAAAGATAGTCACCAAATAATATGATTGGCCTATGGGGTATATCTTGTACTATCCGTGTATCACTTATATCCAAGCACAAGATTTCGTCTTTCCGAAACAAGGGAAGACGGAAAGCAACGGAAAAGAGTTCAAGGAGGGTAATAGAATGGAAGTATGGAAATCAAAGCGTTTAAAGAATTCAAATGGGAATTGTCAAGACAGTTGTGGATTGAAATCTTAATTTGATAATTTCCTATTCGCATGCTCACATCGGTGCAGTTATGTACTTGATATGATATGCTTTGTCGTATCTAGAGGGTAAGTATATTCGTCTACTAATTACTACATATCTCAATCCACGTAAAGTAGTTATGCGAAAGGCGAACCAAGCGCACTAAGGTTAGCTAGACCCTAATACACTTATTCTGAAATGTATTATTGTGGGCCCCCAATAATACGTATGTCATGAACAAGCTCGATAAGGAATAAGCTTGCAAAAACTAGGCTATAATAGCAGCATAAGTCAAGGTATACAGCAAATATGAATACGCTAGATTATGATGAAAGGAGGTTCATAACAATTCAAATTCACAAAAACAAAAGCAAAATAAGCAATAATAATGAAAGACTACACAATCTCTACAGTTGTCATACTAATTCCTTGTCTAAGTCGCTAGTCGACCAATAGGGACATGGACCTCTAAATTCTATCGTCTGAATAAATACTGTCATCTTTGCTAGCATACAATTAATGTCATTCAGTTACACTTCATCAATGGATCACAGGGACTACGTGATACTAGGTGGTGAGGTATACTATCCAACTTAAAATAATTTAACTACTATTGTATTGCCTTAAGGATACCTACAAAAATAACCTTGCACATGTACATAGAACAGAAACTCTTATTAGGGTCTCCTATTGCATTATATAGGTAAGGGTCAAGTGCTCATAGAACAGGTGTCAATCGTAGGGATAGAAGAGTTACTAGCCGTTAAGGGAAAAGGAATTTAACTCGTATAGAGCTATGGGTACAAATTTCATGATTTAAAGCTAAGGGGTAATCATTAGGTCACAACCTAAGGGAACTACGCAAACTATCAAATCCCAACTATCACGCACAAAATTCAAAGTTCAAATTACCAAGCTATACCCTAGGAAACTACATGTCCTAACATAGAATAAGATTACTTGGCCTTCAATCATACGAGTTATGTGGCACGAGTTAAATGATGAAGAAAGAAGAATCATAATTTAGTCGTCACACAATTAGCGAACGCTAAGGTTACAGGGGGACAAGTTATGAAATCAAAAATAGAGGGCTCTAGATAGCATCATGGTTCTCTAAGGGGGTGGCATGCTAGTTGCCATGTTCGGGGTATGATCAAGGAAAATGGTTGATTATATTTCTCTAGGCTTCCTAGGGTGTTGTCTACTAGTAACAAGACAATGACATAAGTTTTATAGTTCTCTAATACTATCCAATTATGAGGGTTAGGTTCAGTCCTAATGTTCAATATTGGTTCTCCATTGGTTCCTCAATACTAGGGTCAAACATTATGGTAAACTTCTAACTAACTCTAGTAGTGTCTATACTACTCTCAAGTCTTCATAATACATCAGGGGGTAATGGTAAATCAATTCTAAAGATAAGGAATTCTAGGGTTTACTAGATATTCTAAACTTAGTGGTGTGTCTATATTCTCGTTGTATTCTTAATAGGTGTGCTACTCTAATTATCATCCTAATAACAGGGGTTCCTATATTCTAGCAGAAGGCCATATATACTCAAGGAACTTATTAGGGAAGTACAGGAATCAAGCAGGATACAATTGTTCGAATAGATCATAGAGGAGGAAGGTGAATCATAGTCAATTGTGGATGAGATCCTATACTCTAGTCCTATGTGCAGGCTTGTTCGGTACAGTAACGTAACCGAGACAATATGCTCTTGACCTACATGGGCCACCACAAAAATATGTCACGCCCCAGTCCCAAATACGTAGGACTAGGAACACGTAAGCATGCCAGCCGCATGGATATGGTAACTCCAATATATGGAAACCAAATCCATACGTACGCTGTAATATGAATACAAAATCCACAAGTGGTATAAACATATGTCACAAGTCACAGGATAAAATCTAAATCTCATCCACCAAAATTATATAGAAATAAATAACCAGTATCTATGAAACTAGATCTCAATAAGAAGTATCTAAGGATGATAGTTGGATGGAAACAAATCCACTACCAACTTGAATATAAGAGCAAATACAATATGAGTACAACACCACAACACAATATAAGAATACCAGCTATCCATCACAGCTCGAAGAGAAGACATCCTCGGATCACATGTAACCATCCAAATCTGCGCTCCTGCCAATACTCAAGAAAAGATACACCTGGCAGCGGACCAGGTCCTCAGAGGGACATAACAAGATACTTAAATATATGCCAATAAAGTACTGAAATAAATATCCAAAGGGGTCACCTAACCGTCTAAAGTGAATGCAGTTAAGAACAACTTTTCCCACAAGTGAGCTATCTGGCTGAAAACTGGAATTTGGCATGGTTCTCTTTTGAAGATCCAGGGGCCCAAAGGCACGTCGTCTTTTGAACGGCGGAGGCCCGCCAATGTATATATATGGGTCATCACCACCCGTATCTCCAGCGGAGAATCCGGACGTCACAGAAAAAGTGCAAAGGAGCTCAAATGCGGTACTTGTTGTTCTCTCCACCCAATGTTCTAAGCATGTCACATCCATGACATGATAACACCTCTAATAACTGCCAAGTTTACTAGCATGCAAAGTTTCTAACAGCAGTTATTCCTAACGCACGGCCCACACGTACAGGAGGCCAACCTGCACGCAAGTCCGTGATCTACATGAGACTCACAACTCGTGTAACAACTGTGTCACGGCCAATGAACCTAAAGATGCTACATGATGATGGGGTAGTCTCATAAACAAGGTCAATGCAATACATAAATAAAAATATATCGCGACGTCACCGTCGTTCACATTTTATATAACAGTTAAAATATATGAACTAAAGACAGAAAATAAAGATGCATGCAACATATGGAATATAAATAACAGTACAATGGCAAGGTATACTTGCCTGACAAGGAAGCTGCAATGTACCAATAACCTGCTCTAGAAATCGCGCAGAACAATCCAATATCCTATGTACACATAAATATAATATAATAGAATTATTAGTCATTACACTAGCACATACTCAACCACATTTACACTGGAATCAGGGGGTATACTAGGGGTAACACTAGTCATCTAACACGGTCAATTACGCATTGAATTATGCGGGTGTCGCATTTTCAAGTACTGTACGAAATCAGTCAGTCAACTGACAGGTGTCTATGCCAGTACGTTAGTGTACGCAAGGCAGACAAATTCACAATTTCTTAGGGTCAATATGGTCAAGGTAAGTATGGGATAGTCCACGATGTCCTAGGGTCATACAGTCTGAATATTTAGTCATAATTATCAATTAGCATTTACTTACATATATATTCATATAACTATATAATAATATAACCATTAATTTATTTTAATTTATTTAATTCTGGAATAATTACTCTAAAATCTTATTTTAATCTTATTATTCTGATTTTTATGTTAATTCCTAAATTTTGTCCAAAGAAACTGAATTTTATCAACTCGAGACTCATGGCACGCAAATCGAGGCAATCTGTTGACCAAAAAGTCAACCGATACAAACTCGACTTTCATGCATGATTTTTTGTAGATTTCAACATCAAAAACATACTGGAATTTATGGCTCGTTTGAATTCAAATTCGTTTGGGAATTATGGCACATACAAATTTTGTATTGTGCACCGATGGTTAAATTCTAACCTAAAAGTTCTACAGAATTAACAGTATGTAAATACTTCGAAATAAATTCTGGGAAAAATATATGTCGATGATCTCGACATCATCTTTCCGAAACTTTAAACGGTTCATGATTCTGATTCCTGGTTCTCCCGGAATCGCAAAAACATCGAAATACGTCTATTTTCGGATATGCTGTGCTCTACGAATTTTCCAGAATTTAATACTAATAATTTAGAAAAACAATTTATATTATCAGAAAGCTAACCTCATTATCGTTCTAACAAAAAAAACTGGAGCGTGTTTGGAGTCCGGAGCTAGGAGATATCATCTTTTTAATTCGTCATAACTAGTAGAAAATGAGGCTGAATTTATGACGAATTTTGACTATTTTTTTGGACGAAAAAGAGAGAAATTTGGGAAAGAAAAATATGAAGGATGAGGTATTTATAATGGTGGACACTACTTAATTAAATACGAATAGGATTGGTTAATTTGGATAGGATTATGATGAATTTAAATAAGGATAGGATATGCATGAAGTTGATTTCCTAGTAGGTTCAGGATTTGAATTAATTTAAAATAGAGTTTGAATTTATCTCAATAATTTATAATCTTAAATATAATTAAAGATAATACAAATAATTTATAAAATTTTATTAATATCTATTAACACTAAATTAGTATCTATCTAATATTAAGACTATATATATCCAAATAAATCCTAAATAATTTTAAAATCTAAATAAATTTCTTAAAATTCTAAATAAATTATAAAAAAATATAATTAAATATTTTAAACTAAAATAAATATTTGGTAGGAACGACATGCAAGTATGATCGTATAGTAAATCATAGAAGTCCTAGAAATTTATGTTTTCTAAGTTTTAATTACCAAAAATTCTAGAAAAAAAATCTCCAAAAATCTAAAATAACCTAAAATAATTCTAAATGAATATTTATATAAGTAAATATATCAAGAAATTTATTTTCTAATTAAATAAGAGCATATTCTAAATAAATTCATCATATATAATAAATATAATAATATAAAATATACACAAAATACCTATTTTGGGTGAGGGAGTTTACAGTTATGGTCATGGCTTAGTATCTTGGGGGTAGGTATCATATGATACCTAATGTGGTACCATGTACAAACAAGTGTGATATGTGTGGGGTAAATTAGAGTGTGGTATCCTAGGATGTATCAAGGTATTTAGAATACCAAGACACTAAAATATTAGAACTAGTATGAGGTAATACTATGATACTAAGGTAAGGTTGTGATATTAGGTATTGGATTAAGATACCATGGTGGTTATTTTATACTTGTGGTGATATCTTCATGGAACTACCGGCATGAGATTATTTTATACTTGTGGTTTATCTGACATCACGAATCTAGTTGGCTTTGCAGATTTAGGTTATTTATCTGATCTTCATAAAGGTCGTTCACAAACTGGATATGTATTTTTTAAAAGCAATGCAGCTATTTCTTGGCGTTCAACAAAATAGACAATGGTTGCTACCTCCTCAAATCACTCAGAAATATTGGCTCTCCATGAAGCAAGTAAAGAATGTATTTGGCTGAGTATCTCCTGTCACATTTCTCCTACCGCAGATACTCCAACTGTTATTCATGAGGATAATACATCATGTATTGCACAAATTCAAGGTGGATTCATTAAAGGAGACATGACGAAGCACATCTCACCGAAGTTTTTCTATACTCATGAGCTTCAGAAGAACTTTGATATTGACGTCCAACAAGTTCGCTCAAGTGATAATCTTACAGACTTATTCACCAAATCATTGTCAAAGTCAACTTTTCATAAACTAGTTCATGGAATTGAAATGCGGCGTCTTTATCAGCTGACTGTTCAATATCAACATCATCAGGGGAAGTGATTGTTTTCAGGGGGAGATACATTTTGTATGGACTATAACGCGTTGTACTCTTTTTTCTTAGTTATGGATTTTTTTTCCATTAAATTTTTCCTGATAAGGTTTTAATGAGGCAACATTAAGCGTGTCCAACACCTATATAAGTCATCATAAAGATTGTACTCTTTTCTTTCGCACAAATTTTGCCCTAATGGATTTTTCTGGCAAAGTTTTAGCGAGGCAATAGGCTTAGAGATGGTGGTCATCCAAAGAGGGAGTGTTAAAACGTGGGTTACTAAAGGGTTAAATTTTTTACTTTGTATTTTAGTCCCACATTGGTTAGAGATTAGTATTACACCTTCATTGGATTGTATAAATAAGGCCTTTGCCTCCCACTATGTGATTTACACGAATACGAGATCTTCTTTCCTATTTTCTTCTTCCTTCTTCTACGTTTATTCTAAAATTATGTTTAATGTTAATGTAATTTTTGTTTTTTTTTTATATTTAAATATTATCCAAGTTTTTTTCTTCATGACTTAAAGATAAAAGTTTCAAGCACGCAAATAAGCTAAGAGCCTCGAACTTGATTAGCTTATTAAGATTATCCAACCCAAGCTTGTATTCAGAGTCAAGCCAAGTCCAACCATAATGTATCAATAACTAATCAAGATCAAGCCAAGCTAAATTGCATCATTATCTTCACCAACAAACTTCAACCGCCCCTTGTTCGACTCGTAATGCATCCCTATCTTTGTCACCTCGACATACTGTAGCAATAGAACTCGGAACAAAAAGACATTCTAATTGTTGTAGAGAATACTCCTTTCTTCTCTCACATATGCAATAAGTGTTAGAACACACAACTGTAGCGATGCTGCCTACGCAGCTTCGTGCAACTGTGTCACAACAGTCCCGTAAACCCATAGCTCTGCACACGTGTCTGGCACGAACATGAGAAGTGCAAAGTGTACCATCAAAGCGTCATTTGCCCACGCAAGAGTTCGCGCCAAAGTGATTTTCTTCTGAAATTGGTGACAAAACAAATAGTTCGAACCAAATGAAATTTTCCATGAAATTGGTAACCAAACAAATGTTTGTTGAGAGATCTAAACATTATCCACTTGAAAAAAAAAATTCACAATGATAACCACTTAAGTTAACACACCTAATGTGTACATGACAATAAATGATAGTTCAAATATTAAAATATACATTTCTGACTCTGTCTCAACAAGAAATGGTGGAGCGGAATTACTAATGGTCAAACTCAAATAAACTCCAACATAATTGGGGATATAAATTATTTTAGTAAAACGGAAGCTGCATATCATTTAGCTTCATTATAATGGATCAAAGCATCCCGACACTTGACAAATAGGTCTCGTTTGGTTCACGAAATCTGGACCTTGAAAAAATAAATTCATTTATTTTTTTTCGTTTTGATGTCAAAGGAAATGAACTGGAAAAAAAATTGATTTCCAAGAAAAAGAAAACCAGGAAGAAAAGACTCACCACATGAATTCACTTTTCTACCTCCAATTATTCATTTTTTTTCTTCCAATTTTACGAATCTTTTCAAACACCGAAAAATAAAATCAACAAGAACTTCATTTTTTCAAAGAAAAAACAAAAACAAAAAATTGATTTCGCTTCCTACCCTCTTTGCGAACCAGACGAAGACTAGAAGAAAACATATAAAACCAAAAGTCACATTCTTGACAATTAGAAGAAAATAGCATTTATGTATACTCTATGAGAAAAAAACATGTAAATGAATCAGAATGTTGAGAAATAAGATTCCAGATTTTGATAAAATATATGCCGTCTATAAGAAAAATAAACGTGTTCATGTCACCAAATTGAGTGGCGAATGAGATCAATAATTTTTATTTGTTTTCCACAATTTGACAACTAGAACTGCTATGGATTTTGGCCCGTCACTAACCCGCAAGCCATGTGGCAGCCAGCGATTGGAGGAGGGGACGCGTTGTCGACAAGCATTTCAGCAGCATCAGCTCATGAAGATTGACGTAACGGCTGACAGTAGTTCTTGGCAACTTGCGCACAAAGGTGCGTAGATGTTTAGTCGGCTCTACATACAAACTAACTCAATGCGACAGAGAGAGAAAGGCTTGGATGACCACGACTACCTGCAGCGGAGCATACAAAACAAAGAACTCAAAAAGTTGTAGGTGGAAGCAGTGGTTTATTCGGTTTCAACTAAACCGAAAATCAAATTCAACTGGTCCTTGCAGTCAGAAAGAAAAGGTATAATTTCTCTGTCTGGACGGATGTTCTCGAAATTAAATTGCAGAGATGTGTGGGACAGTGAGCTCAAATGACATTGCAACGCAGCGTACAAAAGTCTCATACGTCTTGCCGGACATCTAAAAAAAAATAAAAAATAAAAAAAGTCAAAACCAAATAAACGAAAATTCTAAAAAAATCGAAACCGAAATCAGTTGGGCTACTGTTATAGTTTAATGAATTGGGCCCAAAGTTGGGACCATAGTTAAATTATATTTAAAATTATAATTTTTTTGCACACATTTTTTTTATTTTAAAGTTCTGACAAAAAATGGACTAATTGTTAAATTATCAAAATTAGACTTCAATACACATACATAGAATTGTTGTTTACAAAATATATGTATTTTTAATCACAAAATATGTATAGAATTGAGAGTATTTACATAATTGTATAAGTTTTATTCAGTTTTTCGGTTTTTAACCAAAAGCGAATTTTTATTTAGTATTTTATAATTGAAATCGAACCGAAATTATTCAAACCGAACCGAATATTCGGTTCGGTTTGATTTTCGGTCCAAAATCAAAAAATGTTCGTCCTTACGTGGAAGTACACTGAGAGTTTGTTGATCCTGTAGGACAAAAAAGATGGATGCAAACTTGAAATAAATTAAGTGTTGCGAGTCTATTACCGCCCTTAACGATCTTATGTAATAAATCCTGAGAACATGGAAGCCACAAAAGAAAAAAAGATTACAATCTGACTCCTGAAATTGAAAAGTTACAAAAGAAAAGATAACACAAAAGAGAAGTATGAAAACATTCTTCTCTGTGCGATCACAGTCGCTACAATTACATAGAACAAAACAAAAGAACAAGAGAAAGAAAGACTGAACAAAAGAAGGAAACTCATTGTTAGGGTAATGACGATCACCGTTGCTCAAAACAAGATTCATCTTATACGATGATATACTCTCAAGAACCAACAAGTTTATAGAATGAACTTCTAGAACGCTCTAAGTCACATTGGGGAAGAACTTGAAACTCCTCGAAACTTCTCTTATGTATGCGCGAAGATAATGGCTGGTCGCACAGGTAATCAAATGGCTGAAAGTATCTCTTTCTCTCTTCAATAACTCTCGATCGAAATAAATGGTGGAGCTCAAATATTTATATGGGATGTCTCCTACCAACCCCTATGGCAGCCAACGCATCATCATGCGCTAGTCACATCAGACTGCGCTGATACCGCATCGTATGCGTCGAAAGTGCCAGTCACATCAAATTGTACTGATAGCGTCGCGCGGTGCACGCCATCGCAACAGACTGCACTGACAGTATCCACAACTGTGCGGCACACACAATTCCGGGTAGAGTCCTACGTAGACCTTCACCACATTTTAATCTCATCCACTAAATTACAGTCCAATCCATGTAACATCTGGATGGTTCCATAGTATAAAACCATATATATATATATATATATATATATATATATATATATATATATATATATATATATTGTGGAACCTCTAATGCTTAAAGTTTTCTCCTTTTTATTATTATTATAAGAAAGAATGAAAGCAGACGCATCAATGAAGAAGCCACCGGAGCAATCACATATTGGTCAATTGGCCTCTCTTTATTCCTGATAATAACTTTACATATAAAAGCTTTCTTGGTTAATTTATTAAAGTTTATACCGCTACATCTACACTCCATTTGATTGTGACGAGGTTTGATGTTTTCCTCTACGTACCTGCATTATATCAATGTCCATGTTATGGACTCTTACCGAACTCATGCAATGGTATAATTTTCCTTTAATTTGCTTAAAATAATTGTGATTACACTAAACTATGGAGGATTATATATTTATATTATTCTTATATAATTCTAAGCGATAAAGATTACATAATTATATAAGAATACAATAAATATGTAATTTTCAACCCTAGTTTACGACGGCCGTGGTCTAGAACAGACATGATGATGATCCAGGACCCAAAGACTAAAAATATTTGGCTGTGACACAATTTCCTGAGCTGATGATATCAAAAATATGACTGAAGAATTGTGAGATAAGCATTTGGTGTTGGGGACCCGATAGAGTAGTATTGGGTCATGAATATAGCAGTAGTCTTTCCAGTTAGATCGCGGATTTGGAGTGCCGAAGTGGCTAAAATCGAATTTTGGACCACTTTATATATTTGATTGGGTGATTGTAGACAAAATTTATTTGATTTGATATGAAATGTAAATCTTGTATGTCACGAAATCAGAATTTTGACATCGAATTTTTTTTCTCCGAAGGGAGCGCGAAAGTAAAATTTTTTTATTCCCACTTCGTACGTTTGATTGGAGGACCACTTTTTCTTTACTTTAAGAAAAAAAAAATACTATTCATACAATTTTAACAAACGCTATACTTTTTCACTCATTTCAACAATCAACTAAACACTAAACTTTAAAAAGATTTACTTCTATCTTCCATTTCTTCAAAACACCAAAACAATATTTTATTTTATTTTATTCCACTCTACCGTAACATGTATGTAAAATATAGATTTTTAAATTTTACACTTCGTTGCAGCCTACTAATTCTTATTCTTTGTTTAGCACAAATGCTGGAGTCCTTGTGTTTGTATTGGCAGTCTTCTGTACATTTATGGTCCAATTATAAGTCCACATTTCCAAGTTGAATATGAAATATATTTGGAAAATTCAACACAAAAGGCTACAAGTTTTTCATTTGTTGTAAATGTTAGACTAAGTACTCTCTCTCTCTCTCTCTCTTCGTTAAAATTATATAAATGGTCATATTATTAATATTCCCTCAAAAGTCGCATTACATAAAATCGACATCACGATCGTGAAATCGACAACATATGTCCTTTTATTGGTTGGAACGTGAGATTCACAAAAACTAGTTTCCTCCGCTTTCATCGGTTAAACATTTCGGACTAATAGAAAACCAACACGTGGTTTTGGTTCACGCATCGGTCCCCCTTGATCTATAATGAATTATATTTTAACAATTCATACTCGAATCAGACTCTTCAATTGTCCAGATCGTTACAAGTTGCACCAATTTTAATGAGAATCAGAGATTAATATTATATTATTTTAATATATTTCTACAGATTGAAGAAGTATTCATGAGTGAAAGTTAAATTGTATAAATTTTAAATCCATCTAAAATATGCGTCAAAGAATATTTAAATTTTAAACATAGGTTACTGGCTATAATATCCTGTTACTGGCTATAATATTTATATTTATATCATTTTAATATAATTAGTGCGCGTCACTAACACTTGGTAGAAATAACAGACCGACCCGATCCAATAACAGCCATAACACTAATTGTTTGCAGTTGATTATGGAATCAAAATGTAGCAAATAAAGAAACCAATCCCAACATTCTTTGGGGAAAAGCACCACCTGGTATATTCGGATCAAACTAGAATAAATAGTAGCTTCATCTTCGCCATTCTCATATTTTGTAGAGAGAAGAAAAAAAGAAAGAAGAGTTGCTGCCATTTTTTTTTCTTCTATAAATACCAGTAAACCTCCCTCCACTTGGAACTCATTCCTCACTCTTCTCCTCCTCCACTAGGTCTCCAAGAAAAAGAAAAAAAAAACCCCATCTTTCTTTTCCAAGATCGCATCTTTCTCTCCAAAAATCTAATATTTCCTTCGTAATCTAGGGTTTTAGAGATGACTCGCGTGGAGAAGCTGGCGTCGATCGATGCGCAGCTGCGGCTCCTGGCGCCGGGGAAGGTGTCGGAGGACGACAAGCTGGTCGAGTACGACGCGCTCCTTCTCGACCGCTTCCTCGACATACTACAGGACCTGCACGGAGAACAAATCAGAGAGACGGTATAAATAAAAATGCGATTTTTAGCCCTAATTTTGATGCTACTTTTAGCCCTAATTTGACTTGCTCAACATTTTCGGTCTCGATGGTTTAGTGGTATGTGAAAAAGATTGGAACTTGAAATGGTAGTTTTTTTTATAGTGAAATTACGTAGATATCTCCTTTTAGACCTAATTTTGATGCTACTTTGAGCCCTAATTTGACTTGTGCATTTTGGATCTTGATGGTTTACTTATATGTGAAAAAGATTGGAACTTGAGTTGTGATGGTAGATTTTTATAGTGAAATTACGTAGTAGCTTCTTTCGATGAAAACCCATTTTGATGCAATTATTTGTTCTAGGTATATGGATAGGTAAGATATTTATTTTGTTTATGGTTTGTCAGGATTTAATAAGAGTCACAAAAATGCTATATTTTATGGACATACGACATGGTATAGATACTGCAACATGGACAGAGCACCGTTTTTGGCATGTGATGGCGTATTTTCTAGTGTCCTTTTCATGTGTAGTATGTGTCATGCTAGAAAGAACGGACACCCAAAAATGTGGGCAGTGTTGTGTCGGGCACAACCAGGACACTCCAAAATACGTCAGGACACACCCAAATAGGTGTCATGTCCTTAATTTGTTGTGTTGTATCCGTGTCCGTGCAACACATGTCTCACATCACCATGTTTGGAGTGTCCCTCTTCGAAACATAATTGTAAAATTCCATTTTGGCACAGTTACAGGTTTGCATTGTGCTCATTGAGATGCGAACAAGATGATGAATATAATTTGTCTACGTTTAGGAAAAGAAATTTGTTACATTCCTTTTCACTTTGTATGAAATGATTTTGTTTTATAATTTTGCAATAAGCAAATATAGGAGACAGATAGGTTCTTAAATTCTTATTGTTTCGGAATAACGAGCAGAAGATCAATCTAAGAAATAGTTCTGTTCGTGTACATTAGGTCCAGGAATGCTATGAACTGTCTGCTGAGTATGAAGGGAAGCATGACCCGAAGAAGCTAGATGAACTGGGAAATGTGCTGACAAGTTTGGATCCGGGGGACTCCATCGTGGTTAGCGGCTCATTTTCACACATGCTCAATTTGGCTAACTTGGCTGAGGAAGTCCAAATTGCCTACCGGAGGAGGATTAAGCTGAAGAAGAAAGGAGATTTCGCTGACGAGGCTTCTGCAACTACTGAGTCAGACATAGAGGAAACACTCAAAAGGCTTGTTGTGCAGATGAAGAAGTCTCCAGAGGAGGTTTTTGATGCACTGAAGAACCAAACAGTTGATCTTGTTCTTACTGCACATCCAACTCAGTCAGTCAGGAGATCTCTGCTTCAGAAATATGGAAGGTTTGTACATCATTTTTTTGGGGAAAAATCAAACAGTGCAATGTCAAGTTATTTCAAAAGTTTAATAGAGTACTTATTTGATAATTTAGTCCATTATCGTGATGCATGGTACTATGGTATGATGCATGGTACGATGGTAGTATTGACTTGTTGATGATACGATAAACTTTCTGATAGCTAATACTTTTGGCAGCTTCTATTAAATTCTACAAAATCATCAATAATTGCTCCAGCACCAGACTACAACCATAATGTTTACTACTAATAAACTTGATTACAGAACCCAAATAACCTAATAATGTTATAATTTCAGTCTTATGGAAGGAACGAGTATTCCCATATGCATCTCTTAATCTCTTAGTTATTCATTTTCAATATTTAATCTCCATCTAAATTATCTCTCCCACAATCCCACTTGGTTACAATATGGATAAGAGTGTAACCTCCATACGAATGACCTAAATATGATTCCAATTTTTAAGCTTTTAGAACTTAAAAGCAATAACTAAATCATAATTGGAATTGATTTAGGTTCATTTTCCCTTGAATGGTGTCTTTGCTCCTCCTTTCCCCAACTTGGTTGGGTATTGTTCACAATTGATGTCTCTAAACCAAGGTTCACAGTATCGGTATCGAAGCCTTCCTATGAGTATCAGGATCGACAGTATCGAAAGCAAATAATTATCAATAAATTATTAAAATTTTAGAAAAATATTTTGTACATTTAGGCATAATTTGAAGTATTTTCTGTGTTATTTCTTAGTAGTTTTAAAATTGAATAAATAGTAATCAACCTTGCCGATTGATTTACCTACGATAGATAAGTTTTCTTCTTTTACATGTTTTTACAACCTTACTATGTTTTTACACCATTGTTAATTGGTCTTTTCGTTCAATTTTCTTTGCTGAATTGACTAGAAAATAGACTCCAATGTCGGTATTGATCAATATCGATTGGTATCGGATCGGGACATGTCAAACCGTATCGGTATTGGCCAATACTGCAAACTATGCTCTAAACAAGCATCCCTTGTTAGTTACATAGAGACTATTCAAGAAAACTCTCAAACACCACCTAGGGGTCTAGTACTATATGGGAGGGGAGGAGTGGGTTGCTTCGAATCCCAGCCCGGACAATAAGTACATGGGAGGGCGTTTTGGTGCTAGTAGCCCAAGACATGGACGGTTACTAGTGATAAAATAAAACCTGCCACACAGAAATCCATTTGGACTGTTTATAGTTGACAACTTAAGATCATGTCTCATGCTCAGTTGTTGGTAAAATGTGGAATTCTGATCTCTATCCTTATGGTGTAGAAAGCGCAGTTACATTACTAGGTCAGTCTAAGGCTGGTTATCGACTAATCAATAACTCGGCTAATAATCACAATCACAAATCAACTTGAATTTGTTATTAACGAGCACATGATTAGTTGAATAATCGGCCAATTATTTGCTGATTAATGAGATTTTTGGATCACTAGGCTTGCATGAATGTCCTCAAACGCTAGTAAGGAGTGCATATATATATATATATATATATATATATATATATATATATATATATATATATATATATCATGCTGCTGAATAAGCACCAACCAAAGTTTGGAGGACCTACTACATCTGAAATTGCAGAAGAGGACAGAACCAAGAGAACCCAAGAATTTGGCAGGATTCAGAAATCTTGTAAGCATACGATTTAGTTAGATCTTGGAAATAATAATATAAAACGACAAAGCCTTTGTCCCAATTCCTGGGTCGGCTGATTGGTTTCTCTTCTTCCATTCGACTCTATCCTTTATAACGCTAACAAAACCCATATCCTTCTTTAGCACTCCAAACCATGTTAGTCTAAGCATACCTCTAGTCATAGTGGCTGCATTAACAATTATATTATTGCTCATCCTTACGGAGGCTTCTATGGGTCTACCTTTTCATACGTCCAAACCAGCTAATTTGATTTTCCTTCATCTTTTCCTCAATTTACATCATATCTAACTTCCCACAGACAATTATACTAACTTTTTGGACATGATTCTTAATTGCTCAATACTCTGATTCATAACGCATGATAGATATTATAGCATTTTTGTAGAAATTTTAAATTCAGAGGCATCTTGCGATCACAAAGTATTCCAGAAGTGTTCATCCATTTCTAGTTTTCAACCATCATGTTTTAATTCTGTGCATGACATCTTTTTCAATCTTTCCATAATGATTAATGATTGATCCTAAACCGAAAGCTATCACTCTTCGGTATCTCTTGCCTATTTATATGGACTCCTCTCTCATTTCTCTTTGATGTTGGATCAAAATTACATTACATTTCATATACTGTTTTCATTCTATTAATCCTAAATCCCTTAGATTTCAAAGTCTTTTCACATTTCTATTTAGCATCAAATCCTTCTCTAGTCTCATCCACCAACACAATATCATCAGTAAATATGATACACCATGGAACCTCCATCCGGATATGTTTAGTCATTTTATCAATAACTATCGCAGAAGGGTAATGACTCAACATTGATCCTTGATGTAAACCAACGGTAATAGAAAACAAGTTACTATCTCATGCAGTTGTTCACATGGTTGTCGTAACTCAATCATATATATTCTTAATAGTCTCAATATAACTACTAGAAACTTGTTTTCTTATTCAAAGTCCATATTATCAAAGCTTTCTCTAAGTCAATCAAAAGCATATGTAAATATCTTTTTTTCGCTCATTGACTTTTTTATTAAGTAAATGACTTCCATAGTAGATGTTCCGGACATAAAACCAAATTGATTCTTTGAAATTCCCGTCTTTTTTCTTAATTTTTGTCCAGACACTCTTTTATAGTTTCATGGTATGATCACAAGCTTAATTCCTCGATAGTTGTTACAACTTTGTATATCTATGTTGTTCTTATATATGGGTACTATAATATTGTTTCTTCATTCATCCAACATTTTCTTAAACCTTAGGATTTTGTTAAATAATTCAGTAAGCCAAATTAATCCTTTCTTCAATAAACATTTTCAAACTTTAATAGGAATGTCATCATGTCCTACCGTCTTTTCATTTTTGTATTTTGATATTTTCTTTAATGCATTCCTAACTTCATAAATCCTAATTTTATGCCAATAACAATATGACGACTCATCCTGAGGTAACTCTGAATCTCAACTAAGCTTTTCTCTGTTGCTCTTATTAAGTAGCTTGTGAAAGTAACTCCTCTACCTCTCCTTAATATTATTTCTTTTACTCATACCTTCTGGTTCTCGCTCTTGATACACTTAATATTACCCGAGTGTTTGCTCCTCATTTTCCTGTTCTTAGCAAGCTTATAAATATTTTTTCTTCCCTCCTTAGTTTCTAACTTTCTATATAAATAATCATGTCTTAGATTTAGCTTCACATGTTGCTTTCTTAGCATCATTTTATTTAGATTAAAACGGTGGCATACCTTCTCCTCCCTGCATGCATTGACCCCTTCCATTCTAACAAACCCTACTTCTCCTTGTGTTTATAGACTCCTTGTGGATCCAACACAATCCTAGCTTCCTGTTTTGCTCCGAAATAGTAATATAATCTTTTCAATATGAGTAAATGAGATCTCAGGATTCTATGATCTTGGCCACAAGTCTACATTACAATAAGTAGACTACTGGTATCTGCCTAGATCATTTTTTTTCTAGGTCTGAAAGTCCATGTAGAATGAATCTAAATTGAGAATCTCTGGTTCTCAGTGAAGAAATGGCATCAAAATATTCAAAACACACACCGGTTACAGTGGAATCAATTTAGGGAGTCCTCGTACATGGTACAAGGATAAAAAAATCACATTATAATTTTAGTCATTTTCTTTATGCATGCAACTGGATACTCTTAGCAGTTGCATCAAAGTACATGGTAATGATAGTATCGAGTTGATTAATTACATAATCACAAAATTTATATTTTGAAAAGTACCCTTACATTTGAGTCTTTTAAACCAGGATAAGAAATTGTTTAGCGCAATTGTATGCCAAAGATATTACTCCTGACGACAAGCAGGAGCTTGATGAGGCTCTTCAGAGAGAGGTACCCCCACTATCATCCTTTTTGATACTTATGCATTCATTTGGTTGAGAAATTGTATCATTGCTTCTTATCTGAATTTTGTCTTGCTAACATAATTTATAAAATTTTCCCGGGACCTGAAGAAGAGGACCAGAAAACATATGTAAGCTATAGATATATGAATTTACAACTCGCTGTTGAAAGTGGCGGTTGTGTCAGCTACTTTTGTGGCTAACTAATAATCCCATTCAGCAGTCTCTACAAGACAAGTCATCATTTGAACAGAATTAGCCAAGTCTTCCTTACTGTATCATTCTATTTTTTATGATGTTTCAACTTTCAACACCGTGTCAATGTGTCAAACACCATTGGGATGTGGCTACTGTTGATCAACATATTTTGGTGTTTGAATTAAACTAGATAGTAGTATGGTTGTTCATCATATTATTTCGTCCTCCGAACTATATAATATTTTAGAATATATTCCCTGTCAGATTATCATCTTTACTGAAAGAAGTGTATTCTGACACATACACAACATTAGTCATGCAACGGCTTTTTCATATAAAAACTTTCTAGATGAAATCAATTCTGAATCTATCTCAATTTGTTTGAATCATTCATGCAGAGTAGCATGTGAACTCATACATGTGTATATTTTCAGGTTCATTGCAATTATTAAATACCTTATACGTAAGAAATTTTAAATGTGTTCTAATGAAGAGAGCTACATCTTGTAACCCTACTAGTCCCTCTCCTATTAAGTCTATGATTTAATACCCTACGTCAGATCCTGGCATTACTGACCCGTTCTGAAGACATGGCAGACAATTTGAAATATTATCATGATAAACAGTATCCTCAAAGTATGTTACACTTCAAAACTACCTCCACCAGGTAATTTGATCCATTTCAGGTTATGATACACATGAAAACTACATCCACCACATAAGTTACCCAATCTTTTAGACGGGTTTAACCATCCTTGAGGGTTGGTCACAAATTCATCCAGAAATCATTCCACTGACCACATAAAAATATGGCCAATCTGTCACTTCTGTTTTTTTTTTTCCCTTTCATCTTCTGTTAGAGAAGATTTTTCTTTTCTATATAATGCCCACAATCCTGCTTTCTTATTCTTTTAATATGCCTATGATTTTCCATTCCCGTTTCATGTCCATTTTTTCAGATTCAAGCTGCCTTCAGAACTGATGAAATCAGAAGAACTCCTCCCACACCACAAGATGAAATGCGTGCTGGGATGAGTTATTTTCATGAAACAATATGGAAAGGTGTTCCTCAGTTTTTACGCCGTGTTGATACAGCTTTGAAAAACATTGGGATTAATGAACGTGTCCCTTACAATGCTCCTCTTATTCAGTTCTCATCATGGATGGGTGGGGATCGTGATGGTATATCTCTCTACAACTGACAATTAAAGTTCTGATTCTCCTGAATTTTTGTAATCTTTGTAATATCTCAAGTTTTTAGCTGCATAATATCATACATAAAGTGATAATTTCTAGAAGGAGCAGGGTAGTTGTCTCAGCATTAGGACTTTCACATGCAAAAAAATATTTTCATTTGTATTAGTTGCTCAATCCGTTTCCCTAGAATAATGTGCAACATAATTATTGGAAATAGCACCTTCTTGGATGCTAGGGCAAGTTTGCTGTCCTCAACTGTAAATTTTAGTCATCCATATTATACTACTATGAGTTGTATTTATTTCAAATTGCCCACTGGAGAAAAGGTTATTCATATTTCAATCCTAATTTCGGCAATCTAATGTCTCTGCACTTTGATATAGGAAACCCTAGGGTGACTCCAGAGGTTACAAGAGATGTATGCTTGTTGGCTAGAATGATGGCTGCAAACTTATACTATTCCCAGATAGAGGATTTAATGTTTGAGGTAGTGAAAATGTTACATTAGTTGAGTTATCATTTATTGTGTATTATAGTATCATTATACATATTATGGGCATGCAATTTATAAATCACCTATATCATTTTAATTTCTTGCAGTTATCTATGTGGCGCTGCAGTGATGAACTCCGTATCCGTGCAGATGTATTACACAGTTCCTCCAAAAAGGATGCAAAACACTATATAGGTTTTTTTTTTCACTATTTCTTCGTATTTTTAAGTTACGTCACAATAGTCATATTTTGTTTTTAAATTAAGTCACAACAATATGTATTGTAGGTATTTTAGAAGTAGGTTACAGTATAATGCATACATGCATGTTTCCATGATCATTATCTAGATATGTATTGTAAATAAGTATGAGAATGAAATATTATTCATGACAGTGTTCTAAAATTTGGTTGCCTATGCCCCTCGAGACAGAATTCTGAGTCTCCCAGGTCTGTGCTATTTGTTCTGGGTGGCTGGCCCATTACTCGTCCAACTTGTTCTAGTTTTAACCAACCTAGAGCAGTCTATTCCTCACGGAAATTACGTATAATGATTGCTTCATTTGTTAAAATCTCTCTCTATCTTGGAGTACATGGATGGTGAATAATTGTTGGTTCATTTGTCTAGTTATATATTTATAATTTCGTTTTAGTACTAAAATATATATAATATCGTGTAAACCCCACTCAAGCCCTGTGATCTCCTCTATGCTCTATGCCCCCTCCTAGCTACGTAATACCCGCATTGGTCTTTCATAACATTGGTTCACGACAACCAACTGATCATGTGAATACCAAAAATATTTGAAATCAAACATCATAAATGGAGATCTTTCAAAGACATCGCATATTAATGGACAATAACCAGTTGTTCACTTGAGACACTCCCCAAGGCACCCCATAACCTTAACTGAAAATCTGAAACCCTCCACTTGTTTGAAAACCATTTTTGAGATATTCTTTTTCATAATCCACAATTCTTAGACCGTTGCATGCAAAATGTCACTAGAGCTAATGCCAAACGTATGAAACTTGAAATATATTCTCTTTGTTGTATCTGTTTTAGGAAGACTTGCACTTGCTGTTATGTTAGCAAAAAGATTATGCTAGCAAAAAGATTTAGTTTGTATTATAAATGCTTTAGTTACTTCTTGTGTGCAATTTTAAAACCTTACAGATGAAGTGTCTTGTTTGGTGGCAAACTCTGATCACCTGAAATTTTCATTATCCCTGTTTTCTAAAACCCAAAAGAACTTCCTACTACTGAAGCTGATGCATATATATTTTTTACAATAACAAACCTTTGTTTCAAAAGCATAGTTTGCAGTATCAGACGATACCGATACGGTCGATACCGATATGGTATTGTATATATCGATCTGATACCTACCGCTATCAATACTGATCGATACCGGCGTTGGGATCTCTTTCTCAGTTAATTCGGCAAAAGAAAAATGAATGAAAAAAAGACCAATCAACAAGGGTGTAAAAGCATAGTAAGGTTCAAGGTTGTGAAAAGCGCTAGGCGGTAGTCCCCCTAGGCGGCCGCCTAGATGTAGGCAGTTCAAAACACTAAGCAGTAAAAAACGGTTATATATCGGTTATATAACCGATACATAATGGTATCGGTCCTGGACCGATATTTTTTTGCAGAAATATCGGTAAAATATCGGAATCGATATTATCGGCCGATATGGCCGATATTGTTCGAAATATCGGTTTACAAAAACCGATTTCTCACGGTTATGGTTTTGCTACAGAAAAACCGATATTGAATGATATGACATTCTGGTTTTGCTACAGAAAAACCGATATTGAATGATGACATTCACATCAATGGAGAATGGAGATTACATCTTCTGCCATCAAAATCTTCATGCATCAAACTTATTCAGAGATGTAGTTCCTCAAGTGATCTACTTTATCTTGGATCTCTTGAATTTCTCGACAATATGTATACTTTCTGCATATTTTATAATAGAAAACTATTAAGTGTATTGTTCATATATAAAAATTGTGTTAAAATGCAAACCGATATTTACCGTTATAAAACCGATATATCGGTGATATATCTATAACTCTACTGGACCGTTATTATGAAAAAACCGTTATTAACTGCCAAGTCAAAACATCTATAAAAAAAGTCAAAAAATCTGATAAAAATTGCATAAGAAGTTCATAAAACCCCATAACATGCATAGTCGGAGGTCGGGGGGACTAGGCGGGCGCCTAGGCGGGCATCGGGCGGACACCAGCCGCCTTTTAGAACAAAGTAAGGTTGTAAAAACATGTAAACGATGAAAACTTATTTATCGCAGGTAAACCAATCTACAAGGGGGACTATTATTTCATTCAATTTCAAAACTACTAAGAAACAACATAGAAAGTACTTAAAATTATGCCTAAACATATAAAATATTTTTTTCTAAATTTTTAATAATTTACTAATAATTGTTTGTTTTCTTATACAAAAAAAAAAAATGATACTCCGATCCGAAACCACCGATACTGCCAATACCGCCGATCTGGATACTCATAGGGAGGATCCGATTCCAATATCGATACTCCGAACCTTGCTCAAAATTTTGGGATTGGCTACATAGAATCATTGTCTTCCATTTAGCTACAGGAAGGACCATATCCTCTTTCGTATAGTGAAACCTTTATGATTTTCTTACCTAATTAGATGTCTTGTATTTTTGTTTATTTCTGTTGATGCAGAATTTTGGAAACAAGTTCCTCCAAGTGAGCCTTATCGTGTCATACTTAGTGACCTGAGGGACAAATTATATCAGACACGTGAGCGAACCCGCAATTTATTGTCAAGTGGGTACTCTGACATTCCTGAGGAGGCAACTTTTACCAATGTTGAGCAGGTGCGTTATTTCTTCACTGTCACTGTAATTAATATGCTAGGGACAAAGTTCACCCCTGTAATTCTCGAGTATGATTTTCGTATGACAAGATTTTTGTGTTGGGTATATATGATAAAATGATTTATTATGCAGAAAATAAGTGGAAATAAAAACCCCAAAGATCTTTTCTTCATACATATTTAAAACACAAAAAAAGACTTAATAGGAATTTTCTATCATTATAAAGTGATTAATTTACAATTATAACAGATTAAACTTGGTCCCGAGTAATATTTTCACTAAATTTTGGTATAGCAGCAATTGGATGCTTTTATTAAAAAAAGTGTGTATATACTTGTTTTTATCTGAACTAAAATTACATATTCGTCAGTCTTTATTCATTATTTGATTGCAGGAAATGTGTGGTTTGACACTTTGAGTAAAGGACATGCTCTTCTGATTTGATGTAATCATGAAAAGTGTATAATTATTTACAATACAAGTACCCAATTCCACGACTTCAGGGACGGTTCAATCCAACAGATAACTAACCTGTATATACTTTGATTTTCCAAGTTATATCACAAAATATTTGGAGAGACATAGTGATCTGTGGATCTCCATATCCTATATACTCTTATCTCACTATCACACATCACATTTCCATATGTATATTCATTTCTATAGATACTTGACATGCTATGTTGCACGGTAACGAAAAAGACACAGTTTGGACACATACATGTACTTTTGGAGTCTGTCCTTCCTATCTTGCATGGTATGGTAGAAGATCTTTCTCTTATTTTTTTTCCTTGTCTTTTCTTTTCTAAATCAAATTATCTTCCCTTCTCTTGCAGTTTCTGGAACCCCTTGAGCTCTGTTACAGATCACTCTGCAGTTGTGGTGATAGACCCATTGCTGATGGAAGCCTTCTTGACTTCCTGCGTCAAGTTTCAACATTTGGCTTATCACTTGTAAGACTTGATATCAGGCAAGAATCTGATAGACACACCGATGTAATTGATGCTATCACTAGGCATTTAGAAATTGGATCCTACCGTGAATGGTCTGAGGAACGGCGTCAGGAATGGTTGTTGTCTGAGCTTAGTGGAAAACGCCCTTTATTTGGTCCAGATCTTCCCAAAACTGAGGAAATTGCTGATGTTTTAGACACTTTTCATGTTATTGCGGATCTCCCTTCTGATTGCTTTGGGGCCTATATTATCTCGATGGCAACTTCTCCTTCTGATGTGCTCGCTGTGGAATTGTTGCAGCGTGAGTGTCATGTTAAAACCCCACTTAGGGTTGTACCACTGTTCGAGAAACTGGCAGATCTTGAAGCAGCTCCTGCAGCTATAGCCCGACTCTTCTCGATAGACTGGTACAAAGATGGGATCAATGGAAAGCAAGAAGTTATGATCGGATACTCAGATTCTGGAAAGGATGCTGGACGTCTTTCTGCAGCTTGGCAGTTATATAAAGCTCAAGAGGAGCTTGTAAAGGTCGCCAAGCAATATGGAGTGAAGTTGACAATGTTCCATGGTAGAGGGGGCACTGTTGGCAGAGGGGGTGGTCCTACTCATCTCGCTATATTATCTCAGCCACCAGAGACTGTCCATGGATCGCTTCGTGTTACAGTTCAAGGTGAAGTTATTGAGCAATCTTTCGGGGAGGAGCATCTTTGCTTCAGAACACTACAACGATTCACTGCTGCTACTCTTGAACATGGGATGCATCCCCCAATTTCTCCTAAACCAGAGTGGCGTGCATTGTTGGATGAGATGGCTGTTGTGGCAACCAAGGAATATCGATCTATCGTCTTTCAAGAACCACGCTTCGTAGAGTACTTTCGCTCGGTAAGGAGTCTAGTTTCTTGTTGATTGCATTACCCAGTGGTATTTTGTGACTTTAGCTTGGAGAGCATGAAGGATCACCATATTTTTGTTGACTCATAGATGATATAGCTTTAAAAATAATTATTCCGCTAGTTTATTTAATTTCCTGAAAAGCTACTGTTTACATAGAAGGTTCTCTGTTAGAATTTTACTGAACAAGGCTACTGCTTATGCTCAAAAGTTCTCATATTAGAACTGTGCTCCTTGTCTCAAAAATAATAGTAGCAAGTAAATAAATAAATAAATCTTTGCAAAATATATGCCAGTGGACACGTGGAAAAACAACAGACTTGAACTCAATAGGAGCCTGCCAAATTATATATAATTCTAGGATCAGATTTAATAAAAAAGGTAGGTTTTTTTTTTCTTATTGGTGGTCATCTGTTTTAGAAGATAATTCCTAGTACATCTGAAGGAAACTGCTTGCTAATGATTTACCTCATAATATTAAAATATTTATCCTTCTTTCTTATTCTGGGAGGCTGCCAAATTATATATAATTCTGGGATCAGATTTATTTAAAAGGTAGGGCTTTTTTTTTTTCCTTCTTGATGGTCATCTGTTTTAGAAGATAATTCCTAGTACATCTGAAGGAAACTGCTTACTTAGTTGAAATGATTTACCTCAAAATGTTATATTATTTTTCATTGCATCTTATTATGGTTTCTTAAATTCTGTTCCAAATGAAATGCAGTAGAATCACAATGATAAACTTGTTTCACTTTTGTAGGCAACTCCTGAGCTCGAGTATGGTAGGATGAACATTGGAAGCCGGCCTTCGAAACGAAAGCCTAGTGGCGGTATAGAGTCGCTGCGTGCAATTCCATGGATATTTGCATGGACTCAGACAAGATTTCACCTCCCTGTGTGGCTTGGGTTTGGCGCAGCATTTAAGCATATCATGGAAAAGGATATCAAGAATCTTCGTACTCTACAGACAATGTACCAAGAGTGGCCTTTCTTCAGGGTTACTATCGACTTGATTGAGATGGTTTTCGCAAAGGGAGACCCTGGAATAGCCTCTCTATATGACAAATTGCTTGTTTCTCAAGATTTATGGCCCTTTGGGGAGCGATTGAGAACAAACTACGAAGAAACAAAGCGCCTTCTTCTGCAGGTAAATTTCGCTTTCCAGTTTAGCAGATAAAAGATCTTTCTTTTACTTGAGAATCTAGGAATGAAATGACTGTCTATAGAAGACTTCAGAGCAGCTTCTAGCATGGCTTGGACATCGTTAACTCGCTGAAGGTTGATATATGAAAAAACTAGTCTCCTAGAGAAGTGAGGTTTTGGAACCAGTTTGATATGTCGAAAATAACTAACAAAAACTCGTTGTGGATTAAAACTAAAGTTCCCTGACTTCTCACCAATAGCACAGAAGCAATAAAACAACTAGCCTAAGCTATCTGGCAGTGATAGTTTTTAAGTTTGAGTAATTCAATGGAGATATTCTCTCTTTACTTCTAGAGAGCTTTTTTTTTGTGTTCCTGAAGAATTATTTATTTTGAAGTATAAAGCTTCTGGTATTCAAAGTACTAAAAGTTTACTCTCCTTTACAGGTTGCTGGTCACAAAGACCTCCTCGAGGCGGATCCATACTTGAAACAGAGACTGCGCCTGCGTCATTCTTACATAACAACTCTTAACGTTTGCCAAGCTTACACCCTAAAGCGGATTAGAGATCCCGATTTCCATTGTAAATTGAGGCCCCACCTGTCAAAAGATGTGGCAGAGTCCAGCAAACCAGCAGCAGAATTGGTGAAGCTGAACCCCACGAGCGAGTATGCCCCAGGGCTGGAGGACACCTTAATCCTGACAATGAAGGGAATAGCCGCCGGCATGCAGAACACTGGTTAAATAGGTTATTTCGTTTTCGGAGACGTCTTGTATCTACTTAAGAGTTCCAAAATGCCCAAGGAGAGACTCTGGGCTGGTTCAGACCCTGCTTGTATTTATGATGTTATGCAACTTGAGTCACAAACCTCTTGTAGTTATGTAGGCTTACAGCCTCATCATCGTTAGAGAATAACGAAGAGAATAAAAACCAAAGTTTGCAGATCATTTAATTTTCTTTTGCAAGAACTAATTGATTCTTGGTCGAGACATTGATATGAGATAGAATTCTGGAATTTGTTATTGAAGAAATGCTTCCGAGTACAGAGTTCCAGTATACAGATTATTCTCCCTAATAATCTTCTGCTGGTAGTTTTTATTGATTTGTATTGTAAAGTGTCTTAAAACTGATAACTACAAGATTGGAAGGGCCATGAACAATGTTCCTGAAAGATAAAGGACACAAGGATCATCAAAGGAACAAACAAGATTGATCAAGGATGAAGCAGATACCGAATCAAGATTCAGGGACATAAATTTGATACTGAAGGAGATCAAGGAGTAACATGATTGAGACATAAAATCAATGCTAAACCCCCACACTTCTGAATTTTAGACCTGCATGGGCACCATATAAACCGTGTTACGTCCCAGAACCAGAATATGGAGAGTGGGGACAGACAAAGCCAGTTACGTACACCAGAGTACTCTATATCCCGTGATACGTTTACGACTGTCTAGACATGTGGGAGTTTACTCTACAATCCATCAGTCATTCATGGGTCAAGAATCCTAGGTGTCTCAATCTCAAGCAAGCAACAAGTCACAAAATTTATGATCACTAAACATACAATAGTAAGGCGTCCCAAATTATACATACACAGATGATCATGAAGCTAGTTACCAAAATAAAGAATTAGCAGAGTACAATATTACACGATCAGCTCTAGCTATAGTCTAGACTATGCTTTACATGTAGGCCCGCAGGATGCTGTATCAAGGTTCCAAAATACGAGGTAAACACGTGCTCGGTGGCTAAATGCCTCAAAAGAATAATTATACAAGATTAAGTGGGAGATGAAGGAGAAATCCACTCATGTCCTCGGGTTCTCCTCGTGTTCACCAAATTGAGGAGGGAAGTACGGGAGATCCTGTGATGTTGCTATGATATTTGGCCATACAAAACCAGTGGGTCAGACCCCAAAATAGCAAAGTACCATAAGGGAGCCAACTTAGGAACTAAAATCAGCATGTAAACAAATCAATAAGAAATAGTATAAGAAAATTAGTAAATAAGTGTAACAAGTAATCTAACTGTTCTGGAGAGTATCTGTAATCAGTGCTCAAGTTACTACACAAGATCAGTAACTTGATGAAGCAGGATAGGACTAGACTAGAAAATCAAGCAATCATGGCCAATCATGCCTTACGGCATGCTACAATTAGCTAACTAGGGTTATCACAGCCCTAATTACTAGCACATGCAAGTTGAAATTTCATACAGCCACATGCCCTGCAGACTATCCGGGTTATCCAAATGAAAAGATATATAATATAGATTTATCACGTATAATCGTTTTTTTTGGAAATGCAACACTCGATGACGTGCTAGAAGTGTGCCCCTCATGACGGAGATCTCCAAATCCATCAGGTGTCGTTGGGATACCGGGATTACATGTAGCAGGAACTCTTTCTAGATATTTTTAGATTATTATTCTAGTTATTAGCCTGGACAAGTTATCAATAATTCTCGACCGTGGTGCTCAGAAATTTGCCTTAGACATGATGCAAGATAGGATAGGAGCTTGACAAGTACATTCAGGACAAGGACAAGCAATCAACCACGAGAAGTTATCTTAACAGTTCAAGTAATTCCATTCCAGAAATTCTATCATGTCAGGAGTGTGCTTCGTCGAGCCACTATCGGGAGTATTAGTACGTGTCAGGTACCGGGAGTTCATGATTTCAGTATAATCATATTCCTTGCTAAGGTATCCATATTCTTGTAAGTACCATAGTCAGGTTAAAGCATTTAAGAAAAACTTGTATTCATTGGAATTCCATAAAATAGGCCAAGCAAAGGACAAGCCATCAAATAACAAGAAAATACCATAAAAGTAAATTCTACTAACTACTGTCATAGGCACATGATAAAAGATGCATATCAAGATACTAAAGGAAAAAGGCTAGACAACCAGTCATGGTGCATGATATAGACAGGCGCATGAAAGCTAGTCGCAGGGGGTATATGGCACATGGGATATATGGCACATGGGATGCATGACACATGGGATGCTTGGCGCATGGGATGCATGGTGCATGGGATGCATGGCACATTACAAGAGATGTACACGTTATGAAGGGTGCACGAAAGGGACTTCCAGCCGCATGGCATCTCTACCGCATAGCCTTCCTTGGCGCATAAATTACATCTTCTCCAAATAAGCAAAAAATACCATGGCCGAAAGCTTCAAAACCCAAGTTTGGTTTCCTTTGTAAAATCTTTGCTTTAAACCCAAATATGCGAAGTAAATTCTAAACCACTTGAAATCAAATGCTTTATAACATAGAATAACTACTTTTCGAAAATAACAAGTTTTTAGAGATCAAAACTAAGAAACTCAAGAACACCAAAAACTCAAGAACACACATATAAGCAAATAAAATGCAAGGAAGTTACAAAAAGGAAGTTTAACGAGTTCTTCATCCTTCAAGTAATACTTGTCTAAACCTACACCACTATCTCTACTACCTCCACTACCAAGGGGGAGGGGGTTTAGGACCGACCGGGAGGCTCAAGGTCAGGGAAGAGAAAGGAAGGAGAGGAAGAGAAATGAAAAAGAGAGGAAAATAGAACGAATGAAGAAGAGAGAGAAAGAGAAGGGTTATATATAAGGGAAGGGTGAGTCACCTCCCACAAACTGGAAATTACATAAAAGCAGCCTAGAAAATCCAAAAAAATGCGAAGAAAGAATTATACAACAAATATACAACAATGGTACATGTATACTGGATATAAATATAAAAATAGTGAGACGAGTCTCACAACAGGGTGATTGTAGGTATTGACAAGCTTGGTTGACAGCAAAGTATATCTCTGGTCTTGTCCATGTAAGATATTGAAGGGCACTTACCAGTGAGCGATATTCATTGGGGTCTTTAAGAGGATCGCCAGAGTGTTTGTCGAGTTTGTGACTGGAGGAAATTGGGGAGCCTGCTGGCTTCGCATCGTCTATTTTGGAACAAAGGAGAAGATCAGTGATATAGTTTGATTGAGATATATAGATCCCTGAAGGTGTTCGGTGTAATTCCAATCCCAAGAAATACCGATCAGTTCCAAGATCTTTTATCGAAAATGCCTTTGCCAGAGTATTGATTAAAATGTCGCATTGCTGTGTGGAGCTTCCAGTGAGAAGGATATCGTCGACGTAGATGAGGACACTAGTTATGGATGTTGAGCTGAGTAGAGTGAAGAGGGAGGTGTCTGATGCAAATTTCTGAAAGCCAAGTTCAAAGATTGTCGATTTAAGCCGATCACACTTGGTCCTTGGAGCCTGTTTTAGGCCATATAAGGATCTGGAAAGTTTGCAAACATAGTGAGGTATAGGCAAATCAGAGAATCCTTGTGGATGAGTCATGTAGACGGGTTTAGTCAAGTAACCATGTAAGAATGCATTATGCACATCAATTTGCTTCATGGGCCATTGACGTTGTGTTGCAATGGCGAGAACTAATCTGATGGTTATCGATTTGGCAACTAGACTAAATGTTTCAACAATGTAAACCCCCTGACCCAAATCTAAGATTAGAATTCATTTAGGATTTTTTTTGAATTATTTAATGGAGTTATTAATTTGCCTCTTTTAATTAAATTCTCTTGGTGTACCTTATCGTTGTTTCGATGTTTGGAGAGCTACTCTAACTTCTGCCTTCAAACAGATTTTACACACTTGTCCTAGACGTGCCAGCCTTCCATTCCGATCTTTGTGTAACTCATAAATACCCTCTCTTATGCTTCATTTTAGTTGCACAATATTCATTACAAATATCTATTTTAAATCCAAATAAATCCAACTTTACATCTTTGTCCGTTCCAATCAAAATTGGAGACACAATCTCGACCCGTTTTGTGCAACCCAATTTATGACAAAAATCTATTCCGAGTCTACTACGTCCATGACACTTGTGTCCTACCCAATTTTAATCCTATGCACTTCCAATTAATTAAAGAACATCTTTGACACTAATTTTAATTAAATTGGTGTAATGACTCAACCTAACCCAAAACTAGACCCAACACCAACCCAAAACCGCACTCACACCCTCAAGGTTCATACAAAATATCACACATTATTTTAATCCACTACATCACACCAAACATGATATTTTTGCTCATCCAATCCCAATCTCCCTTGTTTGTGCAATTTCTAAATTGTTGGGGGCCTTTGTGCAAATAAGCAACTAGGTGTCCACCTCCCATTGGAGCAAAACAATGAAGAAACCCTCCATCATTACTTTGACCGGTCACCCCTATTCCTTCCCCCACTCATTTTTGTGTGTACAACACACCACTTTACGCCTACATTCAATCACCACCGCCTCCTCCATTCAACCGCCACTCGGCCTCATCCCCTAGCCGCCGGAGCAACCAACTCAACCACTGCCTCCTGCTCACCCGACCTCCACAACCACCATCAACCACCACCCTCACCATCATTGACCACCCCACTGCATCACCTCCTTCTTCCTCCCTCTCATCCGCCAGACCTCCAACCACCACAGCTATCACCACTGCTATCATCACCACCACAACCTCCACAAAAATCCTGCCACCACATCATCATCCCCACGACCATCAACCACCACCACAGCCATCAGCCATGACCACCCCACAGTCAACCTTCCCCTCCTCCTTCTTCCTCTCCTACTCCTCACGACCACCACCACCGTCGACAGCCACCTCATCCCCACGACCATTTCGCTACCACCATCACCTAGTTACCTCTACCACCACCCTCGCCTAGCCGCTGCTGCTGCTGCTGCCACTGTTGCTGCTGCTGCTGCCGTGCAGTCTAGCCCGCCGAAGCACCCCCACCCGCCGAAGAACGGCCACCCACGAGCCGCGGGCCGAGCACCCCCTCCCTATTTAGAACTAACCCTAGGTATGTATGTTCACCTCCTCCTCCTTCTTCATTTTATTGTTGCATGAACCCATGAACATATTAACCCTATTATCACCTTGTTGTATAATTTCAGAATATATGTATATGGGTTGGAATGGTATTTAGTAATTAAATATTGCAAGAGCTACGTCCATGACTAGGGTGTTTCGTATGACACTTGTATTTGTGTAGTACCTAGGTCCTTAGACTAATTTATCATATGTGCACCCTAACCTATTAGCTAGGACACGCGTTTAGTGTTACACAATAGTTGGAGATGTAAAAAATATATTGGTAGCATGGTAGCTAATTGTCTTGTTGTGCACAATACTTGAGAACATTTTTTATACTTATGCATGGAGACCTAGATGGTTAACACTAGTAACCTATGTGTTAGAAGTGCAACTTAGCACCTACACGAATTCCAGTTATGACCGTGATTGTGACATATGAAAAATTATACCTTTAGATGACTTGTAAATATTGTAGGACTAGTAGACTAAGTGTACACATGCACACTTTCTTGATCCTTGACTAGTCAACCTTAGCCAACCTACTTAGTTAGAACGTTTATTTGGTTTAGACTCTACATGACTCATGACGTTGCGTAGGTTGTACTCTTATGCATGATTAACATAGTATAATATAGTGATTGATATTTATTGTTATATATTCATAGGCACTCAAGACGGTTCTACCTTGGTTGCAGGTTCCGGATCCTTACTTGTTCATATCGGAGTTCCAGGCAAGTATACCTTGCATTATTGTACTGTTTAAATTCAGTTATTATTAGTTTGCATGTTTTATTGTTTTAATATTATATAACTGTGCGCGTCCGAGAATGACTCGGGTGCAGTCAACGAAGGCGTTGACATTAGGACTTGTTTTATTGTTTTAATATTTGACCTAGTGTCTAGTGGACACACCTAAAGTTGAGGAGTTATCATTATGACTCCCTAGGCCTTGACACGTATCATTGTACGTCACAGAGTGAGTTCATGTAGGGACGCGAGCTTCATACTTGACTGGGGTGTGAGCAGCACGTGTGACGGTATTTAGCATAGTTGTATATTTTTTTAGTGACTTGCATTATAGTACGAGATATCCACGTCGTATTCGCGACTTGTACATTGGCATTGTACGGGGAAGACAATTAGTAGGCGTATGGGACAGACATTTGGCTACCGTAGTTTTAGAGTAAACTACGGGGTCATGAGCCTCAGTGTTACCCGGTTATGGGCTATGTGTTACCCAGTTATGGGCTATGTGCTACCCGGTTATGGGCGTATATGCTTGTTGATACATTCGGCAGAGGTTACTAGCTGCGCGCTATCATGATCGGTGATGTAGTCAGCATATACTTCTGGCATCCAGTTTACAACTAATGCAAGGTACTTAGCCTAGTGCTTGACGCTACGCTTTATACCTTTTACCTATACAAACGTACCAAGGTTGTCTTCAAGTGTACGTATTTTACTTAGCTGGTTAGATCACCCTCGAGTTTACACAGTATTTACTTTATGACATGTACTTTTTGTATCTTGTTATGTCCTTCTGAGGACCTGGTTTACTTCCAAATTTGGACGAGGCGTACTATCCGACCGTCTACGGGCCCGAACAGGAGATGAGGTACGCGATCGAGGAGGAGCTTGAGGTATTACCTTCGGAGTTTCCCTGATCACTGGTAGGCCTTCCGCCTAGGGCTGGAGCATCTTTATCTTGTTAGTCGATGTTCTTGCCTAGTACTCTTATATGTCCTTCCGTACTCTTATTTCAGGATTGTAGTGGGTTTATTCCCATCAGACTTATTTGGATTGCATTATGACATTCAGACTCCGCACTTATTTTCAGTATTTATTTCAGCACTTCTTATTTATATTCTGTGGAGGAGATTAGATATTTTTCTACCGCATGTTAGCATATTAGACTTGATAGTATTTTAGGACAGCGTAGTACGCTTCGGCGGGTCCATTAAATTGGAAAAATCCTTCGGAGTCGTATTAGCTGGCCATTGCCACGTGGCCTAGTCTCCTGTATTTTGGGACTGGGACATGACAATCAAAATTAACACCTGGCTGCTGGTTGAAAACTTTGGCAATGAGGCATGCTTTGAATCGATCTATGGAGCCATCAGAGCACTGTTTGATACAAAAAACCCATTTACAACCAACAACTGTTAATGAGAGGAAGGAGGGACTAGTGTCCATGTTTGGGCTGCAATTATGGCAGATATTTCTTTGTCCATTGTTGCACGCCATTGGGGATGTTTTTGAGCTTGGGTCACACATTTAGGGACCGGTGGTAAAGCATTGGCAATAAAAGTGTAGGGGAGGGGGTGAAAGGAGGAGTGGTAGCATTTAGGTTTGTATATTCCATCTTTTGCCCGAGTAACCATAGGGTGGGCATTTGTTTGGTTGATAGGTTGAATGGGTAGTGGCTGTTGTGGTGGAGAGGAGTTTGGTGGTTCTGGAGTTGGAGTAGGAATTGGAGATAGACTGGGTTTGGGAGAAGGGTATTGAGATGAGGTATGAATGGTTGGAGAATGTTGATCAAGTAGTAAGATATGGTGTGATGGAGTGTGGGAGACATCTGGAGATGGAGAGAAAGTTGTGGATGAAGAAGTTTAGTTTGTTGGAGTTTGTGGAGGATTATGAGAAAGAGGAGGTACGTGAATAGTGGGAACAATAATGGAAGGGCTTTGCTCTGGAATTGGAGGAGTGAAGTTTGTTGGGGTGATGGAAAAGAAAGTAAACTACAATTTATCGAACACAACATGTCTCAACATGTAGACTCTTCCAATAGATAAATCAAGGCAACAAAAATCTTTGTAATTGCTACCATAGCCAAGAAAAACACTTAAGGAGTACTAAGATATGCAAGTTTATGTTTGGCATAGGCTTTAAGATGGGGAAAACAGAGGCATCCGATTACACAGAGATGTGTGTAACTTGGATTTTTGTTATAGAGACGAGCATAAGGTGTTTGATTGTTGGCAGAGGTAGTGGGCATTCGATTTATAAGGTAGCAAGCAGTTAGAAGAGTTTCAACCCAGTATTTGGGAGGAGCTCCAGAGTGGGACATAAGGGTACGAATAGTTTCTAATAGGCGACGATGTTCCCGTTCTGCAACTCCGTTTTGTTACGGGGTGTGAGGACAACTATATTGATGAAGCACTCCTCGAGATGAAAGAAAAGTTACAAATCAAAATGTTGGTGAATTCACCACCACCATCCGATCTAAAAGTGCAAAGTTTATGATTGAGAGAACGCTCAATTGATTGTATTAATAAAATTAGAAAATATATTAGGAAAGTCTATTTTTTGATACAATGGAAAGACCCAACTAAAACGAAAAAAGTCATCTATGAGCACTGCATAGTATCGATAGCCTGAATGAGAAGCTATTGGAGAGGGACCCCGGAGATCGCAGTGGAGCAGGTGAATTAGACGAGTTGTAGTGGATTGTGAGTGAGGGAATGGTTGTTTGACGCTTTTGCCGAGACGACATGAAGTGCAATGAACTGAGGATGGAGCAAAGCTTTTATTGAAAGGAAAGAAAGATCTAACTGAATGAATACGACGAAGAACATCTTGAGATGGATGGCCGAGACGTTGATAGAGTAGGAACTTGTTGCAGTGGAGACGAGTGTAGTGGAGTGGTTGAGAGGTGGTGATGAGGAGCATGGGAAGGTGTAGAGGCCCTGGCTAGCTGGTGCTTGCAACAGAGTTCTTCCCGATGCTTGGTCCTTGACAGAAACAATGTGGTCATTGAAAGTCAGAGAATATTTATTGTGATGAGCAAATTTCTGGACAGATAAAAGATTATGTTTAAGTGATGGAACATGTAGAATATTGTTAAGAATTTTTTTGAGTTGGATGTGTGGAGAATGGAACTACCAATGTTGGAGATGGGAAGCTTTTTGCCATTGCCAATTTGCACAAAGTCTTTACCTGAATAACCATAATGTAGAGACAGGTTGGTGAGATCATTTGTCATGTGGTGTGTTGTCCAATCCTCGGAAGCTTCGTTGGACTGAGCGACCATGGCAGCGAGCTTTTGAGGAGGATGACGACCAACATAGGCATAGTTCATCCTTTGAAAGAAATCGAGTGCAGAGTGACCAGGTTTGTTGCAGATCTTGCATAATGGCTTTGAAGAGGACGTGGGTAGCACTGATGAAGAGTTGTTGTGCGAACGAGATGCATTGTTCTTGTTGCAGGAGGTGGTGTGAGGTTGATAGTGTGGGTTGTAGTTTTGGAGTTTTCCCTTGTAGTTGGGATTGATATGAGTTGGTTTGTTGTTGGAGGTGTGACTGCTTCGATTTGTGGTGGAGTTGGAGTACAGAGCGTGTAGAGATGAGTCAGGTTGCAAAAGCACACGAGCTCTGTTGGTAATCTGTGTTTCCTCGCCGATGAGGAGATTATGAACTTTTTCTGCCGTAATATCAGATATGACGGTGACGGAGGTAACAAAGGCATCGTACTCTTGTGGAAGTCCACAAAGCATGTAGAGGACATGATCTTCATCATCAATGATTGAGCCTGCTGCAGAGAGTTTATCGACCAACTCCTTGATGTTTTAGAGATATTCTGAAACAGGTTTGTTGCCTTTGGTGATGTTCTGCAGCTGGGACTTGAGGTGAATGGTATGCGAGCGAGAAACTGCCACAAGAAAATTTTCCAAAGTGGTCCAGACTGCCATTGCAGTTTTGCAACCAACAGTGTAGGAAAGGGCCGATTCAAAAAGAGTAGCATTCAACCATATGATAAGAGTTTGGTCTTGTTTAACCCAGTTAGAATAGGCTGGATTAATGGCGGTTGTTGGTTCTCCTTTTTCGCCGATGATAAATTGCGGTGGACAGGGCTTGGATCCATCTATATGTCCCTTGAGATCGTAGCTTATGAGGATCGAATCGAAGACATTTTTCCAAAGGATGAAGTTATCCTTGGTCAGTTTGATGGACACAAAATGAGAAATGTTGGTGATGGTGGTATGATTCGCCATTGTTGAGTGAGGGAGGGTGGAGGAGTTTGGATCTAGAGTGGAAAGAAGATTGCAGAGAGTAGTTTGGATCTAGAGTAGTGAGGCAATATGCTCTAATACCATAAAGGATTGCACAATATAAATAGTAGTTTTGGTATTTCTTCTTGCGTCTTTCTGAGTTTACAATTAGTCCACAAATAGACTACAAGACAGAGGATATGGATAGTTATACTAGCTAATTTGTTGAGATGGTTGTGGAGTTTGTTGCAGAGTTGTTGCAGGTTGTGTTAGAATTATTTTGTCTTTTACTTACTTAAAAATTTCAGAATATAAAAATAAAATTAAACAATGTTACCGGCCTCTGGGGAAGTCGTGCACGAAGCACTGCCCTAAGAGTTTATTCGGGATCTGTGTGCAGACGTTCCCGACGCTCCTAGTGGTAAAACCCCCGCACTACCGGTATCTCGTCGCCGCACACGACTTGGAGAGAACGACCAGGACTTAGCTCTGCCCAGAGCTTGGAGATGAGGATGAAGAACAAAATGTTGACAGAGTTTGGAGTAAGAAATTTTTCGGAATGATTTTACAAAGAAATTAGCACGTATATATAAACTGTTTGTGTAACGGTCAGAATTAATTCTCTATTAATTCAGACGTTACACAAGAGAATAAATAACGAACCTGGACACAAAAACGGTTCAAAAACATTCGTAACGTTCAGAATTTAATTCCAACGTTTAAAATAAATAAATGAAAGAATTAAGAGGAGCAAAAAGAATTTTAGGGTCCCAGCCCGAACCCGAAGAGAAAATCGGATCGGCATTCGGCGCCCGCAGATGTGGGCGCGTACCCGCACCCGTTACGCGCGCCGAACCGAACCGAACCGAACCGAACCGAGCCGAGCCGGGCCGGGCGGCGGCGGCGGCGCGCGCGTGAGGCCCAAGGGGTTCCCCACACAACAACTTAATAGAGCAAAGAAGAGAAAGTAATATATGTACACAAGAGGGCTTTGGTGCATCCGATGTGGGACTAAAGAAAGGAAGAGGGACTTGAGCTTTTGCAAGAAAAGCAAAACCAAAACCAACAATCCCCCCCCAAAAGGTCAAGTTCCGAAACAGAGATAAGAGTGAAGTAAAATAGAGAGAGAGAGAGAGAGAGAGAGAGAGAGAGAGAGCATCTGGGCAGTAAAATACTATGCATAGATGAGATGGACTACAGCCTTGAATCTCACGTAGTGACTATTGCCTTAATCTGAAGAAGTGCTTGATGGATTATGCCTTGAATCAGACTTCTTGAACCAGATTTAGAAAAATAGCACACATAGTACGCTAGAGGTCCTTGGTCTATCGGGTGGCGCTTTTAAATGGCCATGCGCACTTTTCCACATTCATGAGAGTTGTCTGGGATCGCCCTGTCCCATAGTCGCGGCCTTCACGACCTCTCATATAGGTAAGTCCTTAATGGTTGGTGATATGAATCAACCCAGCATTACAGCTTGGACCTATTAAGAGTTTAATCTCATCCTAACCATATCACACAGGAACACTGTCACCATAGGGATGGGGAGTCATTGTACACATGTACAGCCGCTTGGGCTTTATTTTAATGAGACTTTTAATCTCGAGTCAGTGTTCCATAAAGTCACCTAAGTTCAGCTTGTTTCTACCCATTGAACCGGCTTCTTGGGATCTCCAGTCAGACTCGGTTGGGTTGCCACTGCTGGTGACTAACTTATGGGCTTAACCCCATCCCCCTCGATGATTCTAGGATCAAAGTCCTAGACAGACCCTTCGTCAAGTGATCTGCAAGGTTCTTTTCTGACTTTATATAGTCAAGAACCACATATTTGCCTAGTAGGCTCTTTATTGACTTGAAGCGCAGCTGCAAGTGCCTGTTCATCTTAGCATTCACAGAATCATGCTTTAGTAGTTCAATAACAGATTTATTATCACAATTTATAGAAATTGCAGGAACAGGACTAAGAGAAACAGGTATATGCATAATAAGATTTTTAAGCCATTCAGCTTCTGTGCAAGTTGTATCTAAAGCTATCATTTCGGAGTCCATTGTGCTCCTAGCTATGATAGTCTGCTTACAAGAGCCCCAGGAGATTGCAGCTCCTCCTAGAGTAAATACATATCCAGTAGTAGATTTTATATCATGTGAGTCGGTTACCCAGTTTACATCTGAATAACCTTCTATGATATCAGGGTGCCTAGTAAAATAAAGTTTGTAATTGTCACCACCCCATTTCCAGAGCCGGGTATTTTTTTTATTTTTAATTTAGTTAATTGTGGATTATTTATATTTAATTGTATTTATATTTAATTATTGATTGTATTATATTTTTATTGTATGTTTTAGGATTTTGGCTAGCCTGGACCCATGTCAGACCCTAGTGGACCCATGTCCGACCCAGCCCACACCCCTGTGAGACTTATTTTGGGGCTTAGAATATTTATTTTATTTTTAGGAAGTTAGTTGGAGAGATTTGGGACTAGTTTGAGTGCTTTTGAAACCCCGAAACCCAAAACCTTTGTTAGGAGGGCATTTTGGTAATTTCTCCAACTTGTGAAACCCCTTTATTATGTGTGACCGGCCTATTCCCAGCCCATTTTCGTGAACCACAGCAGCCTCTTCTCCCATTCTTCTCCTCTTCTTCACTTCTTCTTCTTCTCCACTCATTTTCTTCTTCCTTTCTCCTTCCTACTTCAAGTAAGTCCATTTTTCTTCCCTCCTCTTTCCATTTCTTCTACTTGTGTTAACCCTAACCCTAGATCTTTCCCTAACCTAGGTGGGTAGAGCCTAGATTTGGTGTTGGAGCTTGGATTTGAGGCTTGGAGCTTGTAGGAGGTGAATTTGGAGAGATTTGGAGATTTTGGCTTGGGATTCCAACTCCCAAGAGGTAAACCCTAAATTTCCCCTTGTAATTACTCTTTTATAGTGTAATTAATATTTTTGAACCTTCCTAGACCCGTAGGCTACCCGTGGGAGGAAGTTGAAACTAGTTTGGTTGGGTTTAGAGACTTTAACATTAGGTTTTGTGTCAATTTCGGGTGAAATCCGAATTTGGCCCAATTTTGGGTGATGCCCTAGGTTAGATGGACCTAGGTAGACGTTGTCGGGAGTCGTGAGGGTGAGTGCGTATCTCCGTTCGGACACGGGAAGTCGTATCGCGGAGAAACGGGCGTTTCGGGCGAAATTGGGGCTTTTCGTCGTCGCCGATTCTAAGTGCGTGTGCGTTTCCGCCACGGGCCTAGAATCGACGTGGGAGCATATTTTCTAGGATCTAGACATCGTGTAGAGCGCGTGGGTAAATTTTGGGCTGATTCCGAGTTCGTTTGGTGTGCGTTTCAGGAGGTTTTCCGAGCCGCGCAGCACGTGTTCGTCGAAATGACCGAATGGCCATTTCGACTTGGTTTCCTCGTTTCGGCTTTGTGCGCACGTTGGGTTAGTATCGGGGAGTGTGTGCTAGAGTTTTCGGGCTATATTTTATATATTTTAGGGTATTGGTGAGTGTCGGGGTCGTTGGGCGTGCATTGGTGGGCGTTGTGGGCGTGTGGTTCGAGTGTTGTGTGCGTGGTTGTGTTTGTATTTATGTGTGTCTATATATATATATTTATATATATTTGTATGTGTGTTTATGTATATATATTTTTATATATATGTGTGTATTTATATTTATGTACTTGTATATGTTTATATGTCTATGTGTATATATATATATGTATATGTGTAAGTGTGCTTGTGTGTGTGTATGTGTATATATATATATAGGTGTATGTATATATATATAGTTGAGAGTGTGTGTAGATATATATATATATATATATATAGTTGAGAGTGTGTGTAGATATATATATATTGAGTGTATATATATATGTAGCTATGTATATATATTTATGTGTGTGTGTGTTGTTAGTGTTGTGAGTGTGTGTGTGTATTAGTGTGTGTTTAAGTGTGTGTGTGTGTTAGGATATAGATATTAGTTTGTGTATATATATATATATATATCTAGTGGTATATATATATATAGATATATAGAGTTATATTATGTATATAGGTGTGTGGTGTATAGGCAGCGAGGGGGGGTGGCCAGTGCAGCGCAGCGCAGCGGGGGGAAACTGAACTGCAGCAGCAGCAGTTCAGCTGCAACAGCAGCAGCTAGCTGCTGCTAGGAGAGCAGCAGCAGCAGCTCCAGAAGGAGCAGCAGCAGCAGCACATGTAGGAGCACCTGCAGCAGCAGCAGTGCCAAGAGGAGCAGCAGCAGCGCAGCAATAACAGCGTGCAGCAGCAGCATTTTGAGCAGGGAGCAGTAGCAGTAGAGTACTAGTGAGGGTTAGGAATAGGTAGAGTGCTAGATAGATGTATCTATCAATAGGTTGATAGTTAGATAGATAATATAATAGATAGATGGTTAGGTAATTAGTTAGATAGTTAGATAAGTAGATAGCTAGTTAGTATTATAGATTATATACATAGATAGTTAGATATATCTATGGATTGATAGATAGTTAGAATTAATAGATAGATAGTTAGTTTATTAGATAGATAGCTAAGTAGTTAAATAGATTAGAGAGATAGATAGGTAGTTGGATAAATAGGTAAGATAAGTTAGATATATGGATAGATAGATAGATAGATAGATAGATAGATAGATAGATAGTTTGATAGATTGGTGGATAGATGGTTAACTAGATATATAGATAAATAGATTCATAAATAGGTAGATAGGTATCTAGGTAAATAGGTACTATATAGATACTAGATAGTTAGATAGATAGTTAGATACATAGATAGATAATAGATGGATAATTATATAGATAGATAGGTAATTGATAGGTAGATAGTTAGGTTTCTAGATACTAGATAGGTAGATAGCTAGATACTTAGATATATCTATCTAAGATATAGATATCTATATACCTATAGTTATATATATATATTTATGAGTAAGGTAAGATAAGGTATTGGGTATTTGGGTATATTTGTGTGGATATCTATATATATAGGTAGATACCTACTTAGTCATATATAAATATGGTAGATATCTATATTACCTAGCCTAGATTAATATCTAGGTATGTAATTAATAGCTAGGTAGCTAGTTAGAGGGTTTGAGAGCGGTATCTCAATACCTTGAGATAACCAAGGTATTGGGTTTCGAGCGGGATTTTTGAGCAATAGCCTAGGATTTGTCTTGGAGTGATTTTCATATGTATATGTGTATGTGTATATATTTACGCGTGCTAGCATAGGTTTTAGAGGGTATAGGCGGGGTATATAGCCTAGGTTGAGGTATCGGATACCGAGGGTATCCCGGTATCTCAAGGAGGCGAGTTTGAGAGTTTTCTAGCTTAATGAGCTCGGTTTGACCTAGAATTTCAGGAGCACCCTAGTTTGACCCAGACTTGACCGTAGTTGACTCGGTTGACCGCCAAAGTCAACTTTTGACCTAGTTTTGACCTAGAGTTGACTTTTTGGACCCAGAGTTGACTTTTTGACCCAGATTTCACCGGTTTGACCCGTTTGACCTAGAACGACCCTAGAAGCCTATTTTTAGTTATTTTATGTCTGTTTAACTCTTTAGAACCCTGTTTAACCTTGCTTTTCGTATTAGGTCCTTGCGACACCAGTTCGGATCGCTAGTTGCTCAGGACGTCAGGCGAGTACATTCTCTGATAGTTTTCATTATCTGATGATTATTATGATTCAGCTTCTAGTATAGTATCATCTGATTATTCTGACACAACACGGGACACTGATTGATATTTCTGGATTCATTTACTTGTGACACGTACATTTCATGTTTCTGGCCTCTATTCTGGAATCACTACTGGCATCACCTACAGGCATCACTACAGGCATCATTCATGTACAGGCTGGACTCATCTTGATTTGCGTGTCGGGTCTTGGATCCACTTGTATTAGTCGGGGCGGGGAAATACTCGAGTAGACATGTAAACATTCCTATCTGGCATCATCAGGAATCACTCCCTCTGGTCTAATCTGGAATGATAGCAGCCGCGCACCCAGTGCGCGGTGAGCCGTACTTACCCCTAGTCGTTTACATGTCGAAACAAGTATTTCAAAGACACCGAGTTTATTCTTTATAGTCTGGACTCTCATGTATTTCTTGACTTGTCTCACTTACATGTTTCTGGACTTGACTCACTACATATTTTTTATGCTAGACTCACTACACGTTCATGTGCACGGACTTGATCTTAGCTTAGATTCTTGTATCTTACAGTTACTACTATCTTGTTTCTGATATTCCTGCATCTTTACCTTTATGCACCAGTGATACATGTTTATTTCCTGTTTCATACTTACTTTTTTCTTCTTGCTACTTGCTATAACTGTTTTATAGTTTTTATCATTTAAATGGAACTGCTGTTAGAGATGTACTTGCTCCAGTCCTGACTGGACATATTTTTCAGAGTATCCGGAGGATTGGTGTCCGATATTTTATGGACCTGAGCCTGTCGATGGTGCAGACAGGGACCCTCTAGTTTAGAGGTGATTTCCGGGTTGGTAGCCGGGATCACTAGGATCTTTGTTGTTGTTTTTATTAGCTTTTAGCACCGGATTTGTCTCCGGTTTTAGATTGAGACCTTGTTTGTATATTATTTTTGGATATTGTTGTATTATTATTTGATGTGTGGTTGTTGTAGTAGTTGTTGTTGGTTAGACTTTATAGTTGTTAGTCTTCTTTGTTATCTATCGTGCTTAGATTCGTGATTGAGTACTTGAGATTATCTTTTGATATTGCTCCTCCGTTTGGAGTTGAGATCTTGGCAGATTTATATATTGTTTGTGTGGTTGCCCTCCTTTTGGAGAGGTCATGCCCGATTTTTGTGTGAGATTATTATTTAGTTAGTTGACCTAGACAGCGTTCTACCGCCGATGCTGCGGCGTAGGCTGGACGTACCCACGACTCATGCCCGATTTTTCGGATGCGGGTCGTGACACGTTTTTGGTGGCGGCCCATGCAGGTCTCGATTCGCAATTAGTGCGATGTCGTGGTGGTACAACAACTTAGTTGTACTGCTGCGAGCCTGCTATAGGATCTAGGATCTAGGATGAGAGTGTACTCAATCACGACTAGGAACAATTCCAATCTAATTATTCTGAAATTGCTTCTTTTGAAATATTACTATCCTTTCTTGATGATATCGTATCTTGCACCGTATTGACTTCTTTTGATCTGTGTTCAGGATGCCTCCGAAGACACGATCCCATCGTACCGTTCCAGCAGTTGCCTCGGAGAGGTCTGCTACCTCTCGTCCAGCTCGTATTCAGGCAGCTGCTACCGCTCCACTCACCACTCCTGCGGTTGAGGGAGCCTCTGTTTCTCTCGGGGATCCTTCTCCACTTATCGATCCGAGGACTACCCCAGTCGTTCCGGTGGTTCCTCCACCACTTCCTGCTCCAGTAGATGCCGCGCAATTGTTTGCGTTCTTCAGGGAGATGATGGACGCGCAGCACCGTCAGGTAGATGTGATGAGGCTGGGCATTGAGAACGCCCACCAGGTGGCCATGACGGCAGTGGACAGAGTGGCACAGATTCAGCCACAGGCAGATCAGATTCAGCACCCGAGGCCGGGCAGTATCATTGACTTCCAGAGGATGCGGCCCAAGGAGTTCCGTGGTACAGAAGGGATGTAAACTCCCTCGACCAAATTTCAGTAAATTAGGAATTAATTTTGACTAATTAGAATTAGTGCAACTTTTTAAATTTTTATTTATTATATATTATATTGATTGTGCACCTGTTCATTACACAATTGACTAGGGCATCACACTAGCTGTTAACCCTAAACAAATTTCACATTCCTGCTCTAGACTAGTCAGACTACTTTTTCTGTATTCTGTGCAACTTCCAGAAACCTCGTTTGATGCTTCGTTTTAGTCGCACAAATATCGTTACAAACGTATGTATTTATTTCCTATTTAATTTTCTGCTCTTTACCCATCTCTGTACCCTTAGAGATTTGAGGACCAGTAGGCACATGTTTTTGCCAAACAAAAATACGATAATATTCTACTCTAATTATACTTCAATTATCGTATTGACACCGTAGAAAGATTATGACTCTAATAGCCTCTAAATAATTAGTGAACACCGTGCGCAGTATTTATTAAATAATAAATACGATGACTGTATCACCTGCAATATCAGACCCTGCACCTGCCCAGAATCACCCCACACTGTCCAAACCATTTTTCCCCAGCTAATTCCCTCATTTTTGTACAATTTAGAATTTCGGGAAATCAGTATTTAAAATCAGGTAAATTGCAAAATTACGCAAAATACAAATTCATGCATTTATGCAATTATTAAAAAGTTAGGGGTTAAAATGCAAAATTGCATGCTAGGTGGCCTAATCCTATTGGCTAGGCCATAGGTGTGTGGGACCCACCCAGAAATCCAGAAAAATCCAGCCAAAAATATCTCAAAAAATTAAATTTACCAAAATAGCCCTGAACTTCAAGGTATTTACGAAAATGCCATTAGGCAAAATCCTATATAAACCCTAGGTTTTCTTCATTCAAACCATCCCACCCCCGCCACGGCCATCTCCGACCACCGCCGGCCACCCAACTCCGGCCAACCCTTCGCCACCCTCCCCTCTCCCCTCCGGCCAAGTACCACCGCCGGCGCCGCCCTGCTCCGGCTGCTACAGCCCCCGCACCCTCCTCCTCTCCCCACTGTCCACAGCAACACCTCCACCCGAACCACCTTCCCCGCCGCCTCCGGCCGTCGCCGACCACCGCCACCCTACCCCACCGCTTCGCCCCGACCTCCTCTCTCCGACGACCACCCCCTCACCTCCCCACGACGCCTGCTCCGGCCGCCCTAGCCCCCGCAGCGCCGTCGACCACCCCCAACCCGAACTACCCTCTCCAACTCCGGCCGCCCCTAGCCGCCACCACCACCGTCGTGGACCTCCGCCACCACCACCAAACTGACCACCACTCCTCCCTCCACCTTTCCCTCACCCTGCCCGGCCACCACGTCAGCTCCTCCGCCGCCGGCAGCCCCCGCAAGACTGCAACTGCTGCTGCTGCTGCTGCCAGTGTACACTGCCACTGCTGCTGCTCCTCCGGCCGCCTCCGGCCATCTCCGCCGCCGTCCTCCCACCGGCAGCACCGCGTGGGACCCCCCTTGCCACCTGTAAGGTATATAATACCTATACTATACTAAAATACATATATAATCTATAGTACATGTATATATGTATATAATATATGTATATATGTATATATATATATATGTATATATATATGTATATACTATGTATTTAATGTATATATATATTGTATATACTATGTATACTGTTATTATACAGTATATTATAATATATACTACTATTATATATACCTACTAAATTATTGTATTTATAATAATACTATATAATATATATATATGTATAATATACTATATTACATATATATATATCTATAGTATATATATATGTACTTATATTTATAATATATGAATACTATACATATTAAATATTATATGTCATACTAGTATATATGTATGCTATGCATTTATTTTTGGATTATTTATTTTTCTGCATTTATATTTTTCTACACTTATACTATATATAAATATCTATATATATATATATATTATCTATATATATATATTTATATGCTGGATAATACAGCTTAATTATATATATATTATATTTCAATTATTGCAATGTCATTTCAATTTATTATAATATTATATAATATGCTGGATATTACAGCTTAATTATATATACATATTTATAATTATTGTATATTTATCCAGTGGTCATATATAGACCCTGATAAATATTATTTATATATGTATTTAAATTCTGTCATGTTCTTTCAATTTACCTATATTATTTATATCAGAGGATACACCCTGATAAACATTATATATCTATCGCAGTGGATATATCCTGCTACTATATATTATTATTACCTGCATTTATCTGTTCTATATATATATATACTATTATATATATATTATATCTATGCCTACTAATATATATATATATATCTATACTATATATATGTATATATATATATATATATATATGTTTTATATTACAGCCTGGATATTCACGAAACCTATCTGTTTTAACAGAAACCAACTTCAGCACAGCTAGTGACCCCCTGTCACCAGCACCTTCACAATTGACTGTAAAATCAGGGTTTCAACACTATCAGGGAGTAGGCAAGTATACCTTGCCAAGTTAAATGTTTAAATTCTCAAATATTGTTATATGCTTCTTGCTTCTGAAATTCATATACCATGACCACCTGAGACTGCCTTGGGTACAGTCAACTGTTATGTTGACATGATATTACAGACTCACCAACAGCTGAGAGAATATCCTAATATATTCTCCTAAACCCTATCACGGAAACACGCAACATGGTTGCATTTACATATATGGATGTGAGCTGCGTATTTGGTTAGCTACCAGTACGTGTGACCCGCATCACGGATTAGAATAACTCAGGAAATGTACGATTTGACATTTAGATTCATTGGGATGGGAAAGATAACTAGTTGACGTATGGGACACCCCCTCCAATAATGTTTTATACCTTCGTACCAATGATGGTCGATTGCAGAGTTCCCTGAGTCGGGGGCATACGACACCTATATTAGCCAGTCGCCACGATTGGTGAATTACGTCAGCGTATGTCTAGCCACACATTCCCATGCGTACTACTGGATCTTTACTTGCATTTCACTTAGTATGGTTAGTACCCTGTATTTATTTTATTTCTTTATTCAGTATTTTTACATTACATGGCATGTCATTTTTCTGTATCTTGTTACGTCCCACTGAGGACCTGGTTCCTTGCCAGATCTAGATGAGGCTTTCTACCCCACAGTGTACGGGCCTGATCAGGAGGCCAGATGTGCTACTGAGGAGGAGCTCGAGGAGACACCCTCAGAGTAGGCTTGACCCTAGATGCTGCTACCTAGAGATGGAGATGTTTTGATCAGATAGACACTGCTTAGTCTATTTGATTTTTCTGCGCTATTATCAGTTTTTGTAGTAGGCTTGTAATCTCACCAGTTGTGTACTGTATCAGACTCAGTTATATATATATTTCAGCATTTGTTTTCTGACATTTTATTGTGGATGAGATAGCTTTACCTGTTCTATACTTGTAGTAATTTAGGACAGCGTAGCACGTCCCTTTGGGTCCATCAAAGTGGATTAAGCCCTTAGTGACGTGTCAGCTGGCCAGTGACACGTGGCCTAGTTCCTGACATTTTGGGACTGGGGCGTGACATGGTTTTAGTGGTGGCCCATGCAGGTCTAGTTTTATTGCTAGTGGTATGATGACATGCCCAGCAAGCCTGCAATAGGATAGAAATATTAGGTCTCATCCACACTGACACCATCTTTACAATCTTTATTATTGCATCATGCTTGATATCATTTATTATCTCCTTTGTGTTTTCTAATTATCCTATTTTCCTCAGAAATATGGACATACCCGGGAAACTTGCGAATAATGGGGCTGACCAAGCAACAGACCCTTCGCCAAGTGCCCAAGGAACTCCGTCCAATCACCAAAATTCTAGCCAGGAGACGACACCAACTCCACATGCAGAGACACCTTTGTCTCCACCTCCAGCCTTGCCTATCCAGATGCCACAACTTGAGGGTCAAACTCAAATGTTGCAGTTTCTCCAGACTATGTTGCAGAACCAGTGGCAACAAACTGAGGCCCTGAGACAGTCTCAGTGGCAGCAAACTGAAGCTCTGCGACAGACGTTGATGACGGCTTTGGAGAGAACTACTACTCCGACACCCGTACCTGTCCTACCAGCGGGCACAGTTCGAGGCTTCCGTCAAATGAGCCCGAGGGATTTCAAAGGCAACGAGACTCCTGAAGAGATCTCCGATTGGATCTCCAACACCGAAATGCTGCTAGAAGGATCGCAACTCACTCCCGACCTATGGATGACCGCTGTGAGGGGCCAACTTCTTGGCAATGCCCATCACTGGTGGGAATCCATAGAGCGCAGCGTCGGCAAAGACCAAACTTGGCAACAATTCCTGGAGCATTTCAACGCCAAGTACTTTCCAGAGACAGTCCAGAATGCCCTATACTCCCAGTTCCTGCACCTGGAGCAAGGAAACATGACGGTAGATGCCTACGACGCGGAGTTTAGCAGACTAAGTCGTTTCGGTACTGATCTGATCCCGAACGAGCTGAAGAAGGCTAAAAGATTCCACCATGGCCTTAACCAAGAGCTTCAGAGGCACACAACAACGCAGTCGAGAATCTCCTACAACGAGGTTCTTACCGAAGCCAGGGAGCAAGAAGCCATTGGCCGAGGAGCCAGACGCTCAAATCCAACCTTCCCGGCCAAGAATCAGCACGGAGCAGGAGGACCTATACGTCGTCCCCAATATCAGACGCAACAGACGACGGGGCCTTACCAGAAGAGGGAGCTCCCGATTTGTCACTTTTGTGGCAAGAAGGGGCATTTTGCCAATGACTGTAGAAAGAAGCTGGGATTATGCCTGCTATGTGGAGCTAGAAATCATATGGCCAAAGACTGCCCACAACGTAGAGATGCAGCACCTCAGCAAGGGCAGAAGCCAGGAGCTCAAACTCAGAAGATGCTTCCCTCCACATCAGGAGGATATCAGCGAGGAGCACCCTTGCCTACTCAGGAGGCCCAGTTCAAGGCCAGACCACAAGTCGGAGGACAAAGGCAGGGACAAGCCTTTGCGTTAGCTGCCGTTGCAGAAGAACCTGAAGGGGAAACTATAACAGGTACCATTTTAGTTGCATCATTACCTGCAACTGTATTATTCGATTCTGGGGCTACTTTGTCTTTCATATCCAGTAGATTCGTAGCCATGCACAAACTATCTACTTCGTCGCTACCCAAGTGTTGGAAAATACTTACTGGAGGAGGTATTGTTCCAGTTACCAACATTATCAAAACCTGCCCAGTAGTTGTTTGTAGTAGAGGACTAAGAGCGCGATTTTTGGTACTTCCAATGCCAAATTTCGATGTTGTCTTAGGCATGGACTGGCTAAGCCAGAATAATGCTATCCTAGACTGCCGAAAGGGTAGTGTTATCTTTAGACCCCCAGATCACCCAGAGTTCGAATATGTCCGTGGAACCATCGAGCAAGGAGTAGGCCAGACTCCTAGAGCTTACATGGCGATGGAGACAGCACTTCCCTCAATTGTAGCAGAGTTCGAGGACGTATTTCCAGAAGAATTGCCAGGCCTACCGCCTGACAGAGAAGTGGAGTTCATTATTGAGCTGATACCCGGAGCTGCACCAGTATCCTCCAATGTATACCGACTGGCGAAGAAGGAGCTTGACGAGCTGAAGCTTCAACTGGAGGAACTACAGATCAAAGGATTTGTTCGTCCTAGTGCATCACCCTGGGGAGCACCAGTGTTGTTTGTACCAAAGAAGGACGGAACATATCGCATGTGCATTGATTACAGAGCCCTCAACGCTCTGACAATCAAAAACAAGTACCCCTTGCCGAGAATTGACGACCTGTTCGATCAACTAACAGGAGCCGTAGTATTCTCGAAGATAGACTTGAGATCAGGCTACCATCAAGTCAAGGTACGAAGAGAAGACATTCCAAAGACAGCATTCAGAACTCGTTATGGTCATTACAAATTTCTGGTGATGCCGTTTGGATTGACTAATGCACCTGCTGTATTCATGAACCTGATGAACCGAGTCTTCCACCAATATCTGGACCAGTTCGTGGTAGTCTTCATCGACGACATTCTAGTGTATTCAAAAAGCCACGAGGAGCATGAAGAGCACTTAAGGTTGGTATTAGAGACGCTGAGACGGGAGAGCCTTTTTGCTAAGATGAGCAAGTGTGAATTCTTCCTGGACCGTGTCGCATTTCTTGGACACGTTATCACAGGAGAAGGCATCTCGGTAGACCCAGCAAAGATCTCATCTGTTGAGACGTGGCCAACCCCGACCAACGTCTCAGAGGTGAGAAGCTTTCTAGGACTTGCCGGATATTACCGGAGGTTCGTAGAAAACTTTGCAAGAATCGCGGAGCCGATTACCCGTCTTACTCGCAAGGAGCAGGAGTTCATATGGACTGAAGATTGCCAGACAGCTTTTGATGACTTGAAGAAGCGTCTGACTACAGCTCCCATTTTGACTATACCATCTGGATCCGGAGGTTTCGTCATATATAGCGATGCATCCGGAAAAGGATTTGGTTGTGTCTTAATGCAACATGGGAAAGTTGTAGCTTATGCCTCAAGACAGTTGAGGACTCATGAGAAGAATTACCCCACTCACGATCTGGAGCTTGCCGCAGTCATCTTCGCCCTGAAGCTATGGAGACACTATCTATATGGCGAAAGAGTGGAGATATTCACCGATCATAAAAGTTTGAAGTACGTCTACACCCAGAAGGACCTAAATCTGAGACAAAGACGATGGCTCGAAGTGATGGCGGATTTCGAAATTGATCTACAGTACCATCCAGGGAAAGCTAATATGGTGGCAGATGCTCTAAGCAGAAGACCCTCGGCATTCTTTATGATCACCCAACCAGATCTGCTGAGAGATCTAGCAAAGTTGGGAATAGAGATCATTGTGCCAGGAATTGATGGTCACTTATCAAACTACCAGCTGCAATCAACCTTGGTGGAAAGAATCAAAGCTGCTCTACCAACAGATGCAAGATTTCAGAGGCTTCGACAAAGAACAGAAGCTGGACTCCAGACCGGTTGTCGCATACACGAAGATGGGACTCTAAGATGTGGAAATCGTCTTTATGTTCCAAATGGAGAACTTCGTAATGAGCTTATGTCAGAAGCTCATAGCTCAGTATACTCTATACATCCAGGAGGCACAAAGATGTACAGAGATCTGCGGCAATATTACTGGTGGCATGGAATGAAGCGGGAGATAGCACGCTTTGTGGCCAAATGTCTGGTGTGTCAGCAAGTCAAGGCTGAGCATCAGAGATCTGCCGGTCTACTTCAACCCCTCCCAATACCCGAGTGAAAATGGGAACACATTACGATGGACTTTGTTACGGGCTTCCCAAGAAGTCCTAGTGGTCGTAATGCTGTCTGGGTAATTGTAGACAGACTCACTAAGGCTGCTCATTTTCTACCTTTTAGAGTCGGGCAATCCACAGAAGTCTTGGCGGACATGTATATGAAGGAGATAGTACGTCTGCATGGAGTGCCAGTCAGCATAGTATCTGACAGAGATACGAGATTTACATCTTACTTTTGGCGAAGTATGCAAGAAAGTCTTGGTACCCGCCTCAAGTTCAGCACCTCGTATCACCCACAAACAGATGGCCAATCAGAACGCACCATCCAGACACTTGAAGATATGCTGAGAGCCTGCATGCTTGATTTCAGCGGATCATGGGAAGATCATCTACACCTGGTGGAATTTTCCTACAACAACAGCTATCAAGCGAGCATTCAAATGGCTCCCTTTGAAGCTTTGTATGGAAGGAAATGTCGTTCCCCAGTATGCTGGAGCGATGTTGGCGAGAGACAGATCTTGGGACCAGAGCTGATTATTCGTACGGTGGAGAAAGTAAAGAAGATCCAGGGACACCTACGAGCTGCACAAGACAGGCAGAAGCACTGGGCCAACATTCATCGCCGACCTCTAGAGTTTCAAGTAGGGGAGCATGTGTTCTTAAAGATCTCACCTACTAGAGGAACTATCAGATTTGGAGGAAGAGGGAAGCTAAGTCCAAGGTACATTGGACCCTTCGATGTGCTAGATCGCGTCGGAGAAGTTGCTTACAGACTAGCTCTACCTCAGACTTTGGAGGGAGTACATGACGTCTTCCACGTATCTCAGCTGAGGAGGTACATTCCAGACCCGAGTCATGTGCTAGACTACTCAGAGATCACCATCGGGCCAAGCTTATCTTATCAGGAGGAGCCTGTAGAGATTCTGGACCGTAGCGAGAAAGTGTTGCGAGGCCAGACTATTCCTCTCGTTCGTGTTGCATGGAGACATCATGCACCAGGTGAATCCACCTGGGAACGAGAAGAGGATATTCGTCAGCGTTATCCCCACCTATTTCCAAACCAGGGTATGTCCAATATTTCAAATCCAATTTTTCTTTATCATCATATGTCCTTTTTCATTCTCATTATATGGTTGTTTTATTTCGAGGACGAAATATTCTAAGGAGGGTAGATTGTAAACTCCCTCGACCAAATTTCAGTAAATTAGGAATTAATTTTGACTAATTAGAATTAGTGCAACTTTTTAAATTTTTATTTATTATATATTATATTGATTGTGCACCTGTTCATTACACAATTGACTAGGGCATCACACTAGCTGTTAACCCTAAACAAATTTCACATTCCTGCTCTAGACTAGTCAGACTACTTTTTCTGTATTCTGTGCAACTTCCAGAAACCTCGTTTGATGCTTCGTTTTAGTCGCACAAATATCGTTACAAACGTATGTATTTATTTCCTATTTAATTTTCTGCTCTTTACCCATCTCTGTACCCTTAGAGATTTGAGGACCAGTAGGCACATGTTTTTGCCAAACAAAAATACGATAATATTCTACTCTAATTATACTTCAATTATCGTATTGACACCGTAGAAAGATTATGACTCTAATAGCCTCTAAATAATTAGTGAACACCGTGCGCAGTATTTATTAAATAATAAATACGATGACTGTATCACCTGCAATATCAGACCCTGCACCTGCCCAGAATCACCCCACACTGTCCAAACCATTTTTCCCCAGCTAATTCCCTCATTTTTGTACAATTTAGAATTTCGGGAAATCAGTATTTAAAATCAGGTAAATTGCAAAATTACGCAAAATACAAATTCATGCATTTATGCAATTATTAAAAAGTTAGGGGTTAAAATGCAAAATTGCATGCTAGGTGGCCTAATCCTATTGGCTAGGCCATAGGTGTGTGGGACCCACCCAGAAATCCAGAAAAATCCAGCCAAAAATATCTCAAAAAATTAAATTTACCAAAATAGCCCTGAACTTCAAGGTATTTACGAAAATGCCATTAGGCAAAATCCTATATAAACCCTAGGTTTTCTTCATTCAAACCATCCCACCCCCGCCACGGCCATCTCCGACCACCGCCGGCCACCCAACTCCGGCCAACCCTTCGCCACCCTCCCCTCTCCCCTCCGGCCAAGTACCACCGCCGGCGCCGCCCTGCTCCGGCTGCTACAGCCCCCGCACCCTCCTCCTCTCCCCACTGTCCACAGCAACACCTCCACCCGAACCACCTTCCCCGCCGCCTCCGGCCGTCGCCGACCACCGCCACCCTACCCCACCGCTTCGCCCCGACCTCCTCTCTCCGACGACCACCCCCTCACCTCCCCACGACGCCTGCTCCGGCCGCCCTAGCCCCCGCAGCGCCGTCGACCACCCCCAACCCGAACTACCCTCTCCAACTCCGGCCGCCCCTAGCCGCCACCACCACCGTCGTGGACCTCCGCCACCACCACCAAACTGACCACCACTCCTCCCTCCACCTTTCCCTCACCCTGCCCGGCCACCACGTCAGCTCCTCCGCCGCCGGCAGCCCCCGCAAGACTGCAACTGCTGCTGCTGCTGCCAGTGTACACTGCCACTGCTGCTGCTCCTCCGGCCGCCTCCGGCCATCTCCGCCGCCGTCCTCCCGCCGGCAGCACCGCGTGGGACCCCCCTTGCCACCTGTAAGGTATATAATACCTATACTATACTAAAATACATATATAATCTATAGTACATGTATATATGTATATAATATATGTATATATGTATATATATATATGTATATATATATGTATATACTATGTATTTAATGTATATATATATTGTATATACTATGTATACTGTTATTATACAGTATATTATAATATATACTACTATTATATATACCTACTAAATTATTGTATTTATAATAATACTATATAATATATATATATGTATAATATACTATATTACATATATATATATCTATAGTATATATATATGTACTTATATTTATAATATATGAATACTATACATATTAAATATTATATGTCATACTAGTATATATGTATGCTATGCATTTATTTTTGGATTATTTATTTTTCTGCATTTATATTTTTCTACACTTATACTATATATAAATATCTATATATATATATATATATTATCTATATATATATATTTATATGCTGGATAATACAGCTTAATTATATATATATTATATTTCAATTATTGCAATGTCATTTCAATTTATTATAATATTATATAATATGCTGGATATTACAGCTTAATTATATATACATATTTATAATTATTGTATATTTATCCAGTGGTCATATATAGACCCTGATAAATATTATTTATATATGTATTTAAATTCTGTCATGTTCTTTCAATTTACCTATATTATTTATATCAGAGGATACACCCTGATAAACATTATATATCTATCGCAGTGGATATATCCTGCTACTATATATTATTATTACCTGCATTTATCTGTTCTATATATATATATATACTATTATATATATATTATATCTATGCCTACTAATATATATATATATATCTATACTATATATATGTATATATATATATATGTTTTATATTACAGCCTGGATATTCACGAAACCTATCTGTTTTAACAGAAACCAACTTCAGCACAGCTAGTGACCCCCTGTCACCAGCACCTTCACAATTGACTGTAAAATCAGGGTTTCAACACTATCAGGGAGTAGGCAAGTATACCTTGCCAAGTTAAATGTTTAAATTCTCAAATATTGTTATATGCTTCTTGCTTCTGAAATTCATATACCATGACCACCTGAGACTGCCTTGGGTACAGTCAACTGTTATGTTGACATGATATTACAGACTCACCAACAGCTGAGAGAATATCCTAATATATTCTCCTAAACCCTATCACGGAAACACGCAACATGGTTGCATTTACATATATGGATGTGAGCTGCGTATTTGGTTAGCTACCAGTACGTGTGACCCGCATCACGGATTAGAATAACTCAGGAAATGTACGATTTGACATTTAGATTCATTGGGATGGGAAAGATAACTAGTTGACGTATGGGACACCCCCTCCAATAATGTTTTATACCTTCGTACCAATGATGGTCGATTGCAGAGTTCCCTGAGTCGGGGGCATACGACACCTATATTAGCCAGTCGCCACGATTGGTGAATTACGTCAGCGTATGTCTAGCCACACATTCCCATACGTACTACTGGATCTTTACTTGCATTTCACTTAGTATGGTTAGTACCCTGTATTTATTTTATTTCTTTATTCAGTATTTTTACATTACATGGCATGTCATTTTTCTGTATCTTGTTACGTCCCACTGAGGACCTGGTTCCTTGCCAGATCTAGATGAGGCTTTCTACCCCACAGTGTACGGGCCTGATCAGGAGGCCAGATGTGCTACTGAGGAGGAGCTCGAGGAGACACCCTCAGAGTAGGCTTGACCCTAGATGCTGCTACCTAGAGATGGAGATGTTTTGATCAGATAGACACTGCTTAGTCTATTTGATTTTTCTGCGCTATTATCAGTTTTTGTAGTAGGCTTGTAATCTCACCAGTTGTGTACTGTATCAGACTCAGTTATATATATATTTCAGCATTTGTTTTCTGACATTTTGTTGTGGATGAGATAGCTTTACCTGTTCTATACTTGTAGTAATTTAGGACAGCGTAGCACGTCCCTTTGGGTCCATCAAAGTGGATTAAGCCCTTAGTGACGTGTCAGCTGGCCAGTGACACGTGGCCTAGTTCCTGACATTTTGGGACTGGGGCGTGACAAGGGATCCTGTACGCGGATGACTGGATAGAGCAGATTGAGGGGATCTTCAGGCTGGCACAGATTCCAGACAGCCTGCAGATAGAGGCAGCAGGCAGTCCGATGTTCGACCTTGCCTTGACGTGGTATCGCACAGATACGAGGATCACAGCGCCAGGGCTTACTTGGGAGGCTTTCAAGAGGCTTTTTAAGGAGAAGTTTTTCCCAGATGTGGCGCTTAGTGCTTTGGAGAGCCAGTTTGAGGCACTCGTCCAAGGGAGCATAACGGTGGACGAGTACGCAGCAGAGTTCTGCCGTTTGGGCAGATTTGTGGATGGCTTGAGTGAGGCAGCTAAGGCGAGGAAGTTTCGCAAGGGCTTGGTTATGGCGGTCAAGTCTTTGACCAGGAGCGACCGCGAGGCGACTTTTGAGCAGATAGTAGGAGATGCTCAGAGAGCAGAGGATGACTTGGAGCTTAAGTCCAAGAGAGGCAGAGATGATTCAGGCAGTGCCAGTGGTAGTGCGGGACCAGCTAAGCATCCCTATGTGCAGAAAACAGCACAGCAGGGTCAGGATCAGAGGGTGCCCACTTGTGCCTACTGCAGGAAGGCAGGACACACTTGGGATGTTTGTAGGAGGAGGCTGAAGGTGTGTTTGTTCTGTGGATCCGCTGCTCACCAGATGAGAGGTTGCCCTACTGCACCTCCATTGGGTGGAGCACAGGATCAGAGAGTTGGAGCTAGGCCATCTGTGGCACAGCATCATGCCCCGCACCAGCAGAGGGATACACCCCAGCAGGGCAGGGCTTATGCGTTGACGGTCGAGGAGGCCGATGCTACGGATGTCGGGTTAGCAGGTCTGTCTCTTGTTTCTTCTTTCTGTCCTTTCCAATCCTTGTGGTGTGTTTCATTAGTACCTGTTAGATTTTCTTGTGCTGTGGTAGATAGTGTAGTAACCCTGATTGAGACTGTGATAACACGACCAGTAGGACCCTGATCTTGTATGTTGTATAGGTAGAATTTCTTGACTTTGATTGTTGGGGGTTTGACCTAGAGGAGTGTGATTGACCTTAAATTTCGAGGACGAAATTTTCTAAGGAGGATAGGCTTGTCACCACCCCATTTCCAGAGCCGGGTATTTTTTTTATTTTTAATTTAGTTAATTGTGAATTATTTATATTTAATTGTATTTATATTTAATTATTGATTGTATTATATTTTTATTGTATGTTTTAGGATTTTGGCTAGCCTGGACCCATGTCAGACCCTAGTGGACCCATGTCCGACCCAGCCCACACCCCTGTGAGACTTATTTTGGGGCTTAGAATATTTATTTTATTTTTAGGAAGTTAGTTGGAGAGATTTGGAACTAGTTTGAGTGCTTTTGGAACCCCGAAACCCAAAACCTTTGTTAGGAGGGCATTTTGGTAATTTCTCCAACTTGTGAAACCCCTTTATTATGTGTGACCGGCCTATTCCCAGCCCATTTTCGTGAACCACAGCAGCCTCTTCTCCCATTCTTCTCCTCTTCTTCACTTCTTCTTCTTCTCCACTCATTTTCTTCTTCCTTTCTCCTTCCTACTTCAAGTAAGTCCATTTTTCTTCCCTCCTCTTTCCATTTCTTCTACTTGTGTTAACCCTAACCCTAGATCTTTTCCTAACCTAGGTGGGTAGAGCCTAGATTTGGTGTTGGAGCTTGGATTTGAGGCTTGGAGCTTGTAGGAGGTGAATTTGGAGAGATTTGAAGATTTTGGCTTGGGATTCCAACTCCCAAGAGATAAACCCTAAATTTCCTCTTGTAATTACTCTTTTATAGTGTAATTAATATTTTTGAACCTTCCTAGACCCGTAGGCTACCCGTGGGAGGAAGTTGGAACTAGTTTGGTTGGGTTTAGAGACTTTAACATTAGGTTTTGTGTCAATTTCGGGTGAAATCCGAATTTGGCCCAATTTTGGGTGATGCCCTAGGTTAGATGGACCTAGGTAGACGTTGTCGGGAGTCGTGAGGGTGAGTGCGTGTCTCCGTTCGGACACGGGAAGTCGTATCGCGGAGAAACGGGCGTTTCGGACGAAATTGGGGCTTTTCGTCGTCGCCGATTCTAAGTGCGTGTGCGTTTTTGCCACGGGCCTAGAATCGACGTGGGAGCACATTTTCTAGGATCTAGACATCGTGTAGAGCGCGTGGGTAAATTTTGGGCCGATTCCGAGTTCGTTTGGTGTGCGTTTCAGGAGGTTTTCCGAGCCGCGCACCACGTGTTCGTCGAAATGACCGAATGGCCATTTCGACTTGGTTTCCTCGTTTCGGCTTTGTGCGCGCATTGGGTTAGTATCGGGGAGTATGTGCTAGAGTTTTCGGGCTATATTTTATATATTTTAGGGTATTGATGAGTGTCGGGGTCGTTGGGCGTGCGTTGGTGGGCGTTGTGGGCGTGTGGTTCGAGTGTTGTGTGCGTGGTTGTGTTTGTATTTATGTGTGTCTATATATATATATTTATATATATTTGTATGTGTGTTTATGTATATATATTTTTATATATATGTGTGTATTTATATTTATGTACTTGTATATGTTTATATGTCTATGTGTATATATATATATATGTATATGTGTAAGTGTGCTTGTGTGTGTGTATGTGTATATATATATAGGTGTATGTATATATATATAGTTAAGAGTGTGTGTAGATATATATATATATATATAGTTGAGAGTGTGTGTAGATATATATATATATTGAGTGTATATATATATGTAGCTATGTATATATATTTATGTGTGTGTGTGTTGTTAGTGTTGTGAGTGTGTGTGTGTATTAGTGTGTGTTTAAGTGTGTGTGTGTGTTAGGATATAGATATTAGTTTGTGTATATATATATATCTAGTGGTATATATATATATAGATATATAGAGTTATATTATGTATATAGGTGTGTGGTGTATAGGCAGCGAGGGGGGGTGGCCAGTGCAGCGCAGCGCAGCGGGGGGAAACTGAACTGCAGCAGCAGCAGTTCAGCTGCAACAGCAGCAGCTAGCTGCTGCTAGGAGAGCAGCAGCAGCAGCTCCAGAAGGAGCAGCAGCAGCAGCACATGTAGGAGCACCTGCAGCAGCAGCAGTGCCAAGAGGAGCATCAGCAGCGCAGCAATAACAGCGTGCAGCAGCAGCATTTTGAGCAGGGAGCAGTAGCAGTAGAGTACTAGTGAGGGTTAGGAATAGGTAGAGTGCTAGATAGATGTATCTATCAATAGGTTGATAGTTAGATAGATAATATAATAGATAGATGGTTAGGTAATTAGTTAGATAGTTAGATAAGTAGATAGCTAGTTAGTATTATAGATTATATACATAGATAGTTAGATATATCTATGGATTGATAGATAGTTAGAATTAATAGATAGATAGTTAGTTTATTAGATAGATAGCTAAGTAGTTAAATAGATTAGAGAGATAGATAGGTAGTTGGATAAATAGGTAAGATAAGTTAGATATATGGATAGATAGATAGATAGATAGATAGATAGATAGATAGTTTGATAGATTGGTGGATAGATGGTTAACTAGATATATAGATAAATAGATTCATAAATAGGTAGATAGGTATCTAGGTAAATAGGTACTATATAGATACTAGATAGTTAGATAGATAGTTAGATACATAGATAGATAATAGATGGATAATTATATAGATAGATAGGTAATTGATAGGTAGATAGTTAGGTTTCTAGATACTAGATAGGTAGATAGCTAGATACTTAGATATATCTATCTAAGATATAGATATCTATATACCTATAGTTATATATATATATTTATGAGTAAGGTAAGGTAAGGTATTGGGTATTTGGGTATATTTGTGTGGATATCTATATATATAGGTAGATACCTACTTAGTCATATATAAATATGGTAGATATCTATATTACCTAGCCTAGATTAATATCTAGGTATGTAATTAATAGCTAGGTAGCTAGTTAGAGGGTTTGAGAGCGGTATCTCAATACCTTGAGATAACCAAGGTATTGGGTTTCGAGCGGGGTTTTTGAGCAATAGCCTAGGATTTGTCTTGGAGTGATTTTCATATGTATATGTGTATATATTTACGCGTGCTAGCATAGGTTTTAGAGGGTATAGGCGGGGTATATAGCCTAGGTTGAGGTATCGGATACCGAGGGTATCCCGGTATCTCAAGGAGGCGAGTTTGAGAGTTTTCTAGCTTAATGAGCTCGGTTTGACCTAGAATTTCAGGAGCACCCTAGTTTGACCCAGACTTGACCGTAGTTGACTCGGTTGACCGCCAAAGTCAACTTTTGACCTAGTTTTGACCTAGAGTTGACTTTTTGGACCCAGAGTTGACTTTTTGACCCAGATTTCACCGGTTTGACCCGTTTGACCTAGAACGACCCTAGAAGCCTATTTTTAGTTATTTTATGTCTGTTTAACTCTTTAGAACCCTGTTTAACCTTGCTTTTCGCATTAGGTCCTTGCGACACCAGTTCGGATCGCCAGTTGCTCAGGACGTCAGGCGAGTACATTCTCTGATAGTTTTCATTATCTGATGATTATTATGATTCAGCTTCTAGTATAGTATCATCTGATTATTCTGGCACAACACGGGACACTGATTGATATTTCTGGATTCATTTACTTGTGACACATACATTTCATGTTTCTGGCCTCTATTCTGGAATCACTACTGGCATCACCTACAGGCATCACTACAGGCATCATTCATGTACAGGCTGGACTCATCTTGATTTGCGTGTCGGGTCTTGGATTCACTTGTATTAGTCGGGGCGGGGAAATACTCGAGTAGACATGTAAACATTCCTATCTGGCATCATCAGGAATCACTCCCTCTGGTCTAATCTGGAATGATAGCAGCCGCGCACCCAGTGCGCGGTGAGCCGTACTTACCCCTAGCCGTTTACATGTCGAAACAAGTATTTCAAAGACACCGAGTTCATTCTTTATAGTCTGGACTCTCATGCATTTCTTGACTTGTCTCACTTACATGTTTCTGGACTTGACTCACTACATATTTTTCATGCTAGACTCACTACACGTTCATGTGCACGGACTTGATCTTAGCTTAGATTCTTGTATCTTACAGTTACTACTATCTTGTTTCTGATATTCCTGCATCTTTACCTTTATGCACCAGTGATACATGTTTATTTCCTGTTTCATACTTACTTCTTTCTTTTTGCTACTTGCTATAACTGTTTTATAGTTTTTATCATTTAAATGGAACTGCTGTTAGAGATGTACTTGCTCCAGTCCTGACTGGACATATTTTTCAGAGTATCCGGAGGATTGGTGTCCGACATTTTATGGACCTGAGCCTGTCGATGGTGCAGACAGGGACCCTCTAGTTTAGAGGTGATTTCCGGGTTGGTAGCCGGGATCACTAGGATCTTTGTTGTTGTTTTTATTAGCTTTTAGCACCGGATTTGTCTCCGGTTTTAGATTGAGACCTTGTTTGTATATTATTTTTGGATATTGTTGTATTATTATTTGATGTGTGGTTGTTGTAGTAGTTGTTGTTGGTTAGACTTTATAGTTGTTAGTCTTCTTTGTTATCTATCGTGCTTAGATTCGTGATTGAGTACTTGAGATTATCTTTTGATATTGCTCCTCCGTTTGGAGTTGAGATCTTGGCAGATTTATATATTGTTTGTGTGGTTGCCCTCCTTTTGGAGAGGTCATGCCCGATTTTTGTGTGAGATTATTATTTAGTTAGTTGACCTAGACAGCGTTCTACCGCCGATGCTGCGGCGTAGGCTGGACGTACCCACGACTCATGCCCGATTTTTCGGGTGCGGGTCGTGACAGTAATCTAGGGTGCCCTTGCGATATCTAAATACCCTATCCAAGGCAGTCCAATGTGACTGATTTGGGTTACTGGTATATCTACTTAGTCTTCCAATAGCAAATGCAATATCAGGTCTTGTCCTGTTTGTTATATACATAAGGGAGCCTATCATCTGGGAATATTTATGTTGTTCCAAAGGTGGTCCTTCATTCTTTTTCAGTACAATACTGCTGTCATAAGGAGTAAGGACAGGTTTCTTATCAAATAACTCAAATCTTTTTAGCATTTTTTCAATTGAATGTGCTAAAGATAGAGTATAACCCTCTTTGCCTTTGGTCACTTGCATTCCTAAAATTAGGTTGGCTTCTCCTAGGTCTTTCATATCAAACTGGCTAGATAAATAGTTCTTTGTAATATTTATCAATTCCATTGATGATCCTAGGATAAGGATGTCATCTACATACAAGCATAAAATGACACAATTTTTACATGTACCTTTAGAGTATATACATTTGTCATACTCATTTGACAAGAAACCATATTCACAAATTACTTTGTCAAATTTATTGTGCCATTGTTTGGGAGCTTGTTTCAGGCCATAGAGGGATTTTACTAGTCTGCAGACTTTCTTTTCTTGACCTTTAGCAATAAAACCTTCAGGTTGGTCCATATAAAGTTCTTCCTCTAGATCTCCATTCAAAAATGCTATCTTTACATCCATTTGATGGATTAGCATATCATGAATGGATGCTAAGGCCAAGAGAGTTCTAATGGATGTGATCCTAGCTACAGGAGAGTATGTATCAAAATAATCTAACCCTTTCTTCTGGGTAAAACCCTTAGCAACTAATCTAGCTTTGTATTTCTCTATAGTACCATCGGCTCTGAGTTTCTTCTTGAAAATCCACTTACAACCTATTGGTTTATTGCCTAAAGGTAGATCTGTTAGAAACCAAGTGTTATTCTCCATGATGGAGTTGTATTCACTGTTAATGGCTTCTTTCCAGAAGGGAGCATCAGGAGAAGACATTGCTTCTTCATAAGTTGAGGGATCACCCTCTATCAAAAATGTGAAGAATCCTTCTCCTAAATTTTTCTCAATCCTATTCCGTTTACTCCGTCTTGGTTCTAAGACTTGTTCAGATTGAGAGCTAGGTATTTGGACTTGAGAACTAGTAGAGGGTATGGAGGAAGAGATTGAACTTCTATCCTTAAAAGGAAATATGTTTTCAAAGTAAACTGCATCTCTTGCTTCTATAATGGTATTGTTAGAGATTTCATTTACTTCTGAGTGAGTCACTAGAAATCTATTGGCATAGCTGTCTAAGGCATATCCTATGAAAACAGCGTCTACAGTCTTGGGACCAATCTTCCTCTTTTTAGGTTCGGGAATTCCGATTTTAGCAAGACATCCCCAAACTCTAAGGTAATTAATCCTAGGTGCTCTACCTTTCCACAGCTCATAGGGAGTCTTATCTTTTGTCTTACTAGGAATCCTATTAAGAATGTAACAGGCAGTTAAAAGGGCTTCTCCCCACAAGTTATCAGGAGCACCAGAGCTGAGAAGCATGGCATTCACCATATCTAACAGAGTGCGGTTCTTGCGTTCAGCAACTCCATTAGACTGAGGTGAATAAGGAGCTGTTACCTCATGAATTATTCCATGTTCTTCACAGAAGTTAGTCATTTCGTTTGAGGTATATTCTCCACCACGATCAGATCTAAGGATCTTAATCTTCCTTTCTAATTGGTTCTCAGCTTCAGATTTGTAGACCTTAAATCTATCTAGAACTTCATCTTTGGTTTTGAGAAGGTAGATATAATAATACTTTGAATAATCATCTATAAATGTAACAAAGTATTTTCTACCGCCTCTGGTCAAAATCCTATTTGAGTCACATACATCACTATGGATAAGTTCTAGAAGGTCAGAGTTTCTTTCTACAGATTTAAATGGTAATCTAGTGTGTTTGGCTTGAACACAGATTTCACATTTGTGTTTGTCATCTATTGGAGTCTTGGGAATAAGATCTAAGGTCATCATTCTTTTAATAGAACCTAGGTTCACATGACCTAGTCTGCCATGCCAAATATTTGAAGATTCTATATTAGAGACAATGAAAGAACCATCAGACATTTTATTCATTGTACTTAAAATGAAAAGACCGTCTTTTACAAAGCCTTTTCCTATAAAAGAGTCATGCTTAGAAAAAACTACTTTATTAGCCTCCATTACAATTTTGTATCCTGAGACTACAAGAAGGGATCCACTAACTAGGTTTCTCCTGACAGACGGCACATGAAGAACATCCTGAAGAGTTAAGATTTTTCCTGATGTCATTTTCAGGTTAACTTTTCCTCTTCCAATTATTTGTGCCGTTGAGCCATCTCCTAGGGTCACACCTCCTCCACTTGATTCCTGATAGTTTGAAAAACAGGAGCGATCAAACGAAACGTGAACATTTGCTCCAGAATCCAACCACCAATCATCAGAATGGTAAGAGAGGTTAATAAGGGGTTGAAAGCTTACAGACCTTAAGGAACTCGAAGAACCTTTGTGAAGCATGTTCGCTTCTGGTCTAACTGAGTCTGACTGAAGTTCTAGGTTTTTAGTTTTGGTGATGATGGTTGTGGTGGTTAGGCTGAAAGTTTTTTCTTCTTCTTGAAGAAATTCTTTTTGGGTTTATACGGAAAATTAGACTTGGGTTTTCCTTGGCCTTCTACAAGATAGTAGTTTAGGTGGTCTTTGCTAAACAATCTTAAAATCTTTAGTTTTTCAAGTGTTGATTAACTCAGGTTAGCTGTAGGGGCCGGTTCCCAGCTAGCGGTGGTCCGAAGACTCTTAAGTACCGTGTCGCTTAGGGTTGTTTACACCCGGTTGACAGAAGGACCCTTTCGGCTTGTGCCCGAGTTTGTCTCTACTTTGAAACTTTAGATTTGAAGATTTTATTTGCAATTTCCTTTTACTAAACTATTTTCCTTTGTAAAGCAAATCAACAGCAAGTATTTGAAGAAAACAATAGTAATTATTTCAACAAATTAATTCTTTAGAACTTTTAACTATCAATTCTTTAGAATAAATCAATTATAACAAATAGTGAGAAGTTAACAGTGAGAAGCAAATTGTATTAACAGTAATTAAGCAAAAGAATTTGCCCCAGCATCCAGCAACTAATAAGTAGTGCTAATTAACAGAACAAATGAGCACAGTGCTACTTAGATTGCAAGTTTTACAAGTAACAAGTTTGCTACAGTAATAAAAATAATTGTTTGACTACAGCATAAATTGTTAACTACAAAACTTGTTAACAAGTATTGATAATTCACCACAAGTAGCAATTTAACAACCGGTTTTATTTTTCTTCAGTGAAAACAGAAACAGTATTAACTTGACTTGCTATAGAACAAATTTCTAGAAATCAATTGTAACAAATAAATTGATTCAGTATGTTATAACTAACAGTATTAAGTAATCAATTGTAACAAATAACAAATTGACAAATAATCTGTGAAATACTTCCTCAGTGTAGCATACCACTGAAAAGAAGTCAGTAATTTAGTTGTACTCAAAATAAGAATGTGTAGATATTACTTGTTTTTGTAAACAGAAGATCCGGCCTCTCAGAACACAACAATGTCAAGTAAAATAAAATTTTCTAGTTAGCTGACTGATACATACAGTATTGAATTTAACAAACAGTATTATATATTAAGAAAGTGCTTTGTTACTTTTAATATTTAACAAATAAAATAATTGTAACAAATCACTATTTAATAAACAGTGACTATTTTCTTCTTAGAATAAATCAACAGTAACGTTTGTTAGAATTTGCTATGGTCAAATTCTATGCAAGTTAACGTTTGTTATGAATAATTATTAAATTCTAACAACGAATAAACTCTTAGATTGTTAGAATTATTTTGTCTTTTACTTACTTAAAAATTTCAGAATATAAAAATAAAATTAAACAATGTTACCGGCCTCTGGGGAAGTCGTGCACGAAGCACTGCCCTAAGAGTTTATTCGGGATCTGTGTGCAGACGTTCCCGACGCTCCTAGTGGTAAAACCCCCGCACTACCGGTATCTTGTCGCCGCACACGACTTGGAGAGAACGACCAGGACTTAGCTCTGCCCAGAGCTTGGAGATGAGGATGAAGAACAAAATGTTGACAGAGTTTGAAGTAAGAAATTTTTCGGAATGATTTTACAAAGAAATTAGCACGTATATATTAACTGTTTGTGTAACGGTCAGAATTAATTCTCTATTAATTCAGACGTTACACAAGAGAATAAATAACGAACCTGGACACAAAAACGGTTCAAAAACATTCGTAACGTTCAGAATTTAATTCCAACGTTTAAAATAAATAAATGAAAGAATTATAGGGTCCCAGCCCGAACCCGAAGAGAAAATCGGATCGGCATTCGGCGCCCGCAGATGTGGGCGCGTAACCCGCACCCGTTACGCGCGCCGAACCGAGCCGGGCCGGGCGGCGACGGCGGCGCGCGCGTGTGGCCCAAGGGGTTCCCCACACAACAACTTAATAGAGCAAAGAAGAGAAAGTAATATATGTACACAAGAGGGCTTTGGTGCATCCGATGTGGGACTAAAGAAAGGAAGAGGGACTTGAGCTTTTGCAAGAAAAGCAAAACCAAAACCAACAAGTTGTCGTTTGGAGTTTATTGCAGAGTTGTTGTTCTGTGGCTGTCCCATTATTAGTTTACTGTTCTGATTATAATGGGTTTAAAATGTGCACTTTAATGCCAATAACTTTTTGAACTGGATGGAAAGAAATGAGGAGCTACAGTAGAAAAACTTGAACTTAAGACCAAAGTTAGATGTAGAAAATAGAAATTTGTGACTAATTTATGCAAAAAAAAAATTTTTTTTTTACAATTTTAATTTTTTTTGATTAAAAATTTATTAGTCGATTTTGATCATGTTGTATCAAAATCTCGGCTGGGCCACTGGGTACATTGAACGTATGTTTACGCACAACCAAAAAGTGCCTTAGTGTTCCTTTGACACGAAGGATCGATGTGTCTGCCAAGATTGTCAGGTTGTTTGTGTGAGCGTTCCGGACTAAGCTACTCCGATAGCTAAGTCATATCGATAAAACATTAATATTGGGCTTCCCTACAGTCGATGGTTGAAAATAAAATCAGTGATGAACTTTCTCCACACATCAACTTATATATACTAATATTAAACTCTTCCTTCCATGCACATGCTAAACAACCAGATCGAGAGGAATTGACTTTGAGCAAATAGTCCCTCCACCAGTCGAAACCTATCGAATTATCTTATGCGCTTAAACTAATTCCTTATTAGTTGATCTCTTTTTATATAGGTTCGATAACGATGTGGTTGAGGTTTGATCCTTGTTATTATAAGCATGCAAGCGTTCGTGATTTTATATATAATTAATGGCTGACAATGGGAGAAACCAACATGGTGACCTAAGTTTAATTTACAAAAGAGAAAAGGCGAGGCACCTCTTAGAATAGTTTATACAAAAGTGTAGGAATTTATTAGCAAGGTTAGGGTTCTGGCATACCTTCTCTTTATCCTAAATTTCTCGACACATAAGCACTTTTTTAGTTGACCTCATCCAGTGCCGGACTTTAAAACATGAGATAAGCTTTGAAAATGTGGTCAACCTGTGCTTCCTAAGATGAAAACCTCACAGCAGGAAAATGACTTCGAATTCGAACCAGCGTCCTTCCGGACCGGGTCACTGTGGGCAGCCAGGTAAGTTACACACTCCTCTCTCTCTCTCTCTCTCTCTATATATATATATAGCTTAGTGGTTAAAACTGATGCATATTATTCAAAATGTTGCGGGTTCGAGACTCCTGAGCGTCATTTAATTTCTTTTTAGAAGAATTAAGTGGTGAGTTGGTGATGGATGTAGCGTAGGTACAGTACAACCAGGAGTCTGTAACACAATTACCTCTTCCAAATATATATATATATATATAAAGAGAGAGAGAGAAAGAGGAAAAGCAATGGCAGAAAAGCTGACCGACGAGCAGATCTCATGAGGCTTTCAGCTTGTTCAACAAGGATAGAGATGATATACGAAACCCTAACTAAACCTAAAATTTGTGAATAAATGATGTAGTGTATTAAATTAGTTGATTTTGAATTTATTATTAGGCTTAATTACAACTTGATACCCTTAACTATACAAAATGTTCAATTTGACCCTCTCAACTTTGATAGATGCTAACTTAATATTCTATCTCAACTAATATTTTCAACTTGATATCCAAAATTTTGTTTATTCCTAAACTACCCCCCTCCCTCCGGCGACCCCTCCTACCCCGGCGCCCCCCCCCCCCCCCCCCCCCCCCCCCCTCCTGCACATCCGTCTGTCCGCCTCCGACGGCTGCCGCTGCTGCTGTGCCCTCCCCCCCTCCCTCCGATCGTCGGCGCCGAAGAGGAGGGGGGAGTAGAGCGGAACAATTTGGTCCATTATTTTATGGTACTAAGTTAGCACCTATCAAAGTTGAGGGGGTCAAGTTGACATTTTTCTTAGTTGAGAGTATCAAGTTATAATTAAACATTATTATTATTATTATTATTATTATTATTATTATTATTATTATTATATATATATATATATATATATATATATATATATATATATGAGCCATATGCTCATATTTCTACATGAGCTATGTACATGTGGACTAATAGAAATGAACTCCTACATTTCATGTGCACTAGTACACTCCATTCCTATATAGGATAAATCGAATATGAGTCATATGCTCATATTTCTACATGAGCTATTATATATATATATATATATATATATATATATATATATATATATATATACATGTACATGTAATCCACATGTGCATTGGTTCATATAAAAATATGAGCCTATGCTAGAATCTTTTATTTCTGAACGGAAAGATGTAGACTCGAGAACAGACTCGCTTTAATGTTCGTGTACAAGTTAGCCAGCATAAGAACAGACTTGCACAGTTAATTTACACCCTTTTTCTTCTTCTAAATCCAAGAATTGTGATCTCATTTTGTCAGTCCCAATCTCTACACTTCAGATGATGCATCACAAGCAAATTAATTTTGGAATTGGGCTGGGAAGGAATTGAAAGATGCCATGGAAAAACCCTTTATTCAGATCGCACACAAATATTGCCATATGCTGATATATATACTTGCAATCAGTGGGTGTGTGATTTTATTGACAAACTAGTCATACTATCCAGCAAGTTGTTGAAAGAGCTGGCAGCATTTGATGTTGAAGGATTGAAGTGTCCGTCTCACCTTCCCAGTACCAAAGTTTTAGTAACTTTCACTTTATAATTTATTATACAACACTTCAAATAATAATACTTTGTAAAGTAGAAAAAAATTGACATCTCTACCCCCATCATCTTATTCCAAATTACTTGGCATGTCCTCTGTAAGATTTGCTTTGCAAATGTATCTTTCTTTAGCCGTCTCGATCCAAATTTATTTACTTCTCTCTCTCTCTCCTGTCCTTGTTGTTTATTTAACTAATGTTTTATTACTCCTCTTAACCATTGTATTATGGTCAATTTTATACCGATCAAACTCTCACTTGGTCTATCAATGACATTCAACTTTTTGTGAATACAATCAATTTTTTATCTCATCTTTCAATTATTTCAGCTATTAACACTCAGTTAGGTTTAAGGGATGTTTGGACGAAGGAAACTGACAGAAAAGTGGAAAAAATTTAGTATGGTTGAGTGAAACTCAAAATCCGATGTTTTGCTGCTTTAAGAACTGTCGACATGAATTCACTTTCATAAGTAGTTGCAGTTCATGTCGACCATAACTGGGAGAAGTTTTGGACAATTTAAGAAGATAAACTCAATTTCGTAATTAAGTACAGCCACTTAATTTTTGACTACTTAAAAAAAGTTTATCATTAGCTTCTAATTTTCTAATGGCTTCATTTTAATAATTTTTTGGTAATATATATAAATTAAAAAATATATTTTTAAATTAAGTTTATCCGTAATTAGTTATTAAAAAGTAAATTATTATTTTTGATATTAATTATTAATATTTAAAAAAAAATTTATTTTTTGTTATAATATATTCTATCATATCCATTTAAATACTGGAAGTATGAATTTAACCACTTTCAAGTTACAAAATATTTTTTTTATCTAAACATTAAAAATCACTTTCAAAACACAAAAACTAACCGAACTCAACTGGTTCTTGTGGTCAGTGAGAAGAGGTACAACCTCCCTAGCTGGACGGAGGTCTTGGAATCAAATCACAAAGGAGATATGGAGGCAGTGGGTTCCAGCGTATCACTACTAGAATAAGCGGGATTAGCGACGTAAACGAAAACGTCGCTAATATAATATAAATTAGCGACTCCAGGTAAAAACGTCGCTAGACGTCGCTAATTAGCGACGTTTATCGACTTTTATTAAGTTTTTAAAAGATTAGTCGTCATAAGTTCAATTAAGGTCGATAAACGTCGCTAATATATTTCATTTAGTGACTTTTAGCGACTAATTTAGCGACGTATTTATTATTAGACTTTTAGCGACGTCATTAGTGACGTTAAGGACGTCGCTAATTAGCGACGTCGTTATTGGCGTCACTAAAGACGTGTCTAACGTCGCTAGTTAGCGACGTCATTATTGGAGTCACTAAAAACGTCGCTAAAATTTTCATTTAGGGCTGGTGTTCCCCCCATTTTCTTCGATCTCTCTCTCTCTCCCAAATTTGAAACCTCTCCCAGCGCTCCTCCGGACTCTGGCTCCCTTACTCCTCCGGCGAACCCCCTCCGGCCTCGTCCCCCCCTCCCTCCGGCTCCCCTCCTCCCTCCCGGCGTCCCCCCTCCGGTCGCGCCCTCCCCCCTCCGCCGTCAGCTCCTCCTTCCTCTGGCTCCCCTTCTCCCTCCGGCGTCCTTCCTCCGGCTCCCCTCCTCGGTGAGCTCCTTTCTCTGTCTCCTTTCTTTGTCTCTCTCTCTTTCTCTCTAACACGACACAACACGACACGAAACGACACGACCTGACACACACTAACACGACCTGACACCTCTCATTTCTCTGTCTGTCTCCTTTCTCTGTCTCTCTCTCTTTCTCTTTAGCAACTTCTCTAGGTCCTGTAGAAGTTAAGTAGAAGAATGTACAAATAGTTATTGCAAAAAAAGGATTTTCCTATAGCATACTTAGACCTGAGGTCTTGCAGAAGGTTAATGGAAGATTTTAACCTCAGATTTTAACACCCGGAGTAAGAAGTAGCAATCAGTAACACTACTAAAAATAGGTTTTATACCTTAAGTTTAGATGCTCTTGTGAGGCGCATTAGATTGCCATAAGAATGAGGTGTTTGTACAACATTTAGGGCTCTTGCTATAGCATAGTGAGCCTGCAAAGGAAAAAGTTGTCACATATGCTTAGCTAGTCTGTCCTTCAACTTATCACACATATATACATGTATGCTTAACTGAGTAACTAGCTGTCTACTTACAATATGAAAAGTTCTAAGCTACTCTGCTGAATTGAATAACTAGATGTCACATATGCTTAGTTAGATAGGTTTTACTATAAACATGTTTAGATGGCTAAGAATTCATATGATACATGATAGAATTACACATGATTCGAAGTTACAAGCAGTTTCAGTGGCGGTTGAAATAAGGCTAAGCAGTTTATGACGGTTTGGACATATAAGCTGAAAAACGAAAGAAAATTCGTTGAGATGGTTTGGACATAATGGACAATGGATACAACAATTGAAATTGATAGGATGGTAACTGATGCTACTATAATATGCATTAGAGATGAACAAACCTTGAATGAAGCAATAAGGATTAGCGACTTTTAACATGATCAGTAAGATGGTCCTGTGAAGGTGAAGTGAAAAATGATTCATGTAGCAATTAAAAGACCTAGGAGATGGACTTGATTTATTGTCAGCCACTAGATAGGATGCTTGTTCTAACAGCATCCCTAATGGGCAAACACATGAGAATGGCCTCAATGACATTTTTTGGGAGACTGCTTATTCTATCTACACCTGAATCAGAACTCATCCTCTGAATTTCAAAGAGAACCCAATTGTTGCTTACGTGCTATGAAGACTTAATTGACCATTGGTCAATCGGACATCTTTGCTGACGGAACCATGGGGACAGATGAGCATGTCGAGGAGGTCGTGCCCACGTTGTCCCAGCATCAGTAAGATCCTCCATGCGCACTTCCGGAGGAGACGAGGACAGAGATTTGGGCCGACGGTACAAAGTAAGTCAATTATATGGTTTAGTATAATATATATCGTGTATTTCTTTATTCATCGTATATTGACTTTTTCAGTATTCTAAATAATTTTTTCTGTATAGATATTGTCCATCGTCGGTTCAGAGACGCCTGGGCCAATTTCTGAGGAACAACTACGGTGGCCCTTGGATCAACTACTCTGAGCCTCCGGAGGAGAGGAAGGCATTCTGGTTTGCGCACTTCCAGGTAAAAGTATATTAAATAAATCCTCTAATTTATGCATATTATATAACTTATCCGTGATGCTCACTTACTAAATTATTTATTGTAGCAAACGTATTTCTATCCTCCGCACCGGGCCGAGTTGATCGAGCGGCTCTTTCCTACTGTTGCCGCCAAGCTTATCCGATATGCTCTGGATGACCAGAAGGCTCGTGATCGTGCTGGAAAAATGATCCAAGGTTGGATCACGCCTGAGCAGTGGACTGCGATGAGGGCTAGATTCGACGATCCGAGCTACAAGGAAAGGTCTGAGAAGGCCAAGGCGGCTAGGTGGAATGCTGCCAAGTGGTGTGGTCGCTCGATTCCGATGACGAAACATTTTCGTCGTTTGGTATATTTTTTCTTTTAAAATATATTATTTTAATGTAAGTACCATAAAATGGTACTTGAAAAAAATGTTTAAGTTTAGTACTAAATAATATATTTTTAACAGGTACAGAGGGGTGAGGATGCAAACATTATGACCGTCTTCTTGGACACCCATTGTAAGGACGAAAATCTCATTGATGAGAGGGCCTCGCAGACCTATGTAAGTATTACTTTACTTTGAATTAATTTTAATATAACTTAGGCAATTATCGAGTTTCCAAATATTTCTAGGCCGAGTATCTTAGGCTGCGTGAGCGGACGACTGCTAGTGCACCTACACCTAGAGAGGCTGGTACTTCGTCGCAGCCCGCTCCAGCTCCGTCGGCAGACGACCTGTGGGTGATCGCAGCTGGTGGTCTCCAGAGGGGTACGTACTATGGTACGGGATCCTATGGCGCCCTGGTTGCGACGCAGTCATCTAGGGCCTCCTCGACAGCTGCGCATTCCGCACAGCCCTCGCAGTCGCAGTCGTCGGCCAGAGTCCAGGAGGCTGTTGACCGTCAGATTGCGTCTCTCCGTGACGAGTTGCTGCGAAGGATGGAGGAGCAGCCCCGGTCCCAGCCGCATGCGGACGATCCGACGCTCATCGCACGATTCGATATGCTCGACCGCAGCATGACGGAGCTCCGGGATTTGACAAATGATATTAGAGCCTCGACAGACCGCAACATCATGGAGCTGCATGCATCACAGCTATCGATGAGCGGGTGGCTGACGATGATGCAGGATTTAATGGTTCATAGCAGTACGAGGTTGTTATCTACCATGGATTCTTACAACCAGCGACTCGCAGATTTGGAGCGGGTACGGCCTCCTGGTGCGCCTACATCGACACAGACTCCACCGACGTCACTGCCTTCTCCATCGACATCGGTATCTATTCCACGGGACGAGTATGAGCAGTTCTTATCCTTCAGGCGCGCCGGTGGTCAGCCTCCTGCAGATCCGCAGTAGTATAGCTAGTTGCTGGATATTTGTATTTTTTTTATTATTTAGGATGCGATTGTATGGATATAAATTTGTCATATTCTTTACGATGAGATTTGTTGGATGCTTTCTTTTCTTCAAATTTTATTATATTATTCATATTAAATATGTTATTTTATCGGTGTTGAGTGTTCAGTGCCTAATTTTCCCTATTTTTTTCTAGTTCAATGATACAAGTTGCAACTTGTTAGCCTAAGTTTCCCCCATCATAAGTGCTGTTGCATCTCAACTCAGTATCTTCCTCATACTGGTACAGTCAAAACACACCCATAATGCATATTTGTGCATCTCCACCTCTGCTACCTGTGCTGCAATACTTTCCTTTACTTCACTGTAGTGCAAGTCACTGCTCAAGCTCTCATACTACCTACTCGCATAATAATCAACAGGTAAAATAAAGCCTACACCTTACTTACATCCTGGCTTCACTCACCCCTATCTCTGATACTCTCTAATTCGAGTATCAAGCCAACCACAGTCCCTGTACAAACTCAAACACACTGAATTATAATACACACACACTCTCTCCCTATCTCTGAGCACATTAAGACCAACACACAACACAAATAGTACTGTCTTAATTCACTAATATTCACACAGTTCCTAATATATTTTGGTTTATAACTGATGACTGATACTTGGCTTAAATTTACCCAGTGCACTAGAATTTTCTCCCTTGTTGCTGCTACTATGTCCCTTATTCTACATGCTCGAGTCCCCTCATGGCACATAAGCTGATCACACCACACAGAACCTACTAACAGTCACAGTGTTTATTCCTCTATACATTCCTATTAACACTGCTACACTACATGTAGTATGAGACACATACACACACAATCACTATTCTTTTTTACCCCAAAGGGGTTGACAAACCCAGAAATTCAATTCAGTATTATTATTATTTTTCTGTAAAATTAGCGACGTTTTTAGCGACGTTAATATACGTCGCTAAATACGTCGCTAATTAGCGATGTTGCTACACGTCGCTAAAGTCGTTGCTGTACGTCGCAAATTGCTGACATGGCAGTATTGCCAGGTCATTAAAGACGTCGGTGTAACGTCGCTAAAGACGTCGCTAAAATCGTCGATGTACGTCGCAAATTGCTGACATGGCAGTATTGTCAGGTCATTAAAGACGTCGGTGTAACGTCGCTATATAAGTCGCTAATTACCGACGTTTAGCGACGTTAATAAATGTCGCTAATTAGTGACGCTGCGTCGCTAAACGTTGCTAAATTTAGCGACACATTTAAGTCGCTAAAAAACGTCGGCATAGCGACGTTTAGCGACGATTTTTCTTTTAGCAACTTGCTTTTTTCCGACTTCTTTAAAACGTCGCTAATTACGTCGCTAAACGTAATTAGCGACATTTTTTGGTCATTTAGCGACGTTTTTAAACGTCGCTAATTTGACTTTTTATTGTAGTGTATGTAAAGTTTCGTACGTATCGTCGGACATCTAAAAAATAAAAACACTTTCAAACAAAAAAAAATCCGGAGTTACCCTGAGGAAGAAGACAAATGGAAGCTGCTATGTTGAAAAAGGTTCCGCATATACATACATACATACATACATACATACATACATACGTCAGTCAGCGACCTTCTTCTTATATTCTTACCTGGCATGCACCTATTGACGACGACTTAAACAAGGAAGGACATGACATGGGCTCCCATTAATCTCCCCTCTATTTCTATTTTATAGATGAGCATCGATCGATCATCCCGACCCTCCCTCTCCTCACTAGCTAGCTAGCTCTCTAGCTATATCATCGATCATCATGAGCATCAAGCTCTTCGGCAAGACGATCGTGTCGTCGTCGGATCCGAAAGACAACATCAATCAAGAAGATGATCATGCCCTAATTGAAGAGAGTAGGAGCGGCAGTAGTGCTAGCACTGCAGAGACGTCGACGACTATTAAGTCGAAGAGTGCCCCGGCGCCGCAGCAGAACCTGTCGTGCCCCCGGTGCAAGAGCAAGGAGACGAAGTTCTGCTACTACAACAACTACAACGTCAACCAGCCCAGGCACTTCTGCAAGGCCTGCCACCGCTACTGGACCGCGGGCGGCCTGCTCCGCAACGTCCCGGTCGAGGCGGGCCGAAGGAAGAACCGCGCGCTGCTGCCGCCGCCGCCGCCGTCCACGCAAGAACCAGGTCATGAGAACGAGGAGGGGTGTGGTTCAGTACTGGTGGGGAGGGCTTGGAGAGGAGGCAGCTCCGCTCGCGATCCGGCCAAGTCAACGTTCGGAAATGTTGATAGTTACTTAATTAGCTACTTGATGTGAGCGTGTATGCTTCCCTTTTTTTCCTTTTTTTTTTTACTTGTTATTTTCTTACACATCATCGTTCGGGGTCTACAGAGTAGTATTGAATTTTAACTTGTTTTTTCTCTCTTTCGGGGTCGATACTTATTTACAACAACGTAAATTTTGTACATAATTATGTTTGCATGCGACTAAATAATCATAACGTGATGGGATTTTATTATCATTCGGTAGGTATCTTCATCTCAGTCAATTTTAAAGGCTAGTCTAACTTGATGTTCTTGTAAATTATTCTATTGGTATCCCAACTATAATGTTAGAAACTTTTTTGTATTTTAACAGTCTATTGCTCGATTTTGACATCCCACAACTTTATAAATTATTTTTTGACTAAATTACACCTAGATATCCTCAGCTATTCAAAATGTTCAGCTTGATACCATCAATTTTGATAGTACCAACTTGAAATCCTGGAGATAGAAAAAAATCTCTCTCCGGCAGCCGTTGTTCCCCACCCAACCCCTCCCCTCTCACGCCTGCGACCTCCCCCCCTCCCGTCTACGATCTCTCCCACACACTGCTACCCCTAGCGACCCCCCTGCCCCGCCTCCACCCAAGGACCCCCGCCCTGGCCCTGCGCTGCCTCCACTCATGCACCGCTCCAGCCGATCCACGCCGCGTCCAAACTCCCCACTCCCGTGCCCACCTCAGGTTGCGCGTCCCGCCACATCGCTGCTGCCGCTGCTACTACTTGCTGCTGCGACGCACCTCTTCCGCCGAAGAGAGGGGAGGGGGGGGTGCGGAAGAGATTGGGGGGTGGGAGGGGGGGGGCATAGGGAAGGGTGCTGCTGGAAAAGGAGGGAGGCAAAGAAATTGGGATAGTGGGGGACAAGTTTTTAAAAAAAAATTGGGTATCAACATAAAAATTGTTATATAGTTGGAGATATTAAGTTAACATCTATCAGAGTTTAAGGTATCAAGCTGAACATTTTGAATAGTTGAGAGTATCTAGTTGTAATTTAGTCTTGTTCTTTTGAAGCACATCTAGACTACTTCAAATGCATATCTGTTAGTACAAAATCACAATTTAAATAATTGTATTACCATGTATTTTTGAAAATGATCCCTATACGCTCCAAAATTGAAAAAAAAAAAAAATTTAAAGAACAATTTATAAAATTGTGGTGCCAAAATTAAACATTAGAAAATTAAAGTGCCGAAAAGGACCCAACGCTATAATTGGAGACTTGAAATGTCTTTAGGATAATTTAGCCTTATTTTTGTTTATTTGTAATTTTAAATTTTTATATCCCGTCATTACTTTTGAGCTGGACACTAATAGCTGTTATATATATATATATATATATATATATATATATTTGATTGGTTATATATTACTTGATGAAGTCATGACCTTTTGCTTGACATATGCATCAATAATATTATTCTAATATTCAAACCTATATGACATAGATATCCTCCTAATACTAGGTGATTGCTACACTTGGATGCAATTTCCCAGGGTCTTCTCAGACTGATCAGTTCGGATTGCAGTTTGAAAGATGCACGTCTCCTTGTATATTTATTTGAGCCCACAAATGAAGGGCTGAACGAAACGTGAACAAGCAAAAGCAGTCTCTCTGTTGCGGTTGGGTTTGAAATAGAGTTCAAAATGAATTGTAAGCACAAGCTAAATTGCTCTTTTGTTGAATCATTCATCTAACAAAATAAATATTCATTAAAGTCATTTTCGGCATCATCAATACCTTTCAATTTGGATTGTAGCGTGTAAAAAAAAGCTTAAATTAGTCCTTGGCCTGCAGAACAAGTATTTTCCCTTTGAGCATATAAAATCAGAGTCGATTACATTTGGATGCTGGTGTCTCGGACTGATTTGTGCACTTATTGCATTATTATTTCTAAATTCCGACACTTGGAAGGAATTTGTTAGCTCTTCCTGGTTATTTTATTTCTTCTTCTTTTTCAGGAAAAGAAAATATTTTTTTTCTACATGCAAAGTCGTCTTCCGTTCCCAATTGAAAAGTCATTTGTTTATTTGCCTTAGAAAGTGACTTTTGTGAGAATACATAATTAATTTAGTTTTCCTTGTCAAAAAATGCTAGAATTTTTTGTTTTTATTTGGGAGAAAAAGATTTTAGAATTAAATTCTGATCAGCATATTCTTTGAACTTTTTTAGTTCTGGAATATAGTAGGTTTAGAGAAGAAACCACCAGAAAAACTGGTCCAAAAACTCGTTTAACATATAACTACTCAAAACGGACTCAGAAGAAAACTTTTACAGAGTTGTCAGCTCTACTTTTTGCTCGTCTCTTGGTAGATGTGTATGAAAATATTTTTCATGGGATTTATCAGGAAGAATTTTTCCTATGAGTTAAAGCCTAAGATCCAAATTTCTGACGTCACAATAACAGTGGGAGAGCCAAAGGAATTGAGAAAAAAAAAAGTGAATTCCATTGGAAAAAAAAATTATAGAGCAAAGTGGTTTCCTCCCTCCAACAAGAATTCATTTTTCAACTTTTAAAGATTTATTTTCTTATCCAATTTCTTTGACATTTTTAAATACCGAAAAAAAATTTAATAAAAATTATAATTTTTTACAGAATTAATTTATTTTTTTTCGTTTTTTTTTTTTTTTTTTGCGAATCAAACGAGACCTGGTATGAATATAGCTAACTCAGCTACGGGGTCAATGACATGGGCTGCCCAAGGACGAAGTCTGCCGAATACAACTGCTATAACTACACGGATGGTTCAGCCAAACTTGATTTTGACAAGCGGTGTCTTAGGTTTGAGTCACCTCCTAATTCGATCATCGAACCTCAAATGTAAGATTATGTAACGAAGCTTCTTACTTACAGCCAACCCCCACCTCTTGGTTCTTCTGTTGATTGCGGCACCAGTGCCAACAATTGTAGCAATGTCGCAGCCTATTATAACACACTCACTCACTCACTCACTCCAAGTCTTGCATGGCCAATGGCCCATGATGGGAGATTGCTCGTTCAAAGCTTTAATGCGCCTCCCAACTACTACTACATCAATACCGTCTCTGCCACAAGCAACAATGTCGATACCATATCTTGATATATGACGGGTCATCATCATGTGGGAAACCCATCAGGAAGTAAATTAATTGACATGTTCTTTTGGAGGAAATTAAAAAGACAGGAGAGTATTGCAAATTTCTTGATGACTATGGACACTTTACTAAAAAAAAAAGGTTAATTATGCTATCTGTCATCTAAATTTTTTGGATCATGTCATATTCCATTATATGACATCTTACATGCCAGCTGATATGACAAATTTTAACCAAAAAAATTAGTCATCCATTTTTTTTAATATTATTATTAATGTTAATGTTAATTTTAATTTTAATGTTAATGTTAATATTAATATTAATGTTTAGTTAATTTGGTTTTGATTTTAATTGTAATGTTATTTTAATTTTAATGTTAAATTTAATGTTAAATTTTGCTATGTCAGATTTCACGTAATGCGAGATGACATCATCCAAAAATTTTGAATAGCAAATAGCAATTTTGTAAATAAAAATCGCTATAATCTTTGGATAGGCAACTAAAATCAAGCATCTCCAAACATATTGTCTTGTTATGTGTTGTGATTCTTAGGTGGCATGAGGCACAAGTCAATGTCTTTCATAGGTGGCAAGATCATATTCATAAAACACGATGAGATAAAAAAAAAAGTCTTCTCTAATACAAAAGTATTGAGAAGACAATAAAAATTATTATTATTCCAACATTCAAGACGTACAACTTCTCCTCTTCCTCCTTTTTTATAAACATTTTCATTCATAATTGATGATGTGGAGGTAAAGTCGTTTTCAAGTGCATTGTCTAGAACTTGACAATCAATTTCACAATGTCTTGACCATGTCATGTCACCTTCATAATTTATTTGACATTTGCATTGGAGAAGGACTTTTTAAATGAAAACTTGTCATTCCTACGTGGCAACAACTTTTTTCAAACTCACAATAGGGTTAGAGAATGCTCTTATGGGACGTTTGGTTCAAGTTTTGGAGGCTTGAGAATATGTTTTAGATTTCTCACCTTTGTTTGCTATGTCTAGTATTGAAAATTGGGAGAGAATAAGTGGGGCTTCATATTTCTATTGTTGTGGGAAAGTAAAATTCAAGGCCCCCTTGGGAATTGTGAGACCCGTCTCACTGTTATAGTATACGCACCCGAGATACGCATATAATCCATATATAGCTTGCATTTGTTCTATTTCTTACTTATGATTTATGTCATTCAAACATTGTCTAGGTTATTTTTCCAAAGTTTTCTTTAGTAGCATGCTTTGGACCGTTGGTCCCTTGGTTTACTTGGTGTATGGCTGTGATGAATCCAGGTGAGGGGCATGGATTATGATTCAATGTCCACAAATCCAAGTCTTTCTTATATAAGCAATCCCACTCTCTTTCCTTCACTTTTTTTCTCCTATATTTTTTTCTCCTTCATTTTCTTCCCCAGCCGAGAGCAGCTGATTGGCCTTGGCTGTGGGTGACTTTGGTAGTGTTTGTATAGGCTAGAACTTGACCGTAGGCAAGTACATATTGCTAACCGAAGGGAACATCCATGGATCTTGCTTTAATTTTTAGTATAACTTGCTTTGATTATTTGATCGGTTCCATTTGGTTAACACTTAAAACTTTCATGATTTACAATATGGATAACTTAGGTTTCTTTTGCTAAGTTCCAGCTTGATACTTTGAACTTGTCTTCATGATGATTTTATTTTTTCTTGAATTGGATTGCTCCTGGAGCCCGAGAACAACAAGTCGAAGACTGCAAAGTTGGCCTGAAATGCATATGAAAAGTACGCAGGGAACCTTGTCGCATAACGCGAAGTTCTAGTGAGAGCACGTGTATGCGTTTTACAAATTTCTTAGAAAGTGCGCCAAGATATGTTGAGTAATTCGGGTGCACTTCTCTACTCATACGTACGTTTTGTACTAAGGCAATTCCTCCAAAAATACATCGATCCTAGTTGGTGCACTTTTTGAATGAGTCTACAATTCATCAAGAATGTACGCCACTGCTTAAATAGCCAAGTTGGCGTATTTTACAGATAGTGCAGAGTAGACCCCGCTATGCCTTGTGCAAGTAGACCCCGCTATGCCTTAGGTAGAATGATATACACTCTTCGTAGTGCATTATTCACTTGTTTACACTGCACGTCCCATAGATAATATCGTTCGGTATGTCCCTTTACGGTTTCTCTTCTCGCTTTACCTTAGGCCCATGCTAAACGTAAATGCTTATATTTTCATAAAATGTATGCTTGCCTGCTTATATGTTAACTTGTACTCGTTGCCTCATTCCAATGCTTGCCACAATAAAATTATGCCACAATCAAGTAACACTATCATGTACCGTGCATACATCTAGTTAGCCAGAAGACTATCAAATAGTCCTTCTGTGCAATGTGAACCTGCAAGTATCCGGGACCGTTAGATCGCCAAGGTAGTCCTCGCACCAAGGAAATGCCTCATGTCAAGTTGAACACTGAACGAGAATCATGTCAAGTAAAGCAAGAAACACAGCTCGTGGAGCATACTCGTTCTGAATAAAATCAAGAATTTATATGTCATGTCAAGAATCCTGTGAACCTGAGACCAAGACTTGCATGTCGCGGACAACTTGGAAACAAGGGCGATCTTCGAATCTCGTTCCACGGACGATCACCGGGGCACCGGGGCCGATCCGATCAGGATGGAACTTCATATGTAGTCTTCATGTGCATTGGACGGGATGGTTTATATCGCCTCATGTACTTTTATTGTATTCCATCCTCGTCAATGACTACGTTCCTTTATGGCTATGCCAGCGACTCTTGTTCATATAGATAAGTCATCCTCGCTTAGCGGCAATCCACGTGCGAGTCATTGCATCGCATCCAGATTCGGAAACACCTGAACGATATGATTATAAGATATCTATACAAATTGAACAACCTGAGCAATCCATTGAACACTTCAATATCTTATGAAAATACCTGATAATTCGTGTAATCGTACACTCGAAACATAATCTCACTCACGACACTTGTGTTTGCATATGCTATTTGCCCCTGGATTTCATAATAAATGCTTGTGCTTGATTTAACTTGGTTTGCCTTGGACAGGGAAGGACGGATGGTAAGTTGGTAAGTCTCGCCATGTTCCTTTATATCGCACGGCGCACTGCCACACGAGTTAGGCTTTACATCATTGTCATAAAACTGATCCAAAGGCAAGACTAGAAAGATAACTTAATAGATGATGCACGGAACCTATATAACGTGTTTGGATTTTTCGAGCGGGTGAGAAGCCTCCCCACCAGTGCATTCATGTACTGATAACCCACCAGATTGCTTGCAGGGTGCGGGAGAATATCGTTCGGTGCATATGCCTCTTTCGTCCGTGTTAAGGCGTGGAGTTCACTCTGAAGCCTTGGAGCATTGCATCCGGAACAGAAGCACATATACAAGACATACTGTTGGAACATCGCCTATGTATCATTCCATATTGTAGCCACTTTGCACGCTTTTACTGTTTCAGAGAGAGAAGCTTGAGCGACTTGTAATCTCGGTCTAGCGACGCCTGTAACACTTGTTCAATATCAATAAAGAGCTTATTTTATTTCTATACTTGTGTTATTCAATGCTTCTGTCACTACCACATTTTAGGAAAAAGGGTATTTTAGTAATTTCCTATTTAAATAAATATTGTGCATGGTAAATAATTTTTGTTGTATTATTTAATTGTTGTTGGATGTTATTTAATTATTTTAGACTTATTTTAGTGGACCCAACTAGTGTAGTTTGGACCCATGGACCAACATGAATTAAATAGTTAAATTTGGCCCATTTAGAAAGCCCATAGTTAAGGAGATGGATTAAATTAATTAAGTGATTAGACTAGAAGCTTCCTTCCTTAATTATTTTTTCATGAGAGGCCCCAAGGGGTACATTGGACATTTTACAATTGCTTGGGAGAGGGGCAAGGCCGGCCTATTAAAAGAGGGGGGAAATTTCTCTCTCCTCTCATTCTTATTCCAAATCTAGATCTAGAAATTCCCACTCCCAAATTACCTCCATTCTCATTCCAATTCTCCACCAAATTCATCCCAAATTCTTCCCAATTCACCATTAGAAAGTTGAGAAGCAAGGATCTAGAAGGAGAAAGAAAGGATCTACAAAGAGGAGCAAGGATCTACAATTTGGAAGCAAGTTCTTCTCAATTGGAGGTTTCATTAGGAATCCATCTTCCAATAGGTATAATTCAGATTTTTCCCATTAAAATAGCTTCTAAATCTGAGATTTAATCATGTAAAATCAACCTATATGTATGTACTACCCATAGAACTTTGTTTTGTGTTCATAGGAGACCCATGGAGAAAGTTATGGTACTTTTTGTGTTAATTTTGTTGGAATTCCGAATTTATATTTTGTTGTGTGTATCAATTGATCCTATAGATCAATTGAACATGAGCTTATGTGTTTGGGGCTAATGTCGTGTCTATAATTTGTTACATGTGGTTCGTATCCCAACTATTTGGTGATACGTGTCATTTTGGGGGTTTTCCCTCCGACACGGGACTTTGAACATGTCGTATTTTGACACGGACACATAGATCTACTTTTGACACTTTGATTTATTCATAAATATTATTTGTGATTTGTTTGTATCCTTTGGGGTGTAATTGGTTGTGTGTTGGACTCGTGTCACATGCGTATCCTAGATCTAGTGGGATACGGTGTGATACTCTCCAATTGTGTGGATTTTTGAATAGATCTAATTATGTATGGTTTAAATTCTTCAATTATAATTAGTAAATATATATAGATATTATATATTTATTTTGTGTATTTATTATAGTAATTATTGTAGCATAGATCTATATATTTTTGTGTGTGCTAATATGATGTACAAATATAATATGTAGCTTTCTTGCATGTAATTATATATGTACTTATGTTAATGTATAAATTATACATAAATATTTTATAAAATATATTTATGTGTTTAATTGTGTAATTATATTATTTATAATTATTATGTAATTATTTGTATATTAATGTATATATTTTAGGTGTGCTTCTAGCCATGTAAAATATGAACATTAATATGTGCATGTGTTGTAACTATTGGTATTTAATTATAAGTTTATATGTGCATATATATATAAGTATATAATTATTTATTTATATATATGTATTGTGATTATTATTGCATATATATATATTTATATATATATATATATATATTTCTGTGTTTTAGTGACAGTGGATTTGTGACAGTGAAACTGTCGCTAAATAGGCGGATCAGCAGCAGCCGCTGTAGCCCACTGTGCATTAATGACAGTTATGTCATTAATGCTGCGGGCGGGATCTTAGCAGCAGTGGCGACAGTTTTCGGTGACAGTTGATTAACTGTCACCAATGCAGCAGCAGTGAGTTTTATTACACAGTGGATTTTGCGACGTTTTTTGTGACAGTTGAGACTGTCACTATAAGCTGTTTTAATTAAATTGTATTTTTAACTCCCTGTTTTCAGTGACGCTTTGGCAGTTTTAAATTATATTTTATATATTATTATTGTATATATATATGTGTGTATATATATGTGTTTTGTGAGGTATAATATTTGTAATAATATATTATGTTATTTGTATACATATTGGTTTGTATATATATATTATTTTAGGGTATATATTATTTGTATTAGTAGTATACTTTGTGTGAGTATGATTTGGGATCTAATTTTTATTCCTAAATTGTTGTATTTTATTTCTATATTATTTATATAGATTTCTTGTGAGGTTGACCTTGGTTTGACTTTAGTTGACTTTAGAGTTGACCATAGTTGACTTTTGACTTAGAATTGATTTATTGACCTAGAAGTTGACTAGTTTGACTTGTTCTCTTTCCGGGACCTTGTATTAATGTGGTATTCTATATCTAGGTCTTCGAGGTACCGAGTCAGACATCTGTGAGACTGTTCTTTGGACTTCAGGCGAGTACATTCTCTGATAGTTTCTCATTTATGATATCCTCTATGTTCGTTGTATCTAGTGTAGATTTACATGTTTCTCTCGACACTATGGTTACACGGATTGGTATATCCGGATCTCGTCATGAGATGTTATTCCTTGGTATATGGTGTATATGGTGCAAGTATTGTTTCATTGGTTATCTTGTACATGTACAGACACGGATTCTCGGAGAGACTAGTTATCTTCTTGGGGAATCTAGTGCCATAGCATACCGTGGTTGGATCTATTATACCAGTTGGGGGTGGGGAGTATTAGTATAGATATGTGATCAAATCCCTATTGAATAAAGTATTGGTAAGCGAATAGTGTTGATCATGCACCGCACGTATGATTAGCCAGGCCGCATTGTATCTTGCCCAAGCCGATCACATGTTAAGCTAGTACTCACACACTTAGTCATTAGTATTATTGTTTCATTGGCATATTGTTCATTATTGTATTTCTTTCCAGTAATTCCTTATTGTCTATATATCTCTTGTATCTATTTTGTGCATCTTGTTTATCCACAGCTATTTACTGTTACATAGTTTTTATCATGGATTAGAACTGCTGTTAGAGATGTACTCTGCTCCTTTCCTGACTGGATATATTTTTCCAGATGACACTGAGGAGTACCCTACCTATTATGGACCCCAGGATGTTGTGGGTTTAGATTCGGAGACCCTGGCTCAAGAGGGACTTATTCCAACTGAGACAGTTGACCCTGGAGTGTAGCTTGTAGTATGATAGTATTCTTTTGTACTGGATTTGTCTCCAGCTTATTTTTGTTACTCTTCAGACTCATTGATGTATTATTTTAAACTCATGAGTTGATGACTATTCTATTCTTATCTGATCCGTGTTCATTCTATCTTAGTTCTGTGATTGAGTATACTATCTTTTGGTGGTTCATTATATTAGATAGACTTTCTAGACAGCGTTCTACCGCCGATTCTGCGGCGTAGGCTGGGCGTTGTTTCCGACTAGTACCCTTACCCCGGGTGCGGGTCGCGACAGCTTCCTCTATTGACGACTCTGTAAACTTGTTACCAATCGCCTGTGCGTTTATTATTCCGCTGCACTCGGACAATCTGTGCAACTCTATGGCTTAGACCTCTTATCGCATGTTCGGATCATGGCCTTGCACGGGAGCATCTTACGCTCGTGCGACATCACGCCCAGATGGGTCAAGCGATCGTCCCGCGGGAGCGCTGGCGCGGTGATTCATGTCCAGCGGGGACGGTAGATTGTCTACGGGAGATCGGGGTGTGACAGCACTGCTGACGCATGGGAACACTAGTTACTTAGTGGCGCATGGCACTGCTGGCACATGGGAACACTAGTTATGAAACGGTTGACGCATGACACTATATCATTATGGCGCATGGGGCTTGATCACTGCGGCGCATGGTTTTTGATTACTGTTGGCGCATGGTAGAGATTTTTCTTGCTTCTATACTCTGGTATAGGTAGTTGGCATTGTCTACCCCTCGCTCTCCAGTATTCTTGTTCTTGGACGTGACAGGAATAGTTTTGCTTTCCTAGAAATATTGTTTTATTATTTTGTTTGGACAATAACACCCTCATTTTACGTTCAAAAATTTAACTTATATTCAAAACATGTAAATTTAGATAATAAAAGCATAACAAAGTATTTATAAAAAACTAAATAAATTAATATTTATTTTTCATATTTTCAACCAAATCTAACCAAACATAGATATAAAAATATTAAATTTATTTTTCATTAAAAATAAATAAAAAAATAAATTTCTAGAAATATAAAACCTTCAACCAAATGTCCCCTTAGTGGGATCGTTAGTAATAGAATAAATGCTCATGCATAAAATTCTTTAATAACGGAAGCTCGGTAGTGCACTTAAGAAAAGATAGAAGAAAGTATCAGAGAATATTAAGCCGGTAGAAGAATAGCAATAATGCTAAGTTTACTACCAATTGCTTACAACCAACTTACAACACTACCCCTCCCCCTCCCCCTCCCCCTCCCCCTCCCCAACTCCGAGACTATCTGGGTCTCAACCGGCCCCACCTCTCCTTCCATATGGCATTACTATTACTGGACAGTCACTGGATCTCATCTTTTCCTCATTTCTCAATAGACAGCCGTCACGTCATCAGTTGGAAGTGGATTGTAAGCATTCGGTTGTAACGGTAGCATTGCCCATAAGAATAGCACACCTGCCTGTACGGGTTCACCAATCACTCAGTTCCAGTTGAAGGAGCTATTGAACTTAGGTAGCATTCAGGCCCGCCCTGGCGCAGGGCAGGCTGGGCCACAGCCCAGGGCCCAAGCAGAATTGGGGCACCACTAATTATTAGTTATAGTATGTAGGAGCCTGCTGCACCTAGGTCGGCCCAAATGGAAGGGGGCATTTGCCATTTTCATTGGAGACTTGACCCAGTCTTTAAGTTCCAGTCCAATTCCAAACGAAGTATATTAGCTACTTTAGGTTGTATGTCGAGGGAATAAGAAGAGTCATGGTGGCTGTAGGTGGCTTTTTCCTCCTAGGGAATAAGAAGAATCATGGTGGCTGTTGGTGTCTTTTTCTTCATAGGGAAGAAGAAACGAAGGAGATGGTTGTTTATTCATCGGGAACTGGAAGAAGAATTGACCCGTGGATGTTTCTTCATTGGGAAGAAGAAACTACAGGAAGAAGAAATGAAGCATGGTCGTTTCTTATATAGGTATATATCCATGCATTACTTAGCCTCATCTTTCTTAATTCTTCTTCTTTGGTTATAATACCTTTTCATTTTCTATAGTCGTTGGTGAACAGAATAGAAAACAAATTGGAGATTTTCGATTTGGCTATCAATTTGCAATTGCGGAAAACAGTCATACTAGGTATGTTTGGATTACTTTACTTATTAACTATGTAGTTAAAATTATTTTATTATACATTGAACAACCAATTTTACTTTATTCTCTTTTATATTATGTTTGATGTAAAAAAGAAAAAGAAGCATAATTCTAGTAATCTTGATCAGAGAAGTATGGTCAGCCTAATTCTAGTAATTTTTCTTACTATATTGCCATTTATTAAATAAGGAGCCTAATTTTTTACGCTCTCGAAAATTTTCGGACATTTTAAAATTTATGGTCAGCCTAATTCTAGTAAATTTTTTATTCTCAAGAAAAGTCTCAATTTATGGTTAGCCTAATCATTTGTAAGTAACGTCCTTAATTTTAATTTGTGTTTTTATTTATTTTATTTATAGGATTTTTTTTCACGATACTTAATCCTTCTATGTTCTGTTGATTGTTCAGTTTTAGAGCTCATATGTAATTTATGCTACTAATTGTTATGAATATCGGAATTACCAGTGGAAATGTTGAACATAATTAAGTAGAAAAATTAATTGTTTTCGGAGAATCCTGTAATTGTTATGAATATCGAAATTTTTTATTTATTTATTGTCTTGGTTGTCTTCTTGTACAGTGAGAATTGAAGAAAGCCTGTGGAAACAAGCCACGGGAAGTCAGAAAAGAAAAATCCTCTGGTTGTCTACTTGTCTTCTTGTACAGGGAAGAACCGTCGAACACACTAATTTATTTTCGTGATTTTTATTGTTAATTTATTGCCTTATTTCTTAACTACAATTATGTTTCCTAGAAAACAAGCATCTGGAAGTCATAAAAGAAAAAGAAAAAAAATGATAGAAGAGGTTATTAAAAGCCAAACAAATTCTCTAGATAAATATATGAAGAAAACAAATGATTCTTATGAAAATTCTGTTGAAGAATTGGTTAGTGAATATGAACAACATATTCATTCTGATGAATTTGTACATAATGAGAATGAGATAAATTTAGAAAATCTAAATCTAAGTGGAAATGAAACTGAACAAATCAATAGTGAAGAACCTAAAATTGTTTTCGAAAAAGAGCAAATTAAAAATGATAAAAATATCAATGTGCTTGATTGGTCAGAAGCTAAAATGACTTTGAATATTTTTGATCCAAGAGTGTGGGATAGTTTAGATGCAAAATTGAGAGACTTATTGGTGGAAAAATGACCTGTTAGAGAAGCCAATTATATTTATCCTAAAGATAATCAAAATAGATCATTTTTTTTTTATTATAATCGAAAACTAGCAAATGGGGAAGTTTCTGATAGAAAGTGGTTGGTTTATTCAAAAGAACTTGATAGAGTATTTTGTTTCTGTTGTAAAGTGGTAAGAAGAATTCACACTAGAAGTCATTTAGTAGATGAAGGTGTTAGTGATTGGAAACATCTAGGTGATAAACTTAAAGAACATGAAAATAGCCGTGAACACCTCATTAACCTTAAAGCTTTGGTTGAGCTACGAATCAGATTGAATACAAATCAAACGATTGATAAAGAATTACAAGAACAAATAAAAAAAGATACTGATCATTGGAAACAAGTTATGGTGAGATTAATTGATGTTGTGAAAAGACTTGCAATGAATAATTTGTCCTTTCGTGGAACAAATAAAAAAATATATGACGTATCGAATGGGAACTTCTTAGGTTTTCTTGAAACAATAGCAGAGTTTGATCCGATAATGATGCAACATTTTCGACTCATTCAAGATAAAAGTGTTCATTATCACTATCTTTGTCATAAAATTCAAAATGAGTTGATACTTACATTGGCATCAAGTGTTAAGAGTTTAGTCATTCAAAAAGTAAAAGAAGCAAAATATTTTTTGGTGATTCTTGATTGCACTCCTGATGCAAGTCACCAAGAACAAATGACTTTAATTTTAAGATATGTAGATGTGAACAATACCCCAATAAAAATATAAGAATATTTCTTAGAGTTTCTAAATGTGCAAGATACTTCTTGATTGTGACTTTTTAATGAATTACAATCTACTCTACACTCTCTTGATCTTGATATTGATAATGTGAGAGGACAAGGATATGATAATGGGTCTAACATGAAAGGAAAGCACCAAGGAGTTCAGAAAAGATTGTTGGATATAAATCCTAGAGCTTTTTATATGCCATGTGGCTGTCATTGTTTGAATTTAGTACTTTGTGATATGGCCAATTCTTGTTTAAAAGAAAAATCTTTCTTTGGAGCTTGTCAAACCATTTATAATGTGTTTTCTAATTCAACAAAGAGATGGAATCTGCTCCTTGAATATGTTGATCACTTAACTTTGAAATCATTGTCTGCCACACGTTGGGAGAGCCATATTGAAAGTGTTAAAGCAATAAAAATCTAAGCTCCTCAAATAAAACTAGCTTTAAAAAAATTAATTGAAGTTGCTGGTGATTCCAAAGTAAGTTGGGAAGCTGAAAAGTTAGTCTCGGGTGAGTTTTCAAGTTTTGACTTTATTTTAAGTTTGGTTATTTGGCATGAAATTTTATACAAGATAAATTTAATTAGCAAAATCTTGCAATCTGAAAATATGCTTATTGATGTTGCTGTTAAAAACTTAGAAGGACTAATTTCATGGTTTGAAAAATATAAAGAAAGCGGCTTTACTTCTGCCATTATTGATGCTAAAGAAATTGCATCTGAATTGGAAATTGAGCCCATTTTTTCAATTAAGCGCAGAGTTTCTAGAAAGAAATATTTTGATGAGATTCCAAATACGGAAAGAGAACAACAATCTGCTCAAGAAACCTTTAGAACTGATTACTTTCTTCTTTTAGTTGATATGGCTCTTTCTCACTTAAATAGCAGATTTGAACAAATGAAAAAATTTGAATGTATTTTTGGATTCTTATTTGACGCATTTAAGTTAGTTTCATTGGATGATGATGAAATGAAAAGTTCTTGCTTGAATCTTGAAATAGCTTTGAAACATGATAACGTGTCTGATATTGATGCAAAGTACTTACTTTCTGAGTTAAAAATATTGCAAGAGATGCTACCTAGTGAAGCATACGAAGTGCATAAGTCATGGAATTCCATTAAAATTATGGAGTTTGCAAAAAAAATGGAAATATTTCCCAATATTCTTATTGCATATAGAATTTTATTGACTGTACCTGTTACTGTGGCATCCGCAGAAAGAAGCTTTTCAAAGTTAAAATTAATTAAATCTTATTTGCGGACCACCATGACTCAAGACAGATTAAATGGATTAGCAATCTTAAGTATTGAAAATGATATCTTGAAAAATATCGTTGTTGATCAAACAATTGATGATTTTGCCTAAAAAAATGCAAGAAGAAATCATTTTAGATGAGAATTTGTTTGATTTGGTTGTTTTGTTATGTAGGTCATTGAAGGAAGCCAAAGTCCTAAGTAATATGTACTAGAAGATCGCTAGAAAAATGTGAAGAATGTGGTTAAACTTTTTGAGTCATTGGAGGTGGGCCAGGTGGCTTCTACTGGAAAATATAAAGAAAGTGCTTTAATTTTTTTAGATCATCGGAGGAGACCTATGTCTAAGGAATATGTACTAGAAGATATACAAGAGAATATGAAGAAAGTGGTTTAGCTTTTTAATCGTTATTGGACCATATTATTTTTGTTGTCATGTGCTTTTTGGAAGTTTCATCTTTATTAATATAATTTATATATTGAAAAAAATAGACATTTATGAAAAAAGAAGAGCACAAATTTTTTTTCTCGTCCTGGGCCTAATAAACCTCAGGACCGGCCCTGGTAGCATTCAGAGAAAGATTACAAGAAGTGCAAAGAAAGTACGTATTTGTGATCATTGGCATGCCCTCTTCCCATGAGTACATTTTTGTTCCACACCAAAACTAGTGGGATGTTCACCAAAACTAGTGAACATGGCCTCCCTTAGTTTTCATTAAGCTCCGCTTCTGCAAATATCAGTCCATAGTGCACCGCCGCAGCTAGCTCCAGTGGAGCGGGCAGCGAGCCTTTGTCTCGGGTGCAATGCACCACCACCAGAGTTCTGCAAAGAACGCAAACCGGCAATAGATCGAAAAACCCACCCGGACCCATTTCAAAGAAGATCTTATATATGTTTTTGCATCAAGTCTTCGAGTGCATCTAAACAGGAGGGTTAATTGTACGAGATTTTGAGCGCACACAAAAATTGTCAAAATCTCAACCATTTACTTGGACAGCACTAGAGAGACTTCGACTCTCCACATTTTGGGTGTCATTTTGTATATTTCACCTTAAAATGTAAGGTTTAACTCGAACGATATAATGAGAAGGTGGAGGCTAAAATATTTATATTATTGTAATACACCCCAAGGCTTATATTGGGTCGGACAGTCTGGAATCTGGTTCAGATCCGGTCTGATCAAACTCGGTCTGACTTGTCGGACCCGATCAATGAGTCGATCCGGTCCGGCCCATTAGGACTCTGGATTCGGACTAGGTTTGAATTTGGGGTCCGATTGTCCGGCCATTTCCGACCCGGCCAAAGATACGGGCTATACCCGATTTCTCACACCCGACTCGATCAACCCTGTCCGGACTGGTCCGGTCGATGACCCGGGTCAGGCCCGGTCCAGAACAAGATTTTTTTTCAAAATTTTGGTAATTTTAAAAAAAATTCAAAATTTACCTAGAGATACGGATTAAAAAAAAAAAAAGTGTGGATTACCGGGCCTACCCGAATCCGGTCCGGATCCAGGTCGGTCAGGCCCGACCCACTTCTAATCGGATTCGGGTCCAGACTGGATTTGGTCTTCCACGCCTCCGGTCCGGACCGGCCGACCCACCCGACTTTTCTTTGGGCTAAACCCGACCTAGTCGAGACCCGGTCAACTCTGGGCCTGGCCGGGCTGGCCTACTCCGATAAACACCTCGAAATGCACCTTATAGAAAATGATTTTCTATATAGAAATGCAATTAAGTGGTAGCAATCTTATCTTTGAATGGATTGAAGACCAAATAGTCTGAAACATCAGGTCAATCTTAAATGTTAACATCCCAAATGCACATTCATAGCCCCTCCCTCTCACCTGCTGCTGAAGGCATGGCAGGAAAGGAGGAACCTTCGATGAATAGGAAGGTGCAAGAGACCATGCCTTGCTGCCTCACGCATGCAGCAGCTAGCCATGCCTCCTCTGCAGGTCACCCCCATGAGGGACATGTGATACTGGTCTCCGTGTGTGTGTGTGTGTGTGTGTGTGTGTGTGTGTGTGTGTGAGAGAGAGAGAGAGAGAGAGAGTCAACCAACTTCACCTTCCCATATGTATATACATCTCCTTCTTTCAAATCCCCATAGTGGCCACTCTGTTAGTGAAAAAGCAAGCATCTCGAGAGAATAGTATCAGCACCAGTATTCAATATCAGGCTAGACTATGTTCCACACACACAAATACAATACGATACGTTTCGGACACAACAAACACAGATTTAACCACTATTTTGGTGTGCTAACATGGTCCAATGCTTATGTCTTGGAGTTTCATATTTTGGCATATTTACTGGCGTGTGAGAAGTACATCCCTTCTCCATCCCCTTCGGACCATATTTTAGTTCAGTCCCTCCCTGCATATTTGGTTGAGAGGATCCAAATGATCCAAAAACAAAGAACTTAAATGATAAACTTGGCTAGGAATATATCCACTAAATAAATTATGTGGTTTTCTGTGAAACAAAGAGGCCTATAAAGAGGGTGTTAACAAGAAGCTTTGAGCGAACATTAGAACTCGAGATTATAATGATCCAAAAATTGAACTCAAATTTAGGTCTCTATGATAATTGATTTGTAAGCTCAAGCTTTAAACTATAAAGCTCAATGAGTATAAATTATAGACAGGTTTAAACATAAATTAAACTGTTTTAATAGAAGGTCATAACCTTTGTCCAAAGACTCCAATCGAAAAATGTAGTCCGATAACAAGTTTAATATCAGATTAAAAATATCTGTATAAACTCCATAGCATATTAGAAATCATGACCATCATATATATATATAACATATTTCCTTTATATAAATTTCTAAATAAAAACAAATCAGCTCAAGGAAAAGTTGTTATATAAAACTATAAATACCAATTTGGAAATGTCTACTAGTGCAAAATATATTTTTACATAAATATCTTTAAAAAGTTTGGATTCAAGTCTACTACCTACGAGTCTATTTTAAGTTTAAATTCGTGCTTTCGAGCTCAAAAAGTCTGTGTCTTGATCGCTTACACCCTTTCGGAAGCAAGTAATTTGACTTATTGGGATGCCTTGACATTGTTGTTTATGACTTATATACTTGATAGCTAAGCATGTGCTATGCTTCATTAGCTGGGGTCAAACTTTGTCTAATACCAAGCTTAAATTTCTTAAAAATCCTATAAAGCATAAACAATTGTTGCTCAAATTTGACTACAACAACTCAAATAATAATTTAAAATAATAATTTATAATACATATGTGTCTTGTGAATTTTATTAACTTTAAATGTGTACTTATTTTACTTTTTAGTTCCTTCAGGAAAAAAAAATTCATGAAATTCAACAACTTTTGATAGCCGAGTTTTGAAAATAAGTACTCATAATTAGTTCCTCGAGGATTTTTATTGCGGAAAATTTTGTTCAAAGCAAAATATTTTGCTATATTTACAGAAAAAAGTATTATATTTTAAAATTTTACATTCAAAGCATCAAAATGTCGTTTGTAAAGGTATTTTATGTTTTTCCGTTACTCCGTTGACGGAGCAGATATGAAAAAAAAATTATATATAGGACGTTTTACATTTTTTTTAATTTATTTCCTTTCTCCTCTCTCTCTCAGCCGCTGAAAAAATAATAAAATTTTATTATTATTTTTTTAGTTTTCTCTCTCCTCTCTCCTCTCCCTCACTCACACTCTCTCTTCTCCTCTCCCTGTTCCCGCTCCTCCCGCTCTTCTCTCCTCTCCTCTCTCTCTCTCTCTCTCTCTCCTCTCCTCTCCTCTCTGTTTTTTACTATGATTTTCCTGTTGAATTTTCTGTTTAGGAGAAGAGAGGAGAGGAGAGGAGAGGAGAGGAGAGAGGGAGGAGCGGGAACAGGGAACAGAGGAGAAGAGAGGAGAGGAGAGGGGAGAGAGAGAGGAGAGGAGAAGAGAGGAGAGGAGAGGAGAGAGAGAGAGAGAGAGAGAGAGAGGAGAGAAGAGCGGGAGGAGCGGGAACAGGGAGAGAAGAAGAGAGTGTGAGTGAGGGATCCTAGGGACGTTTTCCCTTATTTTATTTTATTTTTTTCGGAGGAGAGAGTGTGAGAGAGAGAGAGGAGAGAGGTTTAAAAAAAAAATTAAAAATATGGAAAACGTCCTTACAAAGGGCGTTTTCTCTTCTTTTCTTTTCTTTTTCCAGCGGAGAGAGAGTGAGAGAGAGAGAGAGAGAGAGGAGAGAGGTTTAAAAAATAAATAAATAAATAAATGGAAAACGTCCTTATATTTTATTTTATTTTATTTTTTCAGCGGAGAGAGTGTGAGAGAGAGGAGAAAGGAGAGAGGAGAGAGGTTTAAAAATTAAATTAAAAAATAAAAAATGTCCTTACAAAGGACGTTTTACCTATATATAATTTTTTTTTTAATTTCTCCGTTAACGAAGTTAACGAAAAAACATAAAATGCCCTTACAAATAACGTTTTGATACTTTGAATATAAAATTTTAAAATATAATATTTTTTCTGTAAATATAGCAAAATATTTTGCTTGTTGCTGCTCCACCTCTCCACTGTTTCGAGGACCAACTCCACGTGTCAAAAACCCGTTCGCTCTAAATTCCCGTTCATCCACCAGATTTTCCCTCCGACGCTAACGAATCTAGAGCCCCCACCATTTCGTCTCCCAACCAATCATTCACCGCCACGTCGGAAACGTCACGTTCCCCGCTCGTGCTTTCCTTGCCGACTAGGCCTCTGAAAGCCCGACAAGATCCGTTAGTGCCGATCCCGCAAATTCAGAACAGCAGGCAGCCTCCTACGTTGACGTGGCAGCTCCATGTGGACTTCAGAAAAACCAAATTACACGTGTCCTCCCACTACTGGCTGAACAGGAAAAGGTCGGTGCGTGCGAATAATGTTTAAAGAATTCAACGGGGAGTATCTATCTAAGGATGTAAATGTTATGTTGCTGGCTGTATATATATATATTGGTAGAGTTGAGCTTGCTCTCTCATTCACGAATCACTCAAACATTATCAACTTATTTATTCATACATTTACATTTCTAATTCTTATATATTACCTCTGCTAATCAAGGAGAAGAAAGAAAAATCGAGAATGACGGTTAGTATTTCTTCTTCTTTTTTACATTATGCAATTTGTGTTTTATTTCCAAGTTATTTGAAGATGAAACGATCGATATATGATCAAATTAATTTAATTTGTTCAGATAACCGAGATGTGTGTTCATATGGATTGCTCCGGATGCGAGACCAAGATTAGGAAAGCTCTGCAAAAACTAAAAGGTATATAATTCGTGTGCGTATATATGATATCAGTGACGGTTAATCAACGACAGATGGCTTGCCAAATCATATATATACATTAAGATGGACAAGCTTCTGTATATGGAAAAATATAATAAGTCTTGATTCTCCTCCACTTGATAAATGAGTGCATGCAGTGACAGCTTTGATTCTCTTTTCCATCGTTATTTAAATTCTCAGGCCATTAAGTGAAAGGGAATCAAAGCTCATGGTGAGCCTTGACTCACGGGATCTGTGATAGAAATTAGCAACAACAAAAAAAAGGTTTCGATACTGCAATAATACAATATAAATGATTTATAGCAAAATAGAGTTTTAATCACTACAACACTACAATATTGATCAGGTGTAGATGATATTGAGATAGACATGGCAAGCCAAAAGGTTACGGTGACCGGCTACGTAGAGCAGAAGAAGGTGCTGAAGACAGTGAGGAAGACGGGGAGGAGGGCCGTGCTGTGGCCGTTCCCCCACAACCCGGACGCCACCGGCACGTTCAGCCAGCAGCACTACTACAACCAGACGCATCCGATGGCCACGACGTCCTTCACTGCCAACCCGTTCGCATACTCGACCGCCTCCTCCTCCTCCTACAACTACCGCAAGCACGGCTACGACGAGTCCATGATGCAGGGCTACTACCACATGCCGGCTGCAGGCCACGGCGTGGTTGGGGAGAGGGCCGGCTCAATGTTCAGCGACGAGAATCCTAATGCGTGTTCAGTAATGTAGTAATGTGATGTTGTGGGAAAAAAAATAAAAATTAAAGTCCTTCGTATTGGGAATTTTTTTTTTGTCACTACTTCCCTGCTGCAGATCTTGTATTTTATGTAAAAATTCCAACTGGTGTTGTTTCAAAATATTTTAAGTTTATGTAATTCCTGTTTTTATCAATTTACATTGCAATGTTTACTTAAAATATAGTTGAGATTGTGTGGTGTACCTGTGTCCTTGTTGATCAGTTATGGTAAGAGTGATACTGATAGTACGTATACATGATAACTTTTACAAAAATGATCGGTGGCTCGCGCAGTACTCGCGAGCCACCATCCTCTGCCGCATCCCACTCCTAGTTTCCTCCTCCTGCTCCGCGTCCGACATGTCAGCCGCCGCGTCCATCCACGTGCCGGCCACGTCCGTTTCTCCTCCGCACCCTCCCCTCTCCTGCTCCGCGTTCGACCGTCGCACCGCCGACCGGACCATCGTGTGGCAGCAATGCGCGTGCAACAGCGCGAGCAGTACAGCACGGTTGTAACTTTTATCAATCGGAAGAAGTTTAGAGACATTGTCATTTGTATGCACTTGGAGCTAGTCTCGAACTATCTATGGCAGCTTTTGAACAGAGGTTGGTGCTATCATAGAAGAGAAATTAATTAGGAATTAAATCAATATTTGGGTCACGGAGGAGGACCAAGGCATAGGAGATTAACTAAACACTTGGTTTGGGTGTTTTTTTTTTGTTGTTTCTGCAAAAGTTCACACTTTTTAGAGCATTAATTTTATAAATTTTTTAGAACGATATCAAAAATTGTTTCAAAATTGAATTGGCTTTACCGGAGCACATATATACTACCACTGTACATGGACGAAACTACTGGTCCAAAATGTGGCCATGGCCATCCCCTATCTAATCGTCACCTACTAATATAAAATGATAAATCTCCAAGTTTAAAAATACTTGGTTCGTGTTGATTTTGTTTATTGACAAATGAATACTTAAAAGTGTCTTATGCATATTGTACTCGATCATTTCAAAAATCAAGGAAAAAAAAAGGGTTGATATTGAGAACAATATTTTTAACTTTTAGGGAGAAATACTTTGTTCTAATAAATTTAGCGTTACACCCAAAATTAAATTCTGGTTTCGTCACTGCAATGGTATATGCGAATGATTAAAGGAACATAAATCAGACATCGTTTTACACATTTCTTTTACATTTTAAAAGAAAATTTGCAATGCCAACGAAACTTTTACAATATTCAAGAATTCTCAACGTGGATTCCCAAAACTATCACTAAATTATTACAGTTGTTAAAAAAGAAAATTATAGCTTTTCTTATAAATTAAACATAACTTTAGTAATTTAATTTAAAAATTCTTAAACATTGTAAAAACTTGCTTGTTAATTACAATCCTCGTTTAATCTACATATGAGGTCGTTGATGGACCAAGAGAGGCCCATTGGCCGGAATTTTCACGAAAGAAATAAAATACAAAAAAAATGGGCTGGGTATGGTTTTTAATGGGCGGTGCCCCATTATTATTCTGACTGCTGAACGACTCGTTTATAATTTGTCATAGCATTGTGTTTGATTGATTAATTAATTGCATCCATAAAAAAAGGGTTAGAGATTGGGTTATATATTAATAATTACTTATAGGTCATATCCGACATTGGGTCAAATGCGATTAGTTGCGCTCGGTCGCATTGGCCTACCGCCTATTGTTGGAACCTCCAGCACCTGTCCCTCCGTACTTCCCCAAACACAAACACGTTTATTTCTTGCCGAAAATTTCAACCCCCATCCGAACTACTGCTTCTTCTTATCCATTTTACAGTTATTTCTTTGTTATCAAATCTTAAAGTCTTAAATTCAAATCTAAATTAATATCCTCAATTCAAAGTTTAGTTTTTCATTCACTAAATTTTGATATGTACCAATTTGATATCTCGATTATAATTTTATAACTTAATATCCTATTAAAATTAACAGAAAATAACAAATAACAAAAATTATCATCATCCCTTCGGCAGCCACCCCCCCCCCCCCCCCCCCTCTCTCTCTCTCTCTCTCTCCTACATTCCTCCTTTCTCCGGCACTGGTGGCAGCGCGCGTGACTGCGGCAGCATTTCAGGGGGGGCTTGGGGGCGCTGAGGTGGGGTTGCGGGGGTCGAGGAGTCACGGGGGGGGGGGAGGGGACGAGGGGTCGCGTGGGTCGGGGAGAGCTGCCGGAGGGGGCCAGGTTGGGGGCGCGTGGGGAGAGGGTGGTGCGGCGGCGGGGGGTGGGATGGGGGCTGTATAGGTATTTTAGATATTATTTTTTAAAGAAAATGTAATCCAGACTGACAGAGGTTATCGAGATGAAAATTTGTAATAGTTGATGATATCAAATTGATATATATATATATATATATATATATATATATATATATATATATATATATATATATATATATATATCAAAATTTAGGGTATTAAGTTTACTTTGATTTGACATGATCAGTAAATCTTGTCTGCCACGAAATCAAAATTTTGACATCAAAATTTTTTCTCTGAAATGGAGCACAAAAGTGAAAAATCCACATTCCCACTTCGTTCGTTTGATTGGAGGATCGCTTCATTTCTACTTTAACAAAAATAAGATTTATTATTAATAACAATTCAACAAAAATGTTATACTTTTTCACTTACTTCAACAAATCAATCCAGGATTTTTCACTTCTAACCTCAATTTTAAGTATCCAAACGATAAATTTCTACTTTGTTCTATTTGTTTCACTTTATCGTAATATGTATGCAAAATGTCTATTTTTAAAAGTGAAAAATTCACATTCCTCTAAGGGTTGTCTGGTTGGACGAAATAGAACAAAGGCTGTTTGGTTGCACGAAAGTGTATGAAAGTGAGAAAGTGAAAAAACGGAGTTTGCGTACGCATAATTTTTGACTTTCCAAAAGTTGATTGGTTGGTGGAATTGAAAATATGAAAGTGGAGGAAAATGTAGTTTCGTTGTTTGGATGGTTGTTGAAAGTAGAGAAAAAAGGAGTTCCGTTGTTTGGATGGTTGTTGAAAGTGGAAAAAAAAGTGGTTATGTTGTTTGGATGGTTGTTGAAAGTGGATGGTGATTGGAGATGTGGTAAACCTAGGTATGTTTACCCCCATTTTTTAAAGGCAATATTAATTGTCATTTAATTAGTAAATAGTAATTTTCCTTTCACATAATTAATTGACATAAATTTAGTTAAATGTAAATTTCGTAAAATTAAATTAAATTCTGAAATATGAAGTAAAATTTGTATATAAATCAAATTTCATTACAAATACCTTTTATATATTTACAAAAAATATTTTACTCCAATATTTTGTCACATTTTTTTACAAGCTAATACTGCATTTCTCATAAATGAACAAAATTACATGATAATATCCAAACATGTATACATTAAAAAAAATCACATTTCATAAAAGAGCTTGGACATTTTCACCACATTTTCAGCAAACATTGTCAATTACTTTATGTTGTTACACAAGAGCTTGGACCCTGAAATTACAATATCACTTGGGCCAAAAGAAGAAGCAGGAGCAGCAACATTAAATAGTAGTGGTTGTAGAAGCATGAAAAATCCAGATCCAGGTGTCCAACAAACATGCGTCACAAGTTCGACTCGAGAGAAATTAAGCCAAAGAGGAAGCCGCATAGTAGAATTCATGCGCCATGAACAACCACGAAGTAAGGGCCGCATGAGATCCCCTGACACGACATTCAATGCCTGTCAGAAGTTATGACACACCACTCATCATCCAAAGGCTTTGAGAATCGTAAGAGAAGCGACAGCTCATAAAAAGACGAAAAGTCATATCAGTGCATTAATGACTTCGTCAGACGTGACATGCTACATATTCCCTCATATGAGACTACGGCCTATACGGCCTCGTCATCATACGGCCAAAGTGTCCATTCAACCAAGGCCAAACGAGAGTTTGCATGCGGCCACAACGCCATGCTGCCAAAGTGTCCATAAGACCAAGGCCAAAGGAGAGCACATATGCGGCCAAGACGCTATGCGGCCAGGATGTTATGCGGCTTTCAGCTTGCAAGAACTGTCTGTTGAAACCGAAAAGATCTTCACAGAATTAGTGCTGATTATGTGTCCAGCTGACCGAGTCACGCATACGAGGGAGTTGAAAACAACCCCGAGATCTTATCAAACAACAGATCTCAACCGAAGCCGAGTGGCAGCCTGCCCATAGTATACGGCTACAGTTGCAACCGCATTTTATTGAAGGAGCCCCCCGCGGCCACCAAACAGAAGCACATGCGGCACCTATAGTCCATCAGCATGATGGCTATAAATAGGAGAAACTTGGACGTTCCAAAGGGCTGGCTTTTTGGCTTCAGAGACCATACCCCTCAAGGCAAGCTATGTACGTGCACACAAGCTCAATAGAGAGAAAAGAGAAGAGAGCATCATCATTCCCTCTGCTTGGACCATCAATGGAGTAAAAGAGTCGTTGCAGTACTCGATCTCCATCGTCATATTCCCAGATCAAAAATATTGTACTTAGATTTTCTATCTAGGATTTTTTTGTACTATTTTGTTTGTTGTTGAACAAAAAAAATTTCAAACTTACTTTATTGGCGAACAAGGTGACGACTCTACTGGGGACATCCTTCTCCTCTGATGAGAAGGTAGTGACACAGTCCGATGCGTCAAAGCTGGGTTCGACCCAGAGGATGCTGGTTATACGCTTTGACCAGCAAGCCTTTGAGGAAATGCTCTCTGAGGGCGGTGCTTCACCGAGGCTGGCAAAGCCTAAGAAGACCCGCAGGGCATGGTTGCAAAGGCCGATGTGCCTCACCCAACTGCGGAGCATGCGATGTGGCTTATCGTCTTGCCTTTCCCCAGATCAAAAGGCTCAGGGTTCGCGGGAAGCTTAGTCCACGATACGTTGGGCCATTTGACATTCTCAATCGGGTAGGCTATGTGGCTTATCATCTTGCCCTTCCATATTTTGCTATGTGAGATACATAATGTTTTTCATGTATCTCAGTTGCGTAGGTATGTCCCAGATCTGAGGCATATTCTCGGTCACTCTGAATTAGTCGTTGGTACCGATTTATCTTACAAGGAGCAACCCGTATTCATTCTGGACCGAAGGGAGAAGGTACTCAAGAACCGGACTATTTTTCTTGTCTGAGTTGCCTGGGGCCATAATACTCTTGGAGAAACGACGAGGGAGCGCGAGGATGATATACGGTCTTGGTACCCACACCTATTCGATTTGGAAGGTATATTCTACATTATGCCTTTGTATCTTAGATTCTGTGATCAGGCGATCACCTATGTGTTGTGATGTCATTGCTTGTATGTGTAGATTGCTTGTAGTTAGTTGTTGCTTGTCTTGATATCTCTAACTAGCCTTGAGTTTGAATTTTGAGGACGAATTTTTTCTAAGGTGGGTAGCGATGTCATCCCCCTTTCTCGGCGCACTTTGGCACATATTCTCCTTGGCGCACTTTGGCGCACAGATGGTTGCTAACTCGGCCATTGTTTAGACCAGACCCGAGAGTTGTGGAGAGAGTGGGTTTGGTTGGATTGGTGGCATGTGTGGCTTAGATGAGTTTGAGTGATCCAACAGTCCATATCTCAAACCTAAACCTATATATTTACATTTCTCTCTCTCTCTCTTCTCACTATCTTTCCTTTTTATTTCTCTCCCTCAGGTTTTCTCTCTCCCTCTGTAGGCAATTACATCTTGCACAAGAAGAAAACCATGGATTTATGCAAGTTTTTAGTTCTTAATAATTCTTGTTTATTTCTACCTCATATTGTTGGGACCGAGCACCCATTTATCTTTAAATCGCGATATCAACTCTCTATGTGACGTTACACGACTCCGCGTACGGCGTCGACACCCGAATCTTATTCGGATGTTAAGTAATGTCACACGGACCTAGGTTGAACAGATACATAATATAAATAAATCAAGGGTATAATATAAAGCAAGTACTGTAAGATTGACAAGCTACACTTGTCTGGGATTTGAATTCCAATGGTTGCTTCGGTATCGGCGGGATCTTCAGGTACTCCTCCGAATGCTGAAATAAATACAATCATCATTCTCATAAGATATGAAATAGCCAGGATTGCCTATTCATAAGTCCAATTTGGACACATGGGCAAAATTGACAGTTTCTGGTCAAAGCGGGGTCCACATGTGGCCCACTTCGCACCGAAAAATATGTTAGAGACAGTCCTCCAAATTTGTCAAACTTAGTGTCTACAAGTCCAGAACGACAATACGAACCCAACGGAATGTCCAGAACTGGATTCCGATGAGCCGATCACAAAATCGCCCGTCAAGTGTAGCCGTGGGGCCCAAGATACGGGATTTTGTCAACGTTCTCAGAATCGAACCAAACTTGGGTCATAGGACCTACGTATCGCTACGAGTCCGATGGCGTAAGTTTCGTTTGGAAACGACGAGCACACACAAAGTTACAACAAGTTTCAGAATAGGGCCGATACGGGACGATTTCGACGAATACGCGTTGATTCTGGTGTGCACGCACATCCAAATCAACTTTTATAAAATTCCACACGTCCGCATTGACGATGCGCACCTTTTGGTAAAATTCGCACACGATCAAGTTGCCTCGTTTAGCGGGACGCATCCAGTTCTAAGAAAATTTAAATTTTAAACAACCAAGTTTTCGGTCAACTTCACCCGAGAAAAATTATAATCTACAGCACTAATTACAGGGTTTGAAACTTGGTTATATGGTCTAAATTACTGTTTAAGTGAATTTCAGAATTAGTAAACAGGTTGCACGCAAAACGGTCGTGAACTTGTGAGTTCGGGATAATTTTTGATTTTCAGAAATAGGGGGTTCATTTTCCTGTATTTGCGTCACAGTTTACGACCAAGACAGGACGCGATATCCCGAACTGATTGCATGGGGTTCGAGGGGGTCACGTAGCGAACATATTGCAACAGTCTGTTCGAAAATTGACGCAAAGAGGAGAGAGAAAGGCTCACCGGAATAGGAGGCCAGAAACATCTGAATTTACGCGTACGCGGGGTGGCGCGGCGCACGTCGACGGCGGGTGGCACCGCTGCTGCGGCTGCTCTGGCTGTTGGTCGGCGGCGGATTGCTGGAGGCTCGATCTCACGGAGGCGTCCCCGTTGTCGGGTCACGGCGGAGCTGCTGTGCTCATCCTTCACCATCCTCAATCGAAAACACAAGCAAATCACAAGCACGAAAGCATAACTCTCAAGTAACAAATTAAATCCAGAAAACTTTTTGCGAGCATCTTTGAGAATATCTATGGACTTATTGTATGGAACGTTCATTGCAGCACAATATCGGGCACATCTCAGAGTCGGAGGCAACGAAATAGACAAAGAATCGAGTGGCTCTGATACCATTATGTCACGCCCCGGTTCCGCAGGGGCCGATCGTCCTTGCTTGGTCCCTACGGAACCGATCGTCCTCAGTTGGGCGCGATATTGTGCAAGCCTAAATTGCGCTTCCATAAGTCCAAAGCTTTAAACAAGGGCAAGTAAGCTATTCAAGGCGGAATGTCACGTCCCAGTCCTAAAATACCGAGGGACTAGACACGTGGCAATGGCCAGCAGCACACACTGATGGACAAACCCAATTTAATGGATCAATCAGAGCGTACTTAAGCTGTAAAATAAAGTCTACGACAATATGGCACAACTAATCTCATCCACACAAGATAAAATATGATCCACATATATAAGAAATATAAATCATCAACCAGTCTCAACAAAGTGCTTCGGGGAACAACCCGATAAAAATCTGAAACAATGGTTCAACAGACCAAAATATAAATAACTGAATAAAGTAAATACTGAGCATGAAACATAGATGCTCAGAAAAAGTCTTCAGCTAACACCTCGTCCTCGGGTGTCGGTACAGTTCCTGAATCTGCTCCTGCTGCTGTCCCGTATACCTCGGGATAAATCTCGTCTGCAAATCCTGGGGACATAATCCGGATACAGGTCCTCAGGGGACATAGCAAGGTACAAGATAATATAAGCCAAAATAAATACAGTGCAGCAAATAATAAAATAAATAGGATAAGTATGTAACCATCTATGTGAAATGCAAGTGAGAGCATCACGAGTACTCAGGCTGAGCCACTACAAGCTCTTTGTCGGGGAGCCGGGTAGCAGTAATAATGAGTAATGGGCCAAGCTCGGGTTTCAGAGTCTTGCGCCGCACAATAATAGGGGATATATATATGATCAGCCTGTAGCCTGTGTGTCTCTCCCCACCCAATGTAACCACACGTCTCATGTCCATAACGTCTCATGTACATGGCACGCAAGATCATAGCTAATGCAGCAAGTCATATAGTATCTATGAATATAACGTCAATGTCAAATCATGTATCCTATACAGAATCACTATGAGTATCTCAGGAAGATTCTGTCACATGAGTAGTGCCAAGTGTCATGGGTATAATGTACTTGATAAGACAAGTACAAGAATGTAAAGGGGTCACGAATGTCCATCTCTAGATGACAATACACAACATCGCGTACGGTGTTGGCACCCGACTAATAATCGGATGCTAAGTAAGTCACACGGTCCTAGGTTAAGCATGCACAACAATATAAATGAAGCAAGGAAAATATGTAACAAGACTGCAAGTTTGGCAAGGTACACTTGCCTGGGGTTTGAATACCAACAGTTGTCCCTGTATCAGTGGATCCAGTAGGTACTCATCCAAAAGCTGAAATAAACATCACCAACAGTCTCAGAAAATATCAAATAGCTAGAAATGCCTGTTCTTAAGTCCAATTTGGACACATGAGCAAAAATGATATTTTCGGATCAAAGCGGGGTCCATATGTGGGCCACTTTGCACCTAAAAACGTGTCAGGGTCAAAGGTCTCCAATTTCATCAAACTTAGTGTCAACAAGTCAGGAACGATGATACGAACCCAACGAAACTTCCAGAATTGGATTCCGATGAGCCGATCACAAAATCGCCCGTCAAGTGGAGCCGCGGGGCCCACGATACGCGATTTTCTCAACGTTCTCAGAATCGAGCCAAACTTGGGTCACAGGACCAGCGTATTGCTACGAGTCTGATGGCACAAGTTTTGTCTCGATCCGACGTGTGTACACAAAGTTATAACGTATTCCAGAATAGGCGGATACGGGGCGTTGTCGGCGGATACGCGTTGATTCCGGTGTGCACGCACATCCAAATCAACTTCTACGAAATCTCGCACGTCCGTATCAACAGCGCACACGTTTTGGTAAAGACCGCGTGCGACCAAGTCGTCCCGTTTGGCGGGGCATACTCAGTTCCGGGGTAAAATATGGCATTGGTTTTCTTGTTTTTGGATCACAGTTTACGATCACCACAGGGTGCGACGCACCGAGCGGGTTGCACGGACATCGAGAGGGTTTCACAGTCTACGCGACACAACTGACGGAACAGAAAACGGAATAACGAGGAGAGAAAATGGGTTACCTGAACAGGGCTCCGTGAACCGAGAATTCTCGTGTCCGGGATGCTGGTTCGTGTCCTGGTCACCGTGTCCGCTGTGTCCGGGCTAGGGGCTGTGTCCGGGATGCTGGGTGGCCTCGCCGGCGAAGGGCGGCTCGGCCTAGGGCTGCTGAGTTGGTGGTCGACGCCGGCGTGTCGAGCGGGCTGGGCGGAGAGGAGCGGAGGTCGTCGGGTCTCGGCTAGGGCGGTGATGGTGGAGATGGTGATGGTGCTGGGCTATGCTCGAGGCGGAGGGACGGTGCTGCGGGCGGTGGTCGACGGCTGGAAAGGGACGGCGAGGCGAGGGGTGGTCAACGTGGTCGAGCGACGGAGGAGAGTTGTCGACTGGTCGTGGGGACGGGTGGAAGAAGGAGGAGAAGGCGACGAGGCTGACTAGGGTTCAGGCGAGTTCGTCGGCTGCGGCGGAGCAGAGAGAAGTCTGGAGAGTTTATGGCGGCGGCGGGTACGGAAGTCAAGGATTTATAGGGAATGAACAGTGAATCCGGTGGGCATTGGGATTAGGGTTCGGTTAGGATTTAGGGTCCGGGTCGGGTTTGATTCGGATCCGACCCGACCCGACCCGTTAGGTCTGGGTTGGCTTGGTTCGGTTTTAGTTGGTTTGGTTTGGTTTAATTCAAATTAAACCGGGTTCAGTCAGGATTTATTTAGGTTTAATTCTACATTAGTTTTTAGGGCTTTAAAAATATTTCCGGAGTCCAATAAATTTACAGAAAATTACCCTATATCCGATTTTCTATTTTACACCATAAAATATTATTTCCATAATATTTTAATATTATTTAATATTATTTAAAAATCCTTTAATCATAAAATACCTTAGTTTTTAATTCCCAAAAATTACAGAAAATAGGGAAAATATTATTTTAAAATTTTAGAAAAAATAGGGTGTTTACAATCTACCCCCCTTAAGAGGATTGCGTCCTCGCAATCGAAGAATAAACTACTAAGAAAAGAACTATGGAAATTACAAGAATGCTTAAGTTATACCTGCATCCATGAATAAGTGAGGATAACGCTGGCGCATAGTATCCTCTCGTTCCCAAGTCGATTCGCCAGGAGAATGATGTTTCCAAGCTACACGGACCAGTCTAGTCTGACCTCGCAATGTCTTCTCACTGATGTCGAGGATGCCAACTGGTTGTTCTTCATATCTCAAACTAGGGCCCATTGCGATCTCAGAATGATCGACTACATGACTTGGGTCAGTCACGTACCTTCTCAGCTGTGAGACATGGAATACGTCATGCACTCCCTCTAAGGATGGAGGTAATGCAAGACGATAAGCCACCTCACCAATGTGCTCTAGAATATCAAATGGCCCAATATACCTTGGGCTCAACTTGCCTCTGCTCCCAAATCTAATAGTACCTCGAGTGGGCGAAATCCTCAAGAATACGTGCTCTCCTTCTTTGAACTCTAGGGGATGCCTGTGCGTATCATCCCAATGCTTTTGTCTGTCCTGAGCTGCTCGAAGATGATTCTGAATTTGTTTTACCTTCTCCACTGTCTGTATTACCAATTCTGGACCCAGTATTTGACGTTCACCAACGTCACTCCAATATATCGACGATCTGCACTTTCTACCGTATAATGCCTCGAATGGTGCCATCTGAATGCTGGCCTGATAACTGTTGTTGTAGGAGAACTCCACCAAGTGTAAATGATCTTCCCAAGATCCTCCAAAGTCTAGCATACACGATCGCAACATATCCTCCAAGATCTGAATCGTGCGCTCCGATTGTCCATCTGTCTGTGGATGGTAACCTGTGCTGAATTTAAGTCTGGTGCCAAGACTCTCTTGCATGCTTGGCCAAAAATGAGATATAAATCTTGAATCTCGATCCGATACAATACTAACCGGCACTCCATGCAATCTTACGATTTGTCGTATATACATGTCGGCTAGTACCTCTGTGGACTGTCCAACTCTAAATGGCAAGAAATATGCCGATTTAGTGAGTCGATCCACGATAACCCATACCGCATCTCTTCCGCTAGGGCTTCTTGGAAATCCTGTTACAAAATCCATAGTGATATGTTCCCACTTCCATTCTGGTAAAGGAAGCGGCTGTAACATACCTGCATTCCTCTGATGCTCGGCCTTTACTTGCTGACATACTAAATATTTTGCCACAAATCGTGCAATCTCCCTTTTCATTCCATGCCACCAATAATACTGCCTCAAGTCTCGGTACATCTTGGTTCCTCCTGGGTGAACAAAGTACATGGAGCTATGTGCTTCAGTCATTAACTCATGTCTCAATTCTCCATTTGGAACATACATGCGATTTCCATACCTTAATATCCAGTCTTCATGTATGCGAAGTCCCGTCTGCATGCCTGCTTCTGTCCTCTCTTTAAGTCTTCAAAATCTAGCATCGGTGGGCAATGTCTCTTTAATCCTCTCCACAAGTGATGACTTAACTTCGAGATTATCCAGCAAGCCACTCTGTCCTGGTAAAACAACCTCTATCTGAAGCTCCTGTAGATCTCTCAATAACTCAGGCTGCATCGTCAAGAAATAAGCCGTAGGCTTCCTGCTGAGTGCATCTGCTACGACATTCGCCTTTCCCGGGTGATACTGCAGATCTATATTAAAGTCTACCATCAACTCAAGCCAACGTCTCTGTCTCATGTTGATCTCCTTCTGAGTATATACATAATTCAGACTCTTGTGATCAGTAAAGATGTCTACCTTCTCTCCATAAAGATAGTGCCTCTAAATCTTCAGTACAAATATAACTGCTGCTAACTCCAGATCGTGCGTTGGGTAGTTCTTCTCATGGACCTTCAACTGTCTCGATGCATAAGCAATAACTTTGCCATGTTGCATCAAAACACATCCTAGTCCACTACCTGACGCATCGCTGTAAACAACAAACCCTCCTGACCCTGAAGGAAGAATCAAGACAGGTGTTGTTGTTAATCTTCTCTTCAATTCTTCAAAGGCCTTCTTGCAGTCTTCTGTCCATGTAAACTCCTGGTCCTTACGTGTCAACTTAGTCATAGGCTCCGCAATCCTTGAGAAATTTTCTACAAACCTTCGGTAATATCCCGCAAGTCCGAGAAAACTTCTCACTTCTGCAACTGATGTAGGTGTAGGCCAAGTTTCTATTGCAGCAACCTTCTCCGGATCAACTGAAAGTCCTTCTCCTGAGATGATATGTCCCAAAAAAGGCACTTTATCCATACAAAACTCATACTTACTGAGTTTGGCATATAACTTCTCCTGTCTCAATGTCTCTAACACAATTCTGAGATGCTCCTCGTGCTCTTCATGGCTCTTGGAATATACTAGAATGTCATCAATAAACACAACCACAAATTTATCCAAGTACTGATGAAAAACTTTGTTCATCAAACTCATAAACACAACTGGCGCGTTGGTTAGACCAAACGGCATTACCAAGAACTATTAATATCCATACTTGGTCCTGAAGGCTGTCTTCGGTATATCCTCCTTCCTTACTTTAATCTGATGATAGCCGGATCTAAGATCAATCTTCGAGAATACCCTAGCACCACTCAATTGATCGAATAGATCATCAATGCGTGGTAAAGGATACCTGTTTTTGATGGTCACAGCATTCAGTGTCTTATAGTCAATGCACAACCATACTGTTCCATCCTTCTTCGGTACAAATAATATGGGTGCTCCCCAAGGTGAAATACTGGGTCGAATAAATCCCTTCTCCAAAAGATCATCAACTTGTTCCTTCAACTCCACTAACTCCTTAGGTGCTAGCCGATATACTGATGAAGTGATAGGCTCTGCTCCTGGAGTTAAGTCTATTGTGAATTCTATTTTCCGATCAGGTGGTAAACCTGGAAGATCATCAGGAAATACATCCACAAACTCTGATATGACTCTTGGGTAACCTGTCTCCCCTTTTACATATAGTACCCTAAGAGTAGACTGAACTCCTTGCTCTACAGCTCCCCGAAGAAACTTAAATTCTGGATGTCCAGGCGGTTTAAATATAATCCGTCCAAGTCGACAATCAAGAGTGGCATGGTACTGACTTAACCAATCCATACCAAGTACGATATCATAATCCGGCATGGAAAAGATCAGAAATTGAGCTCGCATCTCTCTTCCACAGACTACTACAGAACATGATCTATAGACGTCACTAACTGGGATAATTCCACCTCCCGTGTAAACCCCCTCGACCAGAAATTAGGGTTAATAAATTCAAATAGCCTAATTAGGGTTAACTAGATATAATTAAGATTTATTATATAGTATTATAATACCTGTGCAATGATTTGTTATTTTAGGATACTACCCTAGCTGTTACCCTAAAACAATTTCTACATACCTGGCCTAGACATTCTAACCTATCATATTGAACCAAGAATAAACCCCGAATACCGATTTTCGTGCCTGATTTTAGTCGCACAAAAGTCATTACAAACGTCCGTACGCAAATTAAATAAATTGCATAATTATGTTCGTTATCCGTTCCAATCGAAATTGAGACCCAACCTCGACCCGATTTGACCAACCCAGATCCTGACATTATTGTACACTGAGCCTACCACACTAATGACCCTTGTCCAACCCAATTTAGACCCCCATTTTTTATTAAATTAAATTAGAGACACCCGGTACATTAATTATAAATTAATTAATGTGGTGACCTAACCTCAATTGAATTAGACCCAACTCCAACCCAAACCCACATCCATACCCACAAGCCTCATACAAAACACCATACACCATCCTAGCCCAATGTAGAATACCAAATATGGTGTTTTGTTACATCAAATCCCCAATTTCAGAAATTGTGCAAATACCAAATTGTTCAGGGGCCTTTTTGCAAAATTGCAATGAGGTGCCCCCCTCTCATTGGCCCAACATCATGGAGAAAGAAATTGTCATTCCCTAACCGTTCACATTCATTTTCCTTTCCATTTCTAGTGTACTTGCACCCCTTTATGAAGGGCACATCATGGCCCTTCATTCAAAATGCTACATTCCTAGCCCTCCCCTCATCATGATGGACATCCCCAACTCCCCAAAATTTTCTAGCAGGCGGCCCTAACCCCTAGGCAGCCCCCCCACTCTCTTTCCTACATATACATTAAGTTACATCACATATTGGCACAGAACCCAAGGAAATCCTACTCAAACCCTATTTTTCATTAAACCCTTCACTACACAGCCTACCCCTACCCGACCACCCGCCGCCTCCTCCCGGCCAGCCACCACGTCCGGCGACCCCCGCACCAACCCAGACCCCTTCGCCGACCTCCCCCCTACCTACCACCACCGTCCCCGACGACCACTCCGCCCACAGCCGCCGCACTTCCCGACGTCCTCAACCCAAGCATTCCCCCCCCCCCGCACTCGAAGCCGACCACCCGACCGGCCAGTACTCCGCCATCTTAGCTCCGTCGACCGCCAAACTCCGCCGACCCCTTCCCCGGCCAACCACCTTCCTCCCCGTCAAGTTTCACCGACGGTCGACGCAGCAGCTGACCGCAATCGCCCCCGCAGCACCGGCAGCTCCAGACACGCGGCTGTAGCCGACGAACTCCCCACGCGTCGCCGGAGCTCCGTCCGGCCACCCCCACCGTCGACGGCCAGCCACCGGGACCCCCTCGACCTGAGCGTCGTGTAGGTACATAATTTTATGTATAAATACTATTAATTTTATATGTATTTATAGTTGCAAGGTTATAAACATACATATATGTGCAATTTTCGTATTCGTATACGTATTCTGTATATATATTATTATTTTCTGTATTTCTTAGTATTTACATATATAAACAGGTGTATATACTGTATTAATGCATTCTGAGTATATTTTATATATAATATAAATATACATGTACGTATTTTATAACTATAGATGTATGTATTTACCTAGTATGCAATGTATACTCATTTTAATAGTTTATATATATTAATACCTACTAGGTATATGTTTAATATATATATATATATATATATATATATATATATATATATATATATATATATATATATATATATATATATATATATATATATAAATGTATTTATGTATTTATTTCAGAAATACATTTTTATGTATTGATATATTACATAATTATTATATGTTGTAAATATATAAATATATATATTGGTAGGTATATCTATTATATTGTGTACATATAAGTATGTATGTATACGTATATACAAGTATGTACTTATATATATATATATATTTCTATATTTTTGTAGTATTTATGTATTTAAATATGTGTATATACAGTATTAATATTTTCTGAGTTTATTTTGAGATATTATATAAATATATAAGTACGTATTTTATAAATATTGGTACGTATATACGAAGTATATATATATATATATATATACTTGAGTTTAAATACCTTATGTTTATACCTAAAATATATATAAATTATGTACTTAATACATTTATAAAAGATATTTTAGTATGTATATGAATATATATATAAATATGTGTGTATTTTTACTTATGTAACAAATCATTATCTAAATATATGTGTATGTATAAATATATAAATTTGTGAATATTATCAATTAGGTACATATATTTAATATGTGTATTATTACTAAATAATACATAAATACTATTTTTGTACTATTAAACATATATATTATTCTAATATAATTAAATATGATTTAGTGTATATATATATATTTGTAATAGCTATATATATATACAGTCCAGACCCTGTGTCAGCTATAGTTGCAAGCAGTGTGTCTTAGTCATGCTATTGTAGCGACTAATATTGTCATTATTATATCATATATAGGACTGCTGGACAGTACCGCCGAGGCATCAGGAGCAGGACTTTGGATTTCGCAGCTACCCGGGACAGGCAAGTATACCTTGCTGATTTACTGCTTAAAATTAAATGATAAATGTTGCAAGTATGCATAAAACTGTGCGAGTCCGAGATTGACTCGGGTGCAGTCGACAATACTTCGATGAGTAGTGTACTAGACCTAGTTGCTAGCTGACTCACCTTCGACTGTGAGGATATTTTGATATCCTCCTAGACCGTGACACTTACACATATCACGATTGTAAACCCCCTCACCCAAAATAAATATTTTGTGTATATTTTATATTATTATAGATATTGAATTTCTTTAGAGTATTCTATTATTTAATTAGCAAATAAATTTCTTGATATATTTACTTATATAAATATTTATTTAGAATCATTTTTAGGTTATTTTAGATTTTTGAAATTAATTAGGATTTATTTGGATATATATAGTCTTAATATTAGATAGATGCTAATTTAGTGTTAATAGATATTAATAAGATTTTATAAATTATTTATATTATATTTAATTATATTCAAGATTATAAATTATTGAGATAGATTCAAACTCTACTTTAAATTAATTCAAATCCTGAACCTACTAGGAAAGCAACTTAATGTATATCATATTCTTATTTAAATTCATCATAATCCTATCCAAATTAACCAATCCTAGTTATATTTAATTAAGTAGTCTCCACCATTATAAATACCTCATCCTTCATATTTTTTTCCCCAAATTCCTCTCTTTTTCGTCCAAAATCAGTCAAAATTTGTCATAAATTCAGTCTCATTTTCTACTAGTTATGACGAATTAAAAAGACGATATCTGCTAGCTCCGGACTTCAAACGCACTACAATTTTTTTTGTTAGAACGATAATGAGGTTAGGTTTTTTATTATATAAATTGTTTTTCTAAATTATGAGTATTAAATTCTGTAAAATTTGTAGAGCACAGCATGTCCGAAAATAGACATGTTTTGATGTTTTTGCAATTTCGGGAGAACTAGGAATCAGAATCACGAACCGTTTAAAGTTTTGGAAAGCTAATATCGAGATCATCGACATATATTTTTCCTAGAATTTATTTCCAAGTATTTACATACTGTTAATTCTGTAGAACTTCTAGGTTAGAATTTAACCATCGGTGCACAATACAAAATTTGTATGTGCCATAATTCCCAAACGAATTTGAATTCGGACGAGCTATAAATTCCAGCATATTTTTGATGCTGAAATCTACAGAAAATCATGCATGAAAGTTGAGTTTGTGTCGGTTGACTTTTTGGTCAACAGATCGCCTCGATTTGCGTGCCATGAGTCTCGAGTTGATAAAATTCAGTTTCTTTAGGCAAAATTTAGGAATTAACATAAAAATCAGAATAATAAGATTAAAATAGGATTTTAGAGTAATTATTCCAGAATTAAATAAATTAAAATAAATTATCTTTTGATGTGATAAATTTGTAATACATAGGCTATTTGGACTGTGACTTGGACTCTGATTCATACCAGCAGCAGGACCCCAGGCAAGATACCTTGCCAAATTGTTTACAGTACTTTGCATGCTATTTATATTTCTGTTTATTCATTGCATGTGTAGTTCGTTCAGTCATTACTATATATATTAGATATGTTGACACACACTTGACACCTAGTATCATAAGAGGACAATCATTAGGCGTATGGGCTTTTAACCACTCTGGTAAACCATAGTATATAGTTCGCACTACGGGCGTGTGTCGCGCTGGTCGCTACCCCCGCGGTATGTCGATTTCTGGAGTCTCGTTGGTCGCTACCCCCGCGGTATATCGATTTCTGATGTCCATTGACGTGTGTGTGAGTTGTGAGGTAGATCGAGTAGCCTACCCTTGCCCATACGTCGAAAAGTTGTCCTCATTTGCATTCATATAGATTATCATGTACAGCGTACTTATCTATTTTCAAACCATATGCATGTTTACTGTATTTAAATTGGCTCGTATTTTCTGTATCTTGTTACGTCCCTCTGAGGACCTGGTCCGCTGCCAGGTGTATCTTTTCTTGAGTATTTGCAGGAGCGCAGATTTGGATGGTTACATGTGATCCAAGGATGTCTTCTCTTCGAGCTGTGATGGATTGCTGGTATTCTTATATTGTGTTGTGGTGTTGTACTCATATTATATTTGCTCTTATATTCGAGTTGGTAGTGGATTTGTTTCCATCCAACTATCATCCTTAGATACTTCTTATTGAGATCTAGTTTCATAGATACTGGTTATTTATTTTTATATGATTTTGGTGGATGAGATTTAGATTTTATCCTGTGACTTGTATTATATTTTATACCACTTATGGATTTTATATTCATATTACAGCATACGTATGGAATTGGTTTCCATATATTGGAGTTGTCATATCCATGCGGCTGGCATGCTTACGTGTCCTAGTCCTACGTATTTTTGGGACTGGGGCGTGACAACGATGGTACATTTATATTGGGATGCGGGTCCGCGTACCCGATTCGCTATCGGTACGTACGACATGCATCACGGACTAGCCTGTATTCTAGAGTATTATAGTTTGTTGATATGGTATGTTGGGTGTCATATTTAAGTATAGTATAAGCACATGGGAATATTCTGAGAATATATTTGGGATGCCAGAATATGTCACAGGATATTCCATTATGAGATTATTGTCATAATGATTGAGATCATTGTATTAATGACTGTAAGGCTATATAATGCCAATGAGACAATCAATAAAAATATCAACTAATTTCAACATGGTATCAGAGCCAAGTTTCCACAAAACCCTAGCCATCACCAAGCTTCCACAAACCCACAGGAGGATTTCCTAGATCTCCTCCACCGAACTCTTCAACAACCCCCCCCCCTCTTCCCTTCTCCGCCCTTCGCAGGCCGCCCTTCGCTGTTGCTGCCCCGTCCCGCTACTGCTGCGGCTGCTGCGACTGCTGTTGTTGCTGCGACGGCGGCTGTGACATGCGTGCTGCCGCCTCCTCCGCACCAGCACGAGACAGCGCCTAATAGGGATGCCTAGATCTGAAAAAAGGAGGGACATGTTCGGATCTAGGAGCGGACGACGAGGACGAGCGTGAGTCGTGGAGCGGACGTGACGTGATTGGATAGATGACGCATCGATGGAGGAGATCATCAAGAAGCTAGATTCTACAGAGGTGGCGACGTTGATGAAGTTGTTGACGATGTCCGCTGGTGAGAACACGACACGAACATCGCCGGAGTTGAAGCTTCCCTCCATCGATCTGAAATTAGAAGGACCAGTCACCAGCTCAGGTAATACAGGATCTAAGGGAGAGCCCTGGCAGCATAACCGGCAGTGCTACAACTGTGGGGAGATGGATCATCATCGGTATGCTTGTACCAAACCACCTAGGGAGGGAGATTCAGGTAGTGGACGAGGACCGTTCGGCGGACAAGGATATAATGGAGGACGTGGTCGTGGTCGAGGGGGTAGACGAGGCGGCCGAGGAAGTTATCGGGCGAACCTCCTGATATCAGAAGGGAACGGAGAAGCTGATGGCACCTTTACTGTGGAGGACCAGGCACTGGGAGAAATGAGGAGTAGAACAGAGGAGGCGTCCACTTCATTCTTTGTTAGGGGCAATGCTGCCATGTATGCCCATCCATCAGAAGGTACTGACGAATCACTTGCCCTTGCGTCTATCTCTTCCCTTAAATCATCAGACTGGATTATCGACTCGGGAGCATCTCGACATGTGACGGGGAATGCTAGTGAGTTTTCTTCCTACACTCACCTAGCATCAGCAGACAGCATTCAGACAGCTGATGGCACTTTCCAGCCAGTGGTCGGTAAGGGTACTGTTAATTGTACAGGTTCAGTAAGATTATCCAATATTTTACATGCTCCATCATTTCCAGTCAGTCTCTTGTCCATTAGTTCTATAATCCTCCAACTTAAATGCATTGTTTCTTTTGATATTCCTAAGGTGACCTTCCAGGAGAAAGGGACAGGACGAAGACTTGGGACTGGCACTTGGCATGAGGGACTGTGGTACCTAGATCGAGAAGGACTGGACTCAGCATTGGTATCTATGGCAGAGAAGGCTGGCATGGAAGGACTGCAGCAGAGGACTGAGGATACCTTGATACTCCATCATCGGAGGATGGGACATTCTTCCTTTGATACTCTAAGTAAGTTGTATCCAGAGATTTATGCAAAAATAAATAAAGAGAAATTAGTATGTGATGCGTGCGAGTTAGAAAAACTTACTAGGAGCTCATATGTTGGCACGGGTCATAGGAGCACTTTTGCTTTTGAGGTAGTACATTCTGATGTCTGGGGTCCATGTGCTACTAACACTATGAATGGTTATAAGTACTTTGTTTCTTTCATTGAGTGTGCCTCTCGTGTTACCTGGTTATATTTGATAAAAAATAAGAATGATGTACCTGCTTGTTTTCGGGATTTTCATAAGCATGTCCAGACTCAGTACAAAGCAGTTGTGAAGGTACTGAGGTCTGACAATGGAACGGAGTATACCAACAGGACGCTTGCAGAATACTTGTCAGCACACGGAATACAGCATCAGACCACCTGTGCATACACACCAGCACAAAATGGAGTTGCAGAAAGGAAAAACAGACACCTTCTGGAGGTCGTAAGAAGTATGATGATCGACATGAATGTCCCACAGAGTCTGTGGGGGCATGCAGTATTGACAGCAGCTCAACTCATCAACAGGATGCCCTCGAAGGTCCTCGGATGGAAGTCCCCATGTGAGGTATTGCAAGGCAATAATAGTGGGATACTCCCACTGAAGGTGTTTGGGTGTGTGTGTTTTGTGAAGGACAACAGGCCATCAGTTAGAAAACTTGACCCTAGAGCAGTCAAATGCATCTTCGTAGCTACTCGGCGACCCAGAAGGGGTATGTGTGCTGGAGTCCAGTAGAGAAGAAGAAGTTTGTCAGTATGGATGTCCACTTTCGGGAGCATGAGTCATACTACCACCAGGACGGAACTTCACACAACACTCCTAATACTGCCAGTATTAGGCGAAAGGAGAAGATGGAGAACTTGGTGGTAACCGATTTAGAAGTTTGGCATGGAGGCACGGAGAAGGGACAAGAAGTTGAAGGTGTTAGGCCTACGGCTCAGGGAGAGTTACTTACCTACAGCAGGAGAGAGAAGCAAACTGCAGGACCAGTACCGACAGTGCCAGTGCCAAGTCCCTTGCCTGCGTTGTCCCAACTCCTGAGGCACCGACACCAACCCCCCTTCAGGTGATACCCCCTCCTTCACAAGATATCATTCCTCCTACTTCTACTCCTCCCATACCACTATCTGTACGGAGGACCACTCGCAGCAATGCAGGAAATCCTCCAAACAGATATGGTTGGGATATTGCTCAGTTTGTTTCTTATGATCATATCCCTTCTTCTTATGGAGCATTTATAGCATCTTTGGATAGTATTACTGTACCTAACAATTGGCAGGTTGCCAAGAACGATCCAAAGTGGAAAGCGGCAATGCACGAGGAGTTGGGAGCTCTGGAGAAGAACCACACTTGGGAGCTTATGAGACTGCCAGAGGGGAAGAGAGCAGTTGGATGCAAGTGGGTCTTTACCGTAAAGCAAAATCCAGATGGACAGGTTGAGCACTACAAAGCTCGACTAGTAGCCAAAGGATATAGTCAGACGTACGGCATCGACTATGACGAGACCTTTGCACCAGTTGCAAAGATGAGCACTGTCAGGACTCTGATTTCTCTGGCAGCGAATGGTGGATGGAAGCTACACCAACTGGATGTGAAGAATGCATTTCTTCACGGAGATCTAGTGGAGGAGGTGTACATGGAGATACCACCAAGATTTGGCACCAATCAGACAGTAGGCAAGGTCTGCAGGTTGAAGAAGTCCCTCTATGGACTGAAGCAGTCTCCTCGAGCGTGGTTTGACAGATTCAGAAAGGCGATGATAGGGATGGAATATCAGCAGATCAATGCTGATCATACTGTGTTCTTCCGTCGGAGTGGAGGCCATATCACCATGCTTGCGGTGTATGTGGACGATATGATTATCACAGGAGATGATGAGAAGGAGATCGCCCAACTCAAAGGAAAGCTTGGCAAGAAATTCGAGGTGAAGGATCTCGGCCTTCTTCGGTACTTCCTTGGGATTGAGATTGCTCGAGAAGCAGAGGGGATTGTTCTCTCTCAAAGGAAGTATGCACTGGACCTTCTCACAGAAACTGGGATGTTGGGGTGCAAACCTGCAGCTACACCAATAGATCAGAGGTTCAAGATTGATGCTGAGGCTGGAGAACCAGTTGATCGGGACAGATACCAGAGACTGGTTGGCAAGTTAATCTATTTGAGCCACACACGTCCTGATATCTGCTTTGCAGTAAGTGTGGTGAGCCGCTACATGCATGACCCACGGAAGGGTCATATGGATGCAGTGTACCAGATTCTGAGGTACTTGAAAGGTGCTCCCGGGAAGGGACTAATATTCAGGAAGAACAATCACGTGAGCATCGAGGGCTACTGTGATTCTGACTGGGCTAGTTGTGCTGATGACAGGAGGTCTACCTCGGGATATTGCATATTTGTAGGAGGTAACTTGGTCTCCTGGAGGAGTAAGAAGCAGTCTGTGGTGGCCAGATCGACAGCTGAAGCAGAGTACAGAGCTATGGCCTTGGGAGTTGCAGAGCTGCTATGGTTGAAGAATATGCTGGTGGAGCTGAAGCTGGATCAAGGAGCCAAGATAAAGTTGTGGTGTGACAATCAGTCAGCTATTAGTATCGCCAACAATCCAGTACAGCATGACAGGACCAAACACATCGAGATTGATAGATTCTTCATCAAAGAGAAGTTGGATAGTGGATTACTGGAGCTTGGCCATGTTCCAACCAGGGATCAAGTAGCAGATGGACTAACCAAGGGACTCACCTCAGTGAGTATGATTAGAGGATGTGACAAGATGGGCTTAGTGAATATCTTTCACCCATCTTGAGGGAGAGTGTTGATATGGTATGTTGGGTGTCATATTTAAGTATAGTATAAGCACATGGGAATAATCTGAGGACATATTTGGGATGCCAGAATATGTCACAGGATATTCCATTATGAGATTATTGTCATAATGATTGAGATTATTGTATTAATGGCTGTAAGGCTATATAATGCCAATGAGACAATCAATAAAAACATCAACTAATTTCAACATAGTTAGATGAGACTTGGCATATAGATACGGTACACTCACGTCGTGTATTCGACTTGCGTATCTACATTGGGCGGGAAGGACAACTGATAAACGTATGGGATACACCCATCGGACTCCGTGGTATCCAGAGGAACCACAGACCCGATAATTTTCTATATTCAGACACCGCGCTCTACGGAGTATTACGGACGTATATACATTACAGATACCCCGTCCCTTAGAGTGTTGGACGTTATATATATACAGATATCTTATTCTTCGGAATGATGGACGTTGCAGATACCACACTCTAGAGGACGTTGGACGATATGCCTACACCTACCTATACGTTCCGAGGTTGTCCTTACATTGCATTCACTTAGATGGTTAGCACACCCTCTTTACTTTTATTCAGTACTATATCTGGCATGCATATTGTATCTTGTTACGTCCCTCTGAGGACCTGGTTATCTTCCAGATCTAGACGAGGCCTATTACCCCACAGTGTACGGGCAAGGTGTGGAGACGAGGTTTGCTCTTGACGAGGAGCTGGAGGTTTTACCATCAGAGTACCCCTGATCATCTTGGTAGGCCTTCCGCCTATGACTGGAGCTCCTTACCTAGTTAGCAGTTGTTTCAGTCACTCTCATTATCAGTACTTTTATTTCAGACTATCAGTACTTTATTTTCAATATTTGTAGTGGGTTTATTTCCACCAGACATATTTCAGTTGTACTATATCATTCAATTATGTTTCTTATATTCCAGTCTTTCATTTCAGTATTTTACTTGTTGTTTGTGGATGAGATTAGACGCTGCCTGTTTTTGATATTAGACTTGTTAGATTTAGGACAGCGTAGCACGCTTCGCCAGGATCCATTAAATTGGGATATCCTCGGAGTCGTGTCAGCTGGCCAATGCCACGTGGCCTGGTTTCATATATTTTGGGACTGGGGCATGACATCCTGTAAGAATTCTCTTTATCTTCGGAAGGGGTGCGGTAGCTACTCTATGGGTGGCTACAAAGCTAGCTGCTATAAATGAATGCGATGCTCCAGAATCAAATAAAGCTACAGCTGGTAATGAAGCTACTAAAATAGTACCTACGATAACCTCTCCTGCAGTAGCTTCCTCCTCAACAGCCAATGCAAATGCCTGGCCTCGTCCTTGAGCTTGACCTCTCTGCTGCTGAGCCTGCTGAAATAGAGCTGCTTGTGGTGCCAGTGGTGGTCTCTGTTGATATCCTCCTGGAGCTGGTGGTCTGACTCCTCCAACTCTTGTCTGCGGTGCTCCTACTGCTGGATAAGCTGGCCTTGGTGCAGGTAAAGCTAGTCTCGATGCTCCCTCTCTGCGCTCAGTGCAGTCTCTGGTTAGATGCTGGTTGGATCCGCAATCCAGGCCTGGTCCCAACTTGCATTTGCATTCTCTCTCAATGTGACCTACCTTGCCGCAGTGGTGACAAGTAGGGAGAGATATGGCCCTGTGTGCTGTTCTCTCTGGCATACTCCTCTGGGACCATTTTGCAGAATCCCCATGTGATGTCCTGGATGGTGCTGGTATGATTGGCCTCTTTAGATTTGACTCCCTTCTAGTAACACGCTCCATGCGTCGTGCTGCTGCAAGGACGTCGGTATATGATGTAGGTGCAACAGATTCAATCAACCTCTGAAGCTCGAACTTCAGTCCGTCAAAGAACTTCTCAGCTTTCTCTTCCTCTATCGAAACCAAGGTTGGGGCAAAGCGACTCAGACGAATAAATTATGCGTTGTATTCTTCCACTGACATATTGCCTTGGATAAGGCGGTTGAACTTGTCTTTGAGTTCCGACCGTGCAACTGCTGGAATATACATCTCTTGGAAGAGTCTGGAGAACTCTTCCCAAGTGACTCGGTCCTGTCCGAGCCTCCTCTCTTCTGATAACCACCAATGATATGCATTTTCAGTCAACTGCATCCTGACCGCAGTCATCCATTTCTCCCTTGGAAGTTCAGCTGCTTCCAACTGGTGCTTTATGTTCGTGAGCCATTCGTGAACTTCAGTTGGCCCCTCTTTGCTAGAAAAGGTACGAGGCTTGAGCTGACGAAAATCAGTGATAGATCCTGTCGCTGGTCGCCTAGATGGTGGGTTTGCCTGCTCTATTGCGGATACCAAGCTGGTTCTCAAATACTCTGCCTCATGACGCTGAGCCTCTTGCTGAACCTGCTGTTGGACTTGCATCATGGCATAAATCATCTGAAATATCTTTTGCCCGTCCATGGCTTGCCCTGGCGGAAAAACTGGCATCTGTGGAGTGAACTGTGGCGGAGGTGGAATGTCATCACGCCGGAACCTTGGATTAGGCTGGCCGGTTTGATTTCCTTGAGATGATTGTCCTCCATTCCCTGGTGTCACTCCGTCTACATAAGTAACCATAGCATCGTGTGGCGTATCCAAGGGATTCTCATCTCCGTTCCTGGGATCCATTACTCTGCAACCATAAGATAAACTATGAGAATGCTCAGAGGGATCAACACAGGATGCAAATCAAGTAATTAGTTCGAGTTCGATATAGAGTTCAAAAATGGTTCAAATAATGGATGAGATCCTATAACTTATCATATCCTTAGGGCAGGCTTGCTCGGTCCCTAAGTTGAAACCGAACGATTTAGTCATAGACCTGCATGGGCTACCACAAAAAACTATATCACGCCCCAGTCCCAAAATAACGAGGGACTAGACACGTGGCAATGGCCAGCAGCACACACTGATGGACAAACCTAATTTAATGGATCCATCAGAGCGTACTTAAGCTGTAAAATAAAGTCTACGACAATATGGCATAACTAATCTCATCCACACAAGATAAAATATGATCCACAGATATAAGAAATGTAAATCATCAACCAGTCTCAATAAAGTGCTTCGGGGAACAACCCGATAAAAATCTGAAACAATGGTTCAACAGACCAAAATATAAATAACTGAATAAAGTAAATACTGAGCATGAAACATAGATGCTCAGGAAAAGTCTTCAGCTAACACCTCGTCCTCGGGTGTCGGTACAGTTCCTGTATCTGCTCCTGTTGTTGTCCCGTATACCTCGGGATAGATCTCGTCTGCAAATCCTGGGGACATAATCCGGATACAGGTCCTCAGGGTACATAGCAAGGTACAAGATAATACAAGCCAAAATAAATGCAGTGCAGCAAATAATAAAATAAATAGGTAAGTATGTAACCATCTATGTAAAATGCAAGTGAGAGCATCACGAGTACTCAGGCTGAGCCACTACAAGCTCTTTTCGGGGAGCCGGTAGCAGTAATAATGAGTAATGGGCCAAGCTCGGGTTTCAGAGTCTTGCGCCTCACAATAATAGGGGATATATATATATGATCATCTTGTAGCCTGTGTGTCTCTCCCCACCCAATGTAACCACATGTCTCATGTCCATAACGTCTCATGTATATAGCACGCAAGATCATAGCTAATGCAGCAAGTCATATAGTATCTATGAATATAATGTCAATGTCAAATCATGTATCCTATACAGAATCACCATGAGTATCTCAGGAAGATTCTGTCCCATGAGTAGTGTCAAGTGTCCTGGGTATAATGTACTTGATAAGATAAGTACGAGAATGTAAAGGGGTCACGAATGTCCATCTCTAGATGACAATACACAACATCGCGTACGGTGTTGGCACCCGACTAATAATCAGATGCTAAGTAAGTCACACGGTCCTAGGTTAAGCATGCACAACAATATAAATGAAGCAAGAAAAATATGTAACAAGACTGCAAGTTTGGCAAGGTACACTTGCCTGGGATTTGAATACCAACAGTTGTCCCTGTATCAGTGGATCATGTAGGTACTCCTCCAAAAGATGAAATAAACATCACCAACAGTCTCAAAAAATATCAAATAGCTAAAAACGCCTGTCCTTAAGTCCAATTTGAACACAGGGGCAAAAATGACATTTCCGGGTCAAAGCGGAGTCCACATGTGGGCCACTTTGCACCGAAAAATGTGTCAGGGTCAAAGGTCTCCAATTTCGTCAAACTTAGTGTCAACAAGTCAGGAACGATGATACGAACCCAACGGAACTTTCAGAATTGGATTCCGATGAGCCGATCACAAAATCGCCCGTCAAGTGGAGCCGCGGGGCCCACGATACACGATTTTGTCAACGTTCTCAGAATCGAGCCAAACTTGGGTCACAGGACCAGCGTATTGCTATGAGTCCGATGGCGTAAGTTTCGTCTCGATCCGACGTGTGTACACAAAGTTACAACATGTTCTAGAATAGGCAGATACGGGGCGTTGTCGGCGGATACGTGTTGATTCCGGTGTGCACGCACATCCAAATCAACTTTTGCGAAATCCTGCACGTCCGTATCAACGGAACGCACATTTTGGTAAAGACCGCGTGCGACCAAGTCGTCCCGTTTAGCGGGACGCACTCAGTTCCGGGGTGAAACAGGGCGTTGGTTTTCCTGTTTTTGGATTGCGGTTTACGATCACCACAGAGCGCGACGCACCGAGCGGATTACACGGACATTGAGAGGGTTACACAGTCTACGCGACACAACTGACAGAACGAAAAATAAAATAACGAGGAGAGAGAACGGGTTACCTGAACAGGGCTCCGTGAACCGAGAATTCTCGTATCCGGGATGCTGGTTCGTGTCCTGGTCACCTTGTCCGCTGTGTCCGGTCTACACAGAATCTGTGTCCGGGCTAGGGGCTGTGTCCGGGATGCTGGGTGTACTCGCCGGCGGAGGGCGGCTCGGCCTAGGGCTGCTGGGTTGGTGGTCGACGCCGGCGTGTCAAGCGGGCTGAGCGGAGAGGAGCGGAGGTCGTCGGGTCTTTGCTAGGGCGGTGATGGTGGAGATGGTGATGGTGCTGGGCTCTGCTCGAGGCAGAGGGACGGCGCTGCGGGCGGTGGTCGACGGCTGGAGAGGGACGGCGAGGCGAGGGGTGGTTGACGTGGTTGACGTGGTCGAGCGACGGAGGAGAGTTGTCGACTGGTCGTGGGGACGGGTGGAAGAAGGAGGAGAAGGCGGCGAGGCTGACTAGGGTTCAGGCGAGTTCGTCGGCTACGGCGGAGCAGAGAGAAGTCTGGAGAGTTTGCGATGGCGGCGGGCACGGAAGTCGAGGATTTATAGGGAATGAACAGTGAATCCGGTGGGCATTGGGATTAGGGTTCGGTTAGGGTTTCGGGTCCGGGTCGGGTTTAATTCGGATCCGAACCGACCCGTTAGGTCTGGGTTGGCTTGGTTCGGTTTGAGTTGGTTTGGTTTGGTTTAATTTAAATTAAACCGGGTTCAGTCAGGGTTTATTTAGGTTTAATTCTACATTAGTTTTTAGGGCTTTAAAAATATTTTCGGAGTCCAATAAATTCATAGAAAATTACCCTATGTCCGGTTTTCTATTTTACACCATAAAATATTATTTCCATAATATGTTAATATTAATTAATATTATTTAAAAATCTTTTAATCATAAAATACCTTAGTTTTTAATTCCCGAAAATTACAGAAAATAGAGAAAATATTATTTTAAAATTTTAGAAGAAACATGGTGTTTACACGGAAGCAGCGACATATTTTGCTGAAAAGTAAAGAACACAATGGCATATGAAAATAAGCTCTTTATTGATATTCAAAAGTGTTACAAGCGGCGCTTGGCCGAGGTTACAAATCGCTCAAGCACTCTCTTTCTCTCGATTATAATGACACTGTTCCATACATTATGTTCCTCTATACAAAAGTAGCTCAAAGCAATCTCGATACGGCTCAAGACATCGAAATTAGATTTTCGGGTCCTGGGGATGAGGCACGGCTATCGCTTCCTCGGACGATCCAGCACCTGAGAACAAGTTAACTGTTGGTGGGTCAGCACTTTGGAAAAAGTACTGGTGAGTATAAAATCAATGAACAGAAGCAACACCCCCTGAAACCCATACTAAGTAAGCATGTGCCAAAATATTACATTACTAGTGATCTTGCTACTTCTACTTATGTTCATTTCAAGCAGCACAAAATTTTAGTCAGTTTACTTCTTTTCGAAAACATAGCGTGGAAACAGTTTTGCATATTCAAATGATAAGCATACAATCGGGACAGTGTTCCATCGTGCAGTGTGCAACATGTATCGTGCACAATATTCTAACTCTTAAGGACAAAAGTTATCTCTATTGGTCTGATCATCTCGAATCCAAAACAAGTGTATCAAGTGGACTTTCATTCTTTTCAAGCAAACAAGATAACATATCTATATGATTTTGGTCCCCAAGAAACTCAGGATCAGTAGCGGTAATCTAGCTAACTAATGACTCTTTTATCTGATACTATTAGCAGCTGTGACACATGGTTGCTTTTCACTAACATAATAGCAACCGAGACCAAGGTTCAGCTCTGCACTAATAGCCATTGTCCGACCGATGTGAATGCATGAAGCACTATCAGATAAACTCTATGATGCAAATAAAATAAACTAGCAAGCTATATGTGTATACTCTTTGTATTTCTTACCCCTTGTTGAACGGTTATCTTGCAGCAAACATACAAGTTAGCAACAATTTGCATAAACATCTATGTATAAGGTTCTCTTTTCTTGTCTGTCTCTGCATCAAATAGTTAGGTATGCAAGAAGGCTAGCCTAGCATGCGCCCTAACTATATGATGGTCCATGGGTAGCTCCATGATTAGCAGCGGTTGCCCAAGGTTCATCTCTTCACTAGCACGCACATGTGTCGGCAGTTGTGACTCAAGGTTCAGCTCTTCACCAACACACACAAGTACTAGCAGTTGTGACATCATGGATTCCGCACAATACTAATAGACACATCGTCCCACTAGACCCCCAGTAGGCCGTATCCTCAGGGCGAAACAAAAATCTATTCTGGACAGAGCGATTCCCAGTGCCCCAGGAACCGTTCGAGAGACAAGACCTTGTGCACAAGTTGTCTGAGACCAATGCAATAACGTGAAGCATCTATAATGCAAGCAAAACAAATGATCAAGCAAAACATATATGGTCGAACAAACACATCTTGTCAAACAAAGCACTTTTTCACATATCTAATAGCATACCCCACTAGATCACAAGGACCGGACCTCAGGGTGCACTATTTGTCTCTGCATATACGAATCAAAGACTTATAGCAGTTCGACATAGCAAAACAGGCAAGCAAAACATAAAATAGCAAGCACGATTTTGATTTCATAACTAGCATGCAATATCTATCTCTTTCTTAGCATATTACAAAGGGACTTGTTCAAGCGATTCCTTTACTTATAATTTTAGCATGGCAAAGGTGTGTTCGATAGTTGTGTCAGTGTAACTAAGCATGCAACATTTCTTATACTTCTTGACTTAGCATGTCAAGGTTCTATCTCTTTTCAGACAAGCATACAAGTTCTCTAGTTAAGTAATCATGTTCGTTTCAATGACAAGCTATAGGAGTTCTCTTATTAAGCATGCAGAGGCAGGTTCTATCATTCTTCTTATGAAACTATCTTCTTAGAACAAATATTCAAAAACTCAGATTTATTATTAAGGCATGCAAGAATCAGATAATGCAATTCTACCCACTCACTTAGATCAATCGTCTTGTGGTTTGATCAAAAACTCTCCGAGAAGACTTTCACTCGAGCAAGCAAAGTGATATCACTTGTACATAGTGCCTACGCGAAGCGGGACACTACAATATGGTCCCACTTCTATTCTAAAATTGGTAAAGGTTGAAGAAGTCATGCTGGTCTCTTATGCTCAATCTTGACTTACTGACAAACCAAATATCGGAAGACAAACCGAGCTATCTCCTTCTTTATTCCATTCCACCAGAAATGCTGACGAATATCTCTGTACATCTTCGTTCCTCCTAGGTGAACGAAATACTGAGAACTGTTGGCTTCTGACATGATCTCTTGATGGATATCTCTACTTGGTACACAAGGACGATTACCAAATCAGAGAGTTTAGTCACTGTGAATTCTTAGTTATGTTCTACGCCCTGCCTTGCATTCTGCTCTAATTCGCTGAAGCTCGACATCCATAGACTGTGCTGCTTTGATCCTTTCCACTATACTGGATTGAACTTGTAAGCCAGCCATCAATACTGTATTGCCAGGCAATACTACTTCTATGTCCATATCCTGAAGATCTTCTAAAATCTCTCGCTACGCCATGAGAAAATAAGCTCCCGCTCTCCGGCTCAAAGCATCTGCCACGATATTATCCTTACATAGATGACACTGAAGGTCAAGATCATAGTTTGTCATCAACTCTAGCTATCTTTTCTGTCTAATGTTGAGATCCTTCTGAGTAAAGATATACTTCAAACTCTTATGATCAGTATAAATCTCTACTCCATCTCCATATAGGTAATGTCTCCAAAATTTTAGTGCTACTCCTAACCCCAATGCGTGTGGTCGATAATTCTTCTCATGGTCTCGAAGCTACCGAGACACATAAGCTATAACCTTACCATGCTTCACAAGAACACATCTCAGTCCTTTTCCTGACGCATCGCAATATACCATAAAACCACCTGTCCCATCTAAAAGGCGTCAAAATTGATGTCGTAATCAACTTTTTCTTGAGCTTCTTAAAATACGCTTGACATACATCTGTCCAATCAAAGCGCACATTCTTACGAGTCAATTGTGTTAAGGGCACAAAAATTCTAGCAAAGTCTGACACAAATCTTTGATAATATCCTGCTAGTCCCAGGAAACTACGAACTTCTACAACTGTTCTAGGTACTGCCCTTGTCTCAATGGCTTCTATCTTCTGGGGATCCACTTAAACTCCATATTTTGCAATAATATGCCCCAAGTATGAAATGCGATCAAGCTAGAACTCGCACTTGTTGTACTTGGCATATAACTTATGTTATCTAAGGATTTGAAGAATTGCGCGAAGATGCTGCTCATGCTCCGCTTCACTTCGATTGTAATCCAAGATATCATCGATGAACACAATCACGAATTTCTCCAAGTATGGCATGAAAATATGTCACGTCCCAGTCCCAAAATACGTAGGACTAGGAATACGTAAGCATGTCAGCCGTATGTATATGGCAACTCTATTATATGGAAACTATGACACATATGTACGTTGTATTATGAATAATAATTCACAAGTGATATATAATATCACAAGTCGCAAGTAATGCTAATCTCATCCACAAAACCAAATAAAAATAAATAACCAAATATGGCAATGAATCAAGTATGAAATAGTCGAAAAGATCAATGGTTGGGTGGAGACAAATCCACTACCAAACTAGAATAGAAATAGAATATGACTAAGTAAAATAAATAGACGAAGGAGAGTAGCAACCTAATAAATCTATCAACTATGAACCAAATAATCTCGAAGGAAAAAGCTCCTCGAAAGAGAATGAAGTAGCAGGTCCTGGTCCGTGCTCCTGCAAATAGTTATGATGGTCTACACATAAAAAGGGACCAGATTCTTAGAGGAACGTAACAAGATACATAGAAACATGCCAAATATATACAGTATAAACATGCATAAATGAAAAGTAAGGAAAGGAACAATATGACTAAGAAATAAAGGATCATGCATACAATAACAACTACGTATAAATGAACTGCTGAAAAGAAATGGACTAATCAAATACCAAGTTCCTCCGTGAACACATGACAAGGAAATCAAAATGCATAAGCAAAACTCCCGCCCCTAGTGTGAACTCGCAAGTTTGCTTAAATAGTCAACCCTCGCCCCTAGTGTGGACTCACAGGTTTGGTCAAACAATTAACCCTCGCCTCTAGTGTAGACTCGCAGGCTGATAAAAATAAGAAACGGAAATAACAGTTCAACTATAACGTACTCGTCCTTCCCACTCCCCATGATACGGTATAACTCGAACAAGGTACAAATTCCAATCAACCAAGTATGAACAAACACAATGACAAGTCATCTACTAGGCCTATCATATGAGAACACATATCAATGTACAATAAAAGAAAACAATACTAGCCATATATTATGCATGAGAAAAGAGAATTTAATCATGTAAATTTACTATAAAGAAGGCAAGGTATCTTGACTGCTCCGAAAAAGGATGAAGTCGCAACTCAAGACGTCGTCATATTTACCCATCACATAAATTTAACAAGTTAGATCTACAAAAGTGGTTGGATATATTTTCTAGTCTAATCTATTTTAATTCTGAATAAAATAACCTAAAATACTAATTTAATTTAATAATATTCTAATTTTAAGGCTAATCCTAGATTTTGGTTTAAAAAAAAAATTAATTTTACTAATTCGGGATCCGTGGCACACAAATCGAGGTATTATATTAACCAAAAATTCAACCGACACAAAACCAAGATTTGTGTGTGAAATTATGTAAACTTTAGCGCTATATAATGCTTGAATCGACGGTTTTACCAAATCTCGAACCGGTAAGGAATTATCGCCCATATGGCGCGCAGATCACAGTTTTCGGTGGTTTTCAAATTACTTCTAGGTTGCATGAATTTCCCACAATAGTAAACTAATATATTTAATTCTGAGAAAATATATGTTATATTTTGTCATGTCAGCTTTTCGAAACTTCAAACAGTTCATGATTCGGATTCTTGGTTGTCCCGAAATAGCAAAAATACCGAGACGCGTATATTTTGGACATGTTGTACTCTACGAATTTTTCAGAATTTTTGTGAAAAAAATTACATATTCAAAATTCTTACCTCGATATAGTTTCAACACAAGAAAAAGGGATGCGTTTGGAGTTCAGAGCTAGGAGTAATAGCCTCGGAAAGTTAAAAACACGAAGAACCAATCTCCCTTCTCTCTTCTCTCTCTCTCTCTCTCTCTCTCTCCTCAATATTAAAAAGTCGGTATATTAGGGTTATTATAATATATATATATATATATATATATATATATATATATATATATATATATATATATATATATATATATATATGCTGGTCAGCGTTTGGAAAAAAGGGATAGGCTGGACACGTGTCAGAATATGGTTGGGTGGTTTGTCTATATTATTTGTTTTTGATTTGCCTTTATCAAAATATTATTTAGACCTAAATAACTCAAAATAAATATTAAAAATAATCATAAAAATCTAAAAAAATTCTAGAAAATATATAATACTATTATAAACCCTAAAAAAAAAAAATACCTGGGTCTATTTTATGTTCCTTGGCTTGCACAATAAATAAATTTTAGATAATTTATTATAATTTATCAGGAGATAAAAAATATTTTTAAATAAGATGTTTATTTTAGTAAATAAATCAAAGAATTTATTTCCTTAATTAACTAAAAAAATTCAACACTCAAATAAATATAAAAAAATACTTAAAATACAAATTTAAAATTATGGGGTTTACATTATACCCAACTTACAAGAATTTCGTACTCGAAATTAAAATTAAGGCACAATTCTAAAATTAAGATAAGACAATATGGTAGAGAAGGGTCAAGTAAGATGCAATTCAAGCAGTCAAATGAGAATTCGAAACGAAATCAAGGGAGGTGATTAAATAAGTGGATGAGATCCTATACTCTAATCCTATTCGCAGGCTTGCTCGGTACAGTAATGTAACCGAGATAATATATTCTCGACTTGCATGGGCCACCACAAAAATATGTCACGCCCAGTCCCAAAATACGTAGGACTAGGATTACGTAAGCATGATAGCCGTATGTATATGACAACCCCAATATATGAAAACCATAACACATATGTATGCTATATTATGAATAATAATTTATAAGTGGTATATAATGTCACAAGTCGCAGGCAATACTAATCTCATCTACAAAACCAAACAAAAATAAATAACCAAATATGACAATGAACCAAGTATGAAATAATCGAAAAAATCAATGGTTGGGTGGAGACAAATCTACTACCAAACTAGAATAGAAATAGAATATGACTACTTAAAATAAATAGACGAAGGATAGTAGCAACCTAATAAATCTATCAACTATGAACCAAATAATCTCGAAGGAAAAAGCTCCTCGAAAGAGAATGAAGTAGCGGGTCCTGGTCCGTGCTCTTGCAAATAGTCATGATCGTTTACACCTGGAAAGGGACCAGGTCCTCAGAGAGACGTAACAAAATACATAGAAATATGCCAAATATATATAGTATAAACATGCATAAATGAAAAGTAAGGAAATGAACAAAATGACTAAGAAACAAAGGATCGTGCATACAAGAACAACTACGTATAAATGAACTGCTGAAAAGAAACGGACTAATCAAATACCAAGTTCCTCCGTGAACACATGACAAGAAAATCAAAATGCATAAGCAAAACTCTCGCCCCTAGTGTATGTAATGCCCCGCTCATAGCAGATACTTATGGAACACTTGTTACTTTAATTTAGTTGAGAATCGAGTCTCGGAGAAACCTTACCGCCAAATCAACACAGACGAAATGCAATGAACCCTTAAATTTGATGGAACGACTTCTATTGAAATAAGTCCAAGAGTTTTCGTTGGTTGTTTTGCTGCTTGGTTTTGTGTTGCTTTGTGTTTTATTTTGCTTTCGATGACTTGGTTTTCATGATTGGTCTTTTCTCGCTTGCACATTCTTTTCGAATCGTAAGGGAAAGAGATCGAATGATGCTAACCAAGTATTGTTGCATTTTCAGGACGCATAACCAAGGAGTGATCGTTACATAAGGCTTCTTCATCATCTCGTTCGATTCAATCGGTGAGTGGCTTAGGCCCTTCGATGAATCCTTCAGTCCATACGCCTTAACAAAATGATCTCTAGTTCACTTGTATTGCTTGTCCCTATGGTAAATTTAACTCATTAACAACATATGCTAAAGTAATAGAATTTGCATGCTAGATTTATAGAACTGTTATTTCTTTGTTTCTTGTTAAAAGAACTATACTGTTTGAATCATAGAAATTGCCTTGAACTCGATTGAGAGAACTGATGCTTGACCCCTTATCGTTTGAAATGATTGATATGATAGATTGAAGAGTTAAGGCTCCATCGAAAGAGATAGTCCCTATTGATGCATTTTGTTCAACTGTTGCTATAGAAATGTTATTATTTTAATAGAACGCATCCATCGCATCGGTCTTGGACAACTTGTGCATACGGTATCGATCTCTCGAATGGTTCATGGGGCACTGAGAATCGTTCGTCCTGGGAGAGATAATCGAAATACCCTGAGGCTTGTAGTCCTCACGATTATGGGGATATCATTTCTAATAGTTAACCTGGACTTGTAGTCCCAGATGCTGCTATTCATGGGTTTTTCCATGGACCATCATATAGTTAGGTCGCATGCTAGGTTTACCTTCTTGCATACATAACACTTGTTGCCAATACAAATAGACACATGAGTTTTATACATATATGTAAATTGTTGCTAACTTGTGTGTCTGTTGTAGGGATAACCGCTCGGCCGTGGGTAAGATTTATCATATGCATAGTCTATCTATCATCTATGTTTTCTTGCTTGAATTGTTAAAAAAAACTAGACAACTAGAAAGATCACCTAATAATGCTAGCTTCACATGCTCACTTTGTGTGGATTTCTAGGTGAGTTTGGCCACAGTCGCTCACCAGTACATGTTGTAGTACTGACCCACTTTTGTGGAAAAATCTCCATGTTCTGGTAGCGAGAGCTTGGCGAGCATTCTGAATCAGTGTTAGCGCATCCTTCCAGAGGGACCGTGCTCGTGCTGCTTCCTTAGCTTTTCTCTCATGTGGACAAACTCCTCTTCTGCTAGATATTTTAATTTTGGTCCTACTAAAAGGATACAATGTATATGCGTAATGGCTACTTTTGGGATTGTAAAAAGAGTTGTAAGCCTTCTATGGCATATTTTTGTAACTCAGTCATGCAAGTACTTTATAATCCAATCTTCAAGCATCAATAAATAAAGCATTTTGTGTTCCTAGCAAATGTGTTCAACGTTAGTTCTCTGTATTTTGAATCCTGTGCCTACATATATGTATATTTTTGTCTAACTTGTGTCTTGTGCCGGTATTATGCCTGGTGCAAGCGCAACTTAGGCTTGCACGACATCGCGTCCAAGCGAGTATGATCGGTTCCGTAGGGACCAAGCGAGGACAATCGGCCCTTACGGGACCGGGGCGTGACAGTATGGACTCGCATATTGATAATAATAAATTAACTAATAGATTAAACCAAAATTAAAATAATAAATAGATAATACCTTATTAACAAAAAATATAATATTGATAATAAATATTAACTAATATATTTTGTTATCATGCATATTAGTATAGATAATAACAAATTAATATAGATAATAATAAATTAACTAATAGATTAAACAAAAAAAACAAATCAAACCAAACTAAACCAATCGAGCCACCCCCAACCAAGCCCCCGAACCATCCGTCAACTTAGTTGGCGGAATTCAGCCGCGTGCCCCCCACCCCCTCCACACACACGCCACTCCTCCACGCGTATATTTAAACCCCCCCTCCCCCCCCCCCCCCTCACACACACTCCCACCCCACCACCACCACCACCACCACACACACACCCGTCACTCCTCCACGCATATATTTGAGTTTTTTGGCGGAACGTATTTGTCTACCTAATTTTTTCAAAGTTATTTTTTTACAACGAATTTTATTAAAATTAATTTTGCTACAGTAAATTTTCTGAAATTGAAATAGACTTCAATTTATCCAATTTTTTTTTTATATATAAGTCAGATCATAGATTCATACCTAGTTCACCTTAGTTTACTTATTCTAGAGTTCAAATGCTTGCGTATGTGCTTATTTCAACATGAAGACTTTGCATTTGACACTATAAAGGATATGACAAAGAACATCAGATGTTGTGGAAAATGAACTAAAATGTCAACTTCAGCCAACTTTACCAATAATATGCCTAATTTATTTTGTCTACTTTCTTCGGATCAATAGCCAGCAATATTAACTATATTAAATTTCATAAAATAAATTCATACAAAATATACAATAATTATATGGAAAAGAAATGAAGAGAATGGTAAAATAATAGATATTTTGAACCTATATATTGAAGAATGATAAGATAAGTTGTAATATTTAAATGTCACATATGAACGTATTTTTGGTATTGCAAACATTTTGTTCAATTAAAATTTAACTCTAATGTTAGAATTTTAACAGCTAGTGGACAAATCAAAAATGCGATGGTTTAATTGATAAAATATATGTCATTGGGAAGTAGGATTTTCTTTGTCGATGAACTATACTGGAAATAGATGGAACTAGTTTGAAAAGGACTAGAACAAGTAACATAAAAGGAGGTTGTCACGTCCCAGTCCCAAAATGTCAGGAACTAGGCCACGTGTCACTGGCCAGCTGACACGTCACTAAGGGCTTAACCCATTTTGAATGGACCCAAAGGAACGTGCTACGCTATCCTAAAATAAGTAATAAACAGGTAAATCTATCTCATCCACAATAAATTGACAGGAAAAAAGTGCTGGATATATATAAAAACTGAGTCTGATAATGTCAAAGTACACACTGGTGGGTACAAGCCTACTACAAAACTAATAATAGCACAGAAAAATCAGATAGACTAAGTAGCGTCTATCTGATGAAAACATCTCCACCTCCAGGTGGCAAGCTTCTAGGATCAGGCCTACTCTGAGGGTGTCTCCTCTAGCTCCTCCTCGGTAGCACATCTAGCCTCCTGATCAGGGCCGTACACAGTGGGGTAGAAGGCTTCGTCTAGATCTGGCAGGGAACCAGGTCCTCAGTGGGACGTAACAAGATACAGAAAAATGACATGCCATGTAAATACTGAATAAATAAATAAATACAGGGTGCTAACCATCTAAGTAAAATGCAAGTAAAGACCTTGTAGTACGCATGGGAAAGTGTAGGCTTGACATATGCTGACTTAATTCACCAATCGTGTTGACTGGCTAGTATATGTGTCATATGCCCCCGGACACACGGGTAGCTCTGCAATCGACCATCTCCGAGGAGCATGGTACGAAGGATAAAAGACTCATGGAGGGGCGTCCCATACGTCCACTAGTTATCTTCCCCGCCCAATGTTCTAAATGCTAAGTCGTACTTTTTCTGAGTTTATACTAAGCCGTGATGCGGGTCACACATACTGGTAGCTAATCAAATACGTAGCTCGCATCCCGATATGTATTGCAACCTTGTTGCGTGTTCCCGTGACAGGGTCTAGGAGAATATTAGGATACTCTCACAATTGTTGGTGAGTCTGTAAGACTAAGTTAATTATACTAATTATCAACGTATCAATTGACTGTACCTGAGGTAGTCTCAGGTATTCATAGTTATATGAGATTCAGAAACAAGAGCATATAACAATATTGAATTTAAACAGTAAACTTGGCAAGGTATACTTGCCTACTCCCTGATAGTGTTGATAACCCGATCTTACAGTCAGGTTTAAAGGTGTTTGTGACAGGGGGTCACGGGTTGTGCTGGAGTTGGGTTCTGTTAAAACATACAGGTTTGTGATTATCAGGGTATAATATAAAAGTATATACATACTTATGTATAATATATATATAGGATACACACACACACACACACATATATATATATATATATATATATATATATATATATATATATATATATATATATATATATATATCGATATAATATATAGTAGTAGTATATATTTAGTATATATATAAAGCAAGAAAAATGCAGGAATGTAAATATATATATATTAGCAGGGTATATCCACTGACATATAATAATATAATATTATCATGGTGTATCCACTGATATATAATAATATAATATTATCAGGGTGTATCCACTGATATATAATAATATAACAAAAATGAATTGACATTGCGAGAAATGTAAATGTACATATATAGGTAGGCTGTATTATCCAGCATAGGTAATATAAATATATATATATAATATATGTACTGTATATCCAGTACTATGGTAATAATTATATATAATATCATATACATATAAATATATGTATACATATATTTATATATATTACATATATATATTTAAATAAGTAAAACAGAATTAAAATGCATATATACATATTAATATTTATTAAATAATATATAACATATAAATAATATGTTATATATAACTATATACATATAGATATACATATATATGTATATATACTTATATATACATTATATATATATAATAATAATATATTTATATAATATACATATACTGTATTTAATATACTGTATTTATACAGTATATATAATATTTATATATATATAGATATACATATACATATATATATACATATATATATACATGTATACACACATATAGGTATTTATATATATATACATATATACTAGGGTTAGGGGGTATACCCACTGACAGGGGGGTCCCACGTGTCGTCGACGGCGGGAGGACGGCGGTGGAGACGGCTGGAGGTGGCCGGAGGAGCAGCAACAGCAGCAGTGGCTGCTAGCAGCAGCAGCAGCAGTAGCTGCTTGCGGGGGCTGCCGGCGGCGGAGGAGTGGCGGAGGCGGTGGTGCAGGCGGAGGGTTCGACGGAGGGGAGGGTGGCGAGCAGACTGGTGGTGGTGGCGGTGGTCCACGACGGTGGTGGTGGCGGCTAGAAGCGGTCGGAGGTGAGGGAGGGGCTGCTGTGCGGGTGTGGGAAAGGACGCTGCGGGGGTGAGGGCGGCCGGAGGGAGCGTCGTGAGGCGGTGAGGGGGTGGTGTTCCGGTGGAGGGGAGGGTGGCGAGTCGAATGGTGGAGGTGGTGGCGGTGCACGGTGGCCGGAGACGGTGGTGGGGGTGGTTCGGGTGGTGGTGGCTGTGGTTGAGGGTGTTGGGGAGATGGGGTTGCGGGGGCTGCTCACGGCGGAGGGGATGGCCGGGGACGGTGGGGCTTGGCCGGAGGGGAGAGGGGGTCAGGGCGGAGGCTTCGCCGGAGTTGGGTGGCCGGTGGTGGCGGAGGGAAGTGGCTGTGGGGGTTTGTAAGGGAGAGGGTTAGGGTTTATATAGGAGTTTGGCCAATGGCATAATTGTAAATAAGGGAAAAGTCTAGGGCATTTAGGTAATTGATTTTTGGGATATTTTTCCCTGATTTTTTTGGATGTTTTGGGTGGGTCCCATGCCACCTATTGTCGAGCCAATGAGGTTATGCCACCTTACATGCACTTTTGCATAAAAACCCCTAACTTTCACAATTTGCATAAAAACATATTTTTGGTATTTTGCGTAATTTTGTAATTTACCTGATTTAAAATACTGATTCTCCGAAATTCTGAATTGTACAGAAATGAGGGAAACAGCTGGGGAAATGTATTGGGAAGTGTGGGGGTGAGTCTAGGCAGAGGCAGGGCCTGATTTCTGAGTGATACAGATCCTCGTATTTATTAATTAATAAATACTGCGCACGATGTTCACTAATTAATTAGAGGCAGTTAGGGTCATAATTTCTCTATGATGTCTAAACACTAATTGTAGTATAATTAGAGTAGAATATTATTGTATTTTTGTTTGGCAAAAACAGGTGCCTACTGGTCCTCAAATTCCTAGGGTACAGAGATGGGTAAAGAGCAGAAATTTAAATAGGAAATAAATACGTACGTCTGTAACGATATTTGTGCGACTAAAACGAAGCACCAAACGAGGTTTCTAGGAGTTGTACAAAATACAGAAAAAGTAGTCTAACATGTCTAGAGCAGGTATGTGGACTATGTTTAACAGCTAGCGTAATGCCCTAATTAATTGTATAATGAACAGGTGCCCAATTAATTATAATAAATAAATTTTAAAAAAGTTGTCAAAATTCTAATTAGTCAAAACTAATCCTAAATTACTGAAATCTGGTCGAGGGAGTTTACAGAGGTACTACATCGTACTAAAATTTAAGCTTCAAGAAAATTGGAAGTAAAATAGCTATCGTGAAATCAATAAATAGTTATATGTTGAAGTTAGTTTTATGTAACTAATTGATGTGATTGTGCAAACGAAAACTATTTTAGGTAGTAGTTATGATTATATTCTTTTAATGAGACTATAAATAAAAAATAAAGCTCTCAAATATATGGAATTTAAATGTTTATAAATACAGTAATTTTTGGAGATTTTTAAGTGGACCAAAAAAAATACCTAATTTTTTTTTACCGAATTTTTAAACGCTTCATAACGACTGGCTCTAAAATACTCGTATGAATTTTATTTACAAATGCAAAATGCTCTCCTGTTTACCAAATATGGCCTTAATGTTTACTTCCGGAACGGCGTCAACGTCGTCGCATCCGTAATTTCCTACAAAACCCTAAATTATCGAGAGAGGCTGGCCCAAAGTTTTCCCCACTATTCTTTTTCTATAAATAATCACCAACAACAAAAATCCTTCATTTTATTCTCCCCCCAACCCCATTCGAATTCTTAGAGAGAGAAAGTAAAGATCGGCCATGGCTTCCCAAAGAGAGACCTTCGTCTACGTCGCCAAGCTCGCCGAGCAAGCCGAGCGCTACGAAGGTCAGCCGCTGACTATTAGAACTCCGAAATTAGGGTTAGGGTTTGGATCTGACCTTTTTCTCTTCCTTTTTTTTATATTTCCAGAGATGGTGGATTCGATGGAGAATGTCGCGAAGCTGGACGTGGAGCTGACCGTGGAGGAGCGGAACCTCCTCTCCGTCGGCTACAAGAACGTCGTCGGCTCCCGGAGGGCCTCGTGGAGGATCCTCTCCTCGATCGAGCAGAAGGAGGAGGCCAAAGGGAACGAGGGACACGTCAGCAAGATCAGGGAGTACCGGCACAAGGTCGAGTCGGAGCTCTCCGACATCTGCACCGGCATCATGGCCGTCATCGACGAGCACTTGATCCCCTCCGCGTCCGCCGGAGAGTCGTCGGTGTTCTACTACAAGATGTGAGTTTTTTTTCCGTTGGGATTTAGCGGTTTCTTTCCTTTTTTTAGGGTTTGCGTAATTCCCCCTTCTTCTTTTTTCCAGGAAGGGAGACTATTATCGGTACCTGGCGGAGTTCAAGACCGGCAACGAGAGGAAAGAAGTAGCGGAACTGTCGCTCAAGGCGTACCAGGTCTGGATGCCATATTTGAAAATATTGAAACTAATATAGTTTCTCCGAAGTCCCTTGTTTGCTTGTTCCTTATTTGCTAATTTATTAATAGAAGTCTTAGTAGTATTTCGCTTACTAAATAACTAGTAGGAAGCCTGTGTTGTGCTATATTCATCAATATAGTTTACAATTATGGGCATTTAGTTAATTGACAAGTTGTTTTTAGATGGATCCGGATTATAGTTTGAAGGTTATGGCACGTGAAACAAAAGAAAAGTTGAAATACCGACAACCAGTTGGTATTGGTCTATATAAGAGTAAAGGTAGGCTTCTTTAGGATAGTCTATCAAAGCGAAGACAACGGCTTCGGATCATGACACTTTCGAATATTATGAGTGTGTATACATACTATAATAGAAATTTGAAGCGAAACATAGGTTAATTTAGGCTACAACTATGAGTGCTTAGGAACTGGGGTTAATGTTTTCAGTTTCTCTTGTATGTTTGAATCGTTAAATTAACCTTTACAGAAGGAAGTAGTTCTGTGTATGGGAATTGTATTTCGGTAACATTTTTCAATTGTCATTGTCAGTCTAGACGGATGATTGGTCAAATTGAGTTACATCAGCCCGTTCACCTTACCATGAGTTTTGTAGTTTCTAATTGTTCATAGATTAAACAAAATTCTAATATCTTTGATAGAAGACATGTCGTCAAAGTAACAGACCTCATTTCAGCTGAAAATTTGAGTTAGATTCATATGCATTATAGTTGTAACCTGTAAGGCTTCTCTCTTTTGGAATCTTTACTATCGTAAAGAAGCAGGGACAATCTGATCAGGTGTTGTGGCTTGTGTTGGATTTGCGTCAAACATGACAAGGGTGCCTAAAAATATACTTGGACATGCCAATTTGGGGCTGTGTGCATGTCATGATATCCAGTTAATGCTGTTTCTGTGTTCGTGTTATATAGTTGCTATGCTCAAGAAGGTGTACTTTATGACCACCGTAAATTTGATTTCATTTGAATTGGTTCTGATGTATATAGCTATTTTTAGCATTTTTTTTAATTTCTGGTGACACTTCCAAGTACATATTCTATGTTTGATTGTGTTAGTCAGTCATTCGTGTTTATGATATAATGTTGCTTATGAGTATATGCACTAACTGTTTGCAGGCAGCTTCTAGTACCGCTGAGGCCGATCTGTCACCTACTCACCCGATCCGCTTGGGGTTGGCATTAAATTTCTCAGTGTTTTATTACGAGATCATGAACTCGTCTGAAAGGTTTGTAAAATGTTCCACAACATGGTTTGTTTTATCTGCATCTAGTCTTATGCTGTAGCCTTTCTTTTTCAGGGCTTGCCACCTTGCGAAACAAGCTTTTGATGAAGCCATTTCAGAGCTAGATTCGCTGAGCGAAGAATCTTACAAAGATAGCACTTTGATCATGCAACTCTTGAGGGATAATCTTACCTTGTGGACATCTGACATTCCCGAGGATGGAGGTAATGTTCTAGATGGCCCATAATGGATCTTATATGGTTGCCTTTATGTAGGCTTGCCTTCATATTAATTATGGACATAAAGCTCCTTTTTTTGTGCATTTTTTTTGCATAAAGTGATGTAAAATTGTACGACTACTGTAGGTTTGCATTTAACTTTTTAATGGGTCAACTATATAATTAAAGTTGGTAATTAGTTCTACTTAGTTTCAGAGCTTGATGGACCTACATAATCTACTTGGCCGACTCTTGCTCAGTAAACTGAAATATGGTTTTATTGTGATTAATGAACATCTGGGCCATTTGTCTCAAAGATTTTGTATGGTTGTCCTGTCCATAGTTACCTCGAACGTGGTGCGTCCTGGGTCATGGTACATGTCTCGTAGATTATGTTCGGTCAGAGGGGTTTTTAGGGAGTAGAATGAGTTGGTTCGGAAATTTGATTCGTGGTATGCTTTAAAATACTAATTGGTTTGATACTACTTTATCGTTCAAATTTGACTAAGTTGATTGTGTCATATACGGAAATAAAACCTGATGTAGAAAGTAAAATTAAATTCAAAACTCTACTTATATAAGATGTTAAACTCGACTTTAGTAGTCATACACCAACTGTAAACATTCAAAATTAAAACGTTAAAATGGTGCCAAATTAAAACATGTAAATAAATCATACATAAATCATAAAGTAAAGTTTATAATGAGATTTTAACGACTGTTTCGGATCGCCAAGTTTAGCAATCCTGATCTAGTTCATAACGATCTGGATTGGAAATGTACCCCATACCGAAATGTGGTTTTGATGGGGGTTTAGGTGAACCCGGTGACTGGTCCTGTCCCTGTTTTCAGTCGATCAGGCTTCTTCAATCTCACATTTAGCTTCTGAAGGAAAATATCCAGCAATATTTTGGATTCTTTTCAACTTCATTGTTTGATAAGAAGATAGTAATGTAGTTATCTTGTGCTCTAGAAAAAGTTTCAAATTTCATTAGATCCGGTTTGGTCCGTAAAACCTATCCATAGCCTGTTGCAATTGGGTATAACTTGTTTGTTGCCTTTTTTTGGTTCGCAAAAGCAAGACTGGAACCGAAAGGAAACTTGAGCCTTGACGGTACAAAACATGTGGAGGTAGTGGAGCCCACGACAAGAAATTACTTCTAAGGTGATACTTAAGTCGCAATATAACTACTTCTCTGAAACCTGCTTATGGAAAATCAAACGAACCAATATCTGAAAAGAACTGGAAATTAGATTATTTCCATTTTTCCCGAAAATGATTTGGTCTTTATGGAAAAGGCTTTTCTACAAAGAATTTTTTAGTAATATTTTATTCCCTTTGTTTATATATCTTCTCGCTACGACATGTTTTTTCTTCCAGAAAATTTTCTACAGAGATTTTTTTTTTAATAAAATTAGTTTGAGAGAAATAAGTTTGGAAAAATTGTACGTAGAGAACAAAAACGCACGTAACAGGTGCGTTCTTACTCCTGGTAAAAAAATTTATTAAAGAAACCAAAACGCATATAAGAAATGCGTTTTAAAAAAAAATCCTATATGAAAACGCATGTAGTACATGCGTTCTCACCATTTTTTTAAAAAAATAAATGCTCGTAAAGAAAAAGAAAAAGAAAATCTGAAAACACATGTAGTACATGCGTTCTCACAATTTTTTTATTTTTTATTTAAAGAAAAAGAAAAGAAAAAAAATCTGAAAACGCATGTAGTACATGCGTTCTCACCAAAAAAGAAGAAGTGAAAACGCATGTCTTACATTCGTTCTCACCAAAAAAAATTTATTTTTTAAGAAATCCTCGTAATAAAAAGAAAATAATAAAAATAAATAATAAATAAATAATAAAAAATTAACCAATAGTTTTTCTAAAGACAATTTAAAATTAACTAAAATATTTGTTCAAATTAGATACCACATCTATTATCATTCAAAATATAATTTTAGAAATAACAACCGTTTGATTGTTATCTATACTAATTTGTTATTATGTATACTAAGATAATTTTGAAAATATAATTATTATCTATACTAATTTGTTAAATAGCAACTGTTTTGTTTAAATCAAAATCTATTATTAGTTAAATTTTTATTATCTATACTAATTTGTTATTATCTATACTAATATGAATGATAACCGTTTGATTAAATCAAAATATAATTTGTTATCAAAATATATTAATATGAATGATAACATTTGTTATTATCTATACTAATTTTTATTATCTATACTAATTTTTTATTATCTAACTAAACACATATTCAAAATTTAAAACATATATTTATGAGAAATCATAATTTAATAAATAACAAACTAATTATTTGTTATCTATATAATTAATTATTTTAAATAAATTTTGTGTACAACTAATAATAAATTATCTTTTAGTGACATGATAGAAAAATATAATATTGATAATTCTATTAATTTTTTGACGAAATATAATTTTTTTACTCTCGTCTAAAACATACAAATCGACAAATTGTTTGACGAAAAACGATTTCTAAACAAATAGTTATGGCCGCTCGAAGTTTGCTCGACAGCCGACGTAATTTTCTTACGGCAGATTTTTTTTTTTTAATTTTTGGATGTTCAATGATAGCATATTTTATTTTGGATTTTAAATTTCATTTTTTCTAATTTATTTAGAAAATTTATTGTTACAACAATTTTTTAAAAAAAGAACTAAACCTAAATAAAACTAAACAAAAGCACTATTTTAAAAAAAAAACCCAACCAGGAAAAAAAAACCAAACCGAAAAGAAAAATGATTTTTTTTTTTTTGGTGAGAACGCATGTACTACATGCGTTTTTCACATTTTTTTTTTGTTTTGTTTTGTGAAAACGCATGTACTACATGCGATTTCATATAGATTTTAAAAAAAAAAACACACACATTTCTTCTGCGCGTTTGATATCTTTAATAATTTTTCTTTTATCCGGAGTAAGAATGCACATGTTACGTGTGTTTTTGTTCTCTACGTACAATTTTACCAAACTTATTTCTCTCAAACTAATTCTATTAATTTTTTTTTCTCTGTAGAAAATTTTCTGTTTTTCTTCTTCTATTTGTCAACAACACAAAGAAAGGCAAATTTGCTTTGTATCTTTTTAATCAGATTTCAAATGGCATTATATGCGAGCTCTCTGGAAGCAGAAAAGCAAGCTTCCCGTAGAATTTTGTGCAACCTTACCCTATAACTACTTCCAGGATGGTTTTTCGGCTCGAGACTATGTAGTGTATCGTTTTGAACCTAGGTTGCCAACTTGCAATATGTATTGTGTATCAATTTGCTCTTTAGGTGTATACTTCTAATCCACATGTTTACATGATCTAATATACTATTCTCATATTTTTTTATTTGTTTCATCTTTACAAGTCTATCTAGTTCAAGAATCCAGAATTCTCAAGTATACATTACACACACAAGTAAAAAAACGATACTCGGATCATGATCCGCTTCATAACGAAATGGTAGTATTATCATATTGAATCATAAGATATGTATTGTGTCATACGAGATAGATTTTAACACGGTAAATTGTATGCACATGCTGCAACGCTAATTAAATATATAGTGGTGGCATTCTTAACTAAAATAGTCAACCAGTAGGGTGCATTATACAGCAAATAAATGTGAAAAGAAGAATGGCACTCATTGTTAGGTTATTCAGAATGTATGATATATTCGTTATAACTAGACATCATATTATCCTGTTTTAAAATTTCGTAGGAGAAAAAAGGGTGGGGGGTGGGGGGGGGGGGGGTGGGGAGAATTGAAGATGTTAGGATTTGGCAGAGATTTTGGTTTAGCTAGTTCTATATATTATGATTATCTTCATTTGCCGAGATATTTGTCATATAAAAGAAGACATTTATTATACGGTGACCGATGAAGTATAATATTATCAAATGCCTTTCTGTAAAAGAATTATTTCAAGTTTGAAAAATTTACCTGACAATTGAAAAGGAATAGTATTTGATAGCCTTTGATTTATCGAAATATTTCCTGAGATAAGCAAGAGAAAATTTTCTTTTTATAGACTTAACTGGAAGAGAGAAATCAAAAGTTATCAAAAGTTATATTTAACAGTTTAATTCTTTTACGGTGGACATTGCTTTTCACACAGAGCTGAATGGAAGCAAAGTATTCAAGTAGCCGACATAACAAATTTCTGATCAAGGCATTGTTGTTTTTATTGTATTTAATGCTTTTACATAGTGTATTTAATCTATGTTTGAAGTAGTATCCTTTCAGTAGGAACATCCCAAAGGTAGTAAATCAATTAATTTAATACCCAAGAATGTGAGATATGGTAGACAGTGGGGACATTTTGAAGCTCCTGCTCTCAATATACTACAAATAGACAGGGATGTGGATCCGATATTAAATTTCCAGCTTTATAAAGTCCGTTAATTGAATTGAACTCTTGAAGTAGTGTCTGATTTTTTTGGAAATAATATTATAATGATGTTAGTATTATCCAAATCTAGTGAACATTGAATTGATAGTATGAAAGGCAACTATCTTGAAGTTGGGTCTCATTGTTTATTTATTTGAATATAATGATGTAAACAATATACCTATTTAGTGGGCATGCATACATTTGATACCCATATCTGGCCATCTGTTTATGTGATTAGGTCTTATAGACTAGATTGACTGGACTTCTAGATGTCCAATTTGTGCTTGTATCATAGTGCATGAATTGATGATCCTGTTAACCTCTCAATTCTCAAGGCTTCATGCAATTTGTGCTAGTTCTCTGAGTGCTTTGTATTTGTTTCATAGTCCAAACAAAATTCTGTCAGAACAAAAGATCACTGAGTGCTTCATTTCGCTTCAGTTGGAACCAGTTCAAGTAGGTCTGTCAGCCCACATCTTTTTCAAGATACTCCCCACCCCCACCAAGTAACGGGAAATGTTGGGTTCTCCATGATAATGGAAAGGTTTCTTGATGAAAATAAATACAAGTCAAAATACTGATATTATCCTTAAGATTCACTCTCCCAGGAGTAACTTCTGGTCATATAGAGGCAACATTGGATTCTGTTTTCCATGCATGTTCTTTCGTCAAAATGACTTTGTAGGTAGAAAGCTTTTGCTTAATTCAGTATATTGTTCTCCTGCATACCACTGTATCCATAACAGTAGGATTGTCATAAATATACATTTAATCAATGTGCTTTCTGCCCCAAATGGCTTATGTGATACTCTCTATGCGACTAAAACAGAAGAACCGAAGGATGGCACTGGGAAGACTGGCTCAAATGATGATGAGGTCGGTTCATTTGATTAAATTAATAGTTATTTTCCTATTATTTTCTGTTGAGATTTTTTTTCTTTGCATTTTTACTTGTGCTGGGGTATTACTTGCAGTAAAAATGGATTAAAGTCTGTATCCATGCCAGATGTGAAGCAGTTGGGGGGATGATGGTGCTGCGATTATCTTCTGGTTTTATTTGTCAGTTCATGTGATAGGTTTTCCTAGTTTTTATGTAACATTGTTATGGTTGTTATGATGGGGTTTATTTTATTTGTTGCCCGACCTCTTTCTTCCTGGGATTGGTCTTTAAATGAACTGTTGGTTCTATCTCATGTTCTAGTTACTTTGTGGAATGGATATGGAGTTGTCGTACTGGATATGGGTGTCTACTGGAATGCGATATGATCTTATTGCTCTATTGTTTCACATATTTATGATTTATTTATCTGTCGAAGTTGCCTTGGCTTGGGACAATTATCATTTGCAGCTCTGTGCTAGTTCGAAGGATGCGTTTCAAGTTATGTTTTGATACCCGACTATTGCTTAATTGGTAGTTTTGAAGAAATCCAATCTTTGTCAGCTTTATGGCCCCACGGATAAAGACATTCTGGTGTTTTGATCCTAATGACGGGAATCTGATGCTCCCTAAGAAATCTTTATCTAAAGGTGACAATTTGGTCAGGTCATATTAGATTTGAGTTTAGGCTCAGTCCGAAATCCTACCCATGTAGGTTTGATTTTATGGCCTAACCCTACTCCTGTAACCCAAACCCGTTTAAACAGGTGGATATGAATTCACACACACACACACACACACACACAACAACAACTCTAATGATAAATTGAATATTTTTCTAAGTTTTTCATGATATACTTGGTTTTTTTTAATATACTATCTTCCTTCTTTCTCGATTCTTTATTTGTATGAAAATAAAGTAGGTGCTAAATTTGGTGAAAATAGAGTGTATGCTTAACTTGGAGAATAAATTATGGAAAAATAATGCTCTTTCGTGATCTAACTCACCCAACTAGGGTGAGTGTCTCCTATCCACATGAGTTAGAGGTGTTTGTATTATGGTCTCGTTTGGTTTGCGGAAAAGTAAGGAAATGAATTAATTTATTTGTTCTTTCATTTTCTTTGAAAAATTGTAATTTTTATTTCGGTGTTCGGAAAGTTTCGAAAAATCGGAAGAAAAAGTGAATCTATGTGATGAGTAGATGAATCATCTCCCTTCTAATTTTTCTCTCTTGAAAATTAATTTTATTTTCTGCTCATTTTTTTTGGCAAACTTTGCTTTCCCAAAGTCTAAATTTTGCGGACCAAATGAGTATGCACTTAGATTATGTGCGGATAGACGGATGTAATTCAATCCGTTCCGTTGGGTGGAACGTTTTTATCCGAATTTGACCCGGTTATTAAACGGGTTAGATGGACCAATTTGTTTATGCCATGATCCAAACCATCCTGAGAGTACCGTATGGATGATGGGTTTTCGGATAAAATTCGGCCCAAAAGCAAAACTTGCACTTGGAACCCAATTCTGTTGAGGCAGTTCGGGTAAAGCTAGGGCTTTCATGTTAGATTAAATGTGTCTTCATTTTAACTTTTAATTTTACAAACCTTATTGATTCTATGTAGGTTGGATTTGGGTTAGGTCGCCTCTGCATTGGCTGAAAAATAATTTTGGAAATTTGTTTTAAACCCATAAATCTCTTTGGGCTCTTAATACCCAGAATCCAAATATCTGATTCTATTGGGTCAGGTCCGGCATGAATTGTCACATTCATCTATATTACTATATAATAGAAATAATTTATACTTCATTGTTGAAGTTGTAAAACTTTGATTACAAATAGCTGTATCAAAAAATTGATATATTCACTGTATGACAGATAACCCTCCTCTCTCTTCGTAAATTTTACAAACATATATATATATATATATATATATATATATATATATATATATATATATATATATATATATATATATGATGGTCCACCTGTATACAACGGCTGTATCAATTTTTTTATACAGCCATCTGTATCAAAGTTTTCTTAATATGCACTTATCTATACTAATTAAAATTATTATGTTAAATTTATAAGAGCGGCTAGGTAATTAAATTAGAAAGAAAAAAAAATTAATGGAGCTGTCATTTGCTATTCCTAGGTAGTCAACAATTACTCTTCTTGGAACCACTATAGCCCAAATCCAAGTATCAAACTCTAGTCTTGATTGTTTTGCTTTGCATGTTGCTTAGCAAAATACTCCATAATTATAATTAAGGTTGGGTGTGGTAAATATGTATCAATTTCTCTGTACATGCATGCATATATCTAGCGAACTTAAAAACCATAAACAATAACAGTAATTTGAAGATTCATAGTTATTTCATACATAAAAATTATATAGCAGAATATTTTTGTTTTAAATAACACACTCACATCATCCATCAAATCTGCACAAATTCACGTAATATGTTTAACTTGAAGAATAAATTATATATAAAAAAAAAACGTTTTTTCTTGAAATCGAACCTACCTAGTAGAGCATGGATGCTTTAGAAAATACTATGCTAATAATTAGTCCTCGAAGGACGACCAATGAGGGGACAAACAAGTCGAAATTCCATAGAGAATGTTGTTCCTGGTCCATTCCTCTCTCTCTCTCTCTCTCTTAGCATATGCCAAGTAATATACATTAGAATTGTATTGCAAGAAGCATATGCCAAATATGATTGCAAGTGGGTAGTACCATTGTCGCTTATTGCACCCGTTTATGCTTTGATCCATTTAGGTTAAATCTATGACCAAGGTAGAAAATAATAATATAGGTCAGATATCCTACTCGATTAACTTGATGAGTCGCATTGGAGATCTATTGGTTGGCTGGGGTGGGCTTCATCCCAGCCAACCACCCCAGTCAACAATTTTTTTTTTATATTTAGGTAAAATTTTGTCCATACTTTAGTACTGTTATATAGGTAAAACTCTACTCCAGTCCACCCAACCTTCCACAACCAACTCTCTTCTTCACCATTTTAATTCTACTTTGTCGCAGAGGCGGACTTTATCGATGTCGTCAAAGTTGGGATAAAAGGAAGCACTTGTAGGCGAGTAATAGGTACGACTACTGTTTCTCTTATCCTCCTCCTTCCAGCTTCACTTCGTTCTTCTCCTCTCCCCTTCTGGATGTGAGCTCAATCAAGAGAAGCCCGGCCATTCCCGAGCTCCCTATCCTCTACGACTACCTGGAACTTGAATATGGTTACAAATATCTGTTCATGATGACTATGGTTACCTACACTATTTTGATCAAAAGGTTTAGTAGTGAATGGAAGATGACAGATGAATATCAACTGTTTGACAAAATATTTCTAAGCACTAGATCAAATATTTCTGGACATTTATTTGCTAATTTTAATTCATCTTATAGAATACTTCAACTGTTCCAATGGGTAGCATGGTTCATCTCAAATTTTGTGTTGTAATTGGTTTTCTTTATCAACATACATTTCTGAATTATATATTTGATGTATTTTATGTGACAATCAATTCGAAGACTGTGGACATCAAGCTAAGAATTTTGGATGATACAACGTTAAGAAATGGAAAATGGCTGACATTGTTCGGTCTATATATCTCAAAGCCTCACGCATGCCATAATCTGTGGCAACAAAAAAAAATGTATATTATATATTGTTTTTCAGATGTTGATTCATTACTTCTTTCTTTTCTTGAGATATTTTAATTTTATTGGTTCTGCTTGAAGATATTTCATATTTTGACAACTAATATTTCTACTTTGCATCATCTGCATTTCATATTTGTGCTTTCCATTTTAAAATACATTCTAAATTGCTTCAGCTATTCGTGCCTGACCTTGAGCTGAAAAAGAAAGTAAATTTTTGTGTTCTAAACTTTTTTTAGGATACTTAAAGTTCAGCCTGGGGTAGCCTAAAATCCTGGCTCCGTCCTTGACCGGACCTAACTTTTTTTTTTTTATATGTTCGACGTAACATTCGAAATTTTTGTGCACATTGTGTTGCATGTCTTTTGGATCCACTGCCTCCAACTATTATCAAATAAATAGAAAAAATAATATGTTTCTGTGGCTCGATCTACCGATCTTCCGTCATCCAGTCAGAATTTTATACCTTTTTTTCAGTAAAAACAAGGATCATTCGAGTTCGATGGACCAGACCTAACTTGGTTGGCCTCTTTATTACCTACAAAAATGAATAGAAAAACTATACATAAAAAAAATATTACACGTTATGGTAGCCCATTTTAGTAGATTGAACTTTTGAAATACATATGAAACAAATCAAGTAGTATACACATAGTGCTAGAAACAAAACAAAGTTACATATACAAAACAAAGATACACTGACTCATGTCTAGGGTTGGTTGTAACTGGAAATACATGAAATATTGTAACAACATTTCTATCAATTATAATATTTGGTTTGATGTAAATGATAAAATTAGTACAACAAGAGATTGGGAACTAATCGCTCTCTCTCTCCGTCCGTTCCTTGGGTGATTACGACATCTATGTAGGAAGGTTGAAAAGTTTGTCCATTAGGAGCACAGTTGTTCATCTCGATGAAGAAGAACGTGAGCTTTAACTTTGTAGTCATAGAAGTTCGTCCTATGGTAGGTGCCAATCTTATGATGTTTTTATTCAACATGAGGTTCATAAAGCTTCGTGGGTCGAAAGTGGGGTCTTCTTCTCCTTGATACGAAAGGCTTTGAGATCTTGTTTGTCTACTTGCTTTCTTGTGTACAAGAACAAAACGTGAGTGTGGCACAGAACTCTCCTTCGGTGTCACTCCGATGCTCAAGTTATAGACTACGATTTGAGGTGGGTATACCAGCGATAAAGTTTATTAGATAAAAAAAATATGCGTGGCTTATGAAGAAGATCACCGATAAATCTAGTCAGAGCTAACAATAAATTCTGACTTGTAAACCAAGCTTTTGTTTAAAGTAGACATAGGATTATATATAAATATTCATGCTAATATTTATCAATATTTTGTGGATTATATATAATCAACTCATTTGATGGATCCACATGTTGGCCGAGCGCATGTGGCCCATTAATATCAATATGCTTGGTAATAGACCTTCGGCCATGTTTGGTTCACTAAATTCTCAAGAATTTACTTTTCCACAACAAAGGTTCATATTTTTTTTTTTTTTTTTTTTTTTCAATTTTGTTAACATTTTCAAAACCGAAAATAAAATTAATAAAATTTTTTTTAATATAATAAAATAACAAGAAATAGATTTTCTTTCTTCTTCTTTTTTGCGAATCAAACGAGGTCAAAAGGCAATCGGTGTATATATATGCCACATGTTATCCCTATCTACCAGATGCACCAAAACCAAATTTGTAATAGCTTTGAAATGAAACATTGAGGCACCTGTGGTCACCTTTACCAATACAAATTTCTACTATTTTAAAGAGATTTAAAAGCGAATGTATCTAATTGCCTAATTAAGAAAAATTCTAAAATTCTAATATACTTGGCATTATTTTATCTACAAAAATATCTATAACAAATATTATATATATATATATATATATATTCAAATTATATTTAAATTATTTTAATATAATTTAAATTTTTTTCTAAGAAAGTGAAAGGGTTGTCAAAATTGCTAACCTTAGTTACCATCATTGATATATGCCAGTTGCCGTTAAAAGAGAAAACTCTTCCTATTCCCTCTCTCTCTTCCTCCTTGGTGGACTCAGGATTCCCTACAACTCTCTCCTTCCTTCTCTCTTTCTTTCTTTCTATCTTTTTTATTTATTTATTTATTTATTTTTTCTTTTCTTTTTTTCATTCCAAAATCCAACTACGTACATAATCACTTCTTATTCTTATTCTTATTCCTTTTATATATATATATATATATATATATATATATATATATATATATATAAACTCACTTCTTCTTCTTCATCATCTATCTAATCTATCTCATCCAATGGAGAAGAAGACTCTTATAACTGCAGTTATATGTGATCTCGACGGAACCCTTCTAGACACAGGTACGTATATGAATATTTCATTTTTATTTTTGCTTTTATATATATATATATATATATATATATATATATATATATATATATATATATATATATATATACTAACTGGTTTAAATTCCTTCCTCTTTTTGTTTGTAAATTATGAAGAGAATGCGACGAAGAATATATTGAAGGAGTTCTTGGGGAGGTACGGCAAGGCGGTGGACGGCGCCAAGGAAGAGAGGAGACTGGGGAAGATGTTCAAAGAGTCGGCCGTCGACATCGTCCGGGACTACGCCCTCCCAATGGGCGCAGAGGAGTACGCTGAGGCAATCATGCCTCTGTATCAGCAAAGGTTAGTACCTATCATTATAATTATGTTTTGCAGTAGAAATGTATTTTCATTGCAAAGTAGAAAATGTGTGAAAAATAAATTAATTCTAAAAAATTATTTTACTAGAAAAAAAATTTTATTGATTTTTTTTATTAATGAAAATTTTGATTTGAGTGTTTGATTGTCATTATTTTTCAAAAAAAATATTATTTTTCAAGAAAGTTGATATTTTTCTATGGGTTGCAAAAATTTTATTTTCCAAAAATATGAAAAATTATAGTTTTTTTAGAAAATTCTATCATGAAAAATATAAGCTATCTAATAATACAATTGATAAAAATTTTGTGATGAAATCATGAAAAAAAAAAGCCTAATCAAAACAACCTAAATTGTGAGTGAACACGAGGACTCAGGATGAGAATTTGATTGACATAATTTGATTGACAGCGAAGGGGGTTACGAAAAGGGTCCGCCTATGGGTAAGTCCGACAATATTTTGGGTTTGGATAATTCCTTTGTTTAGGGTAATTTTTCAGGTTCAACGTGATCCCACAAAAGGTCGAAGTCGCAGGTGACCTTCTAGGACACGTCTACAATAAAGATCAAGGAGAACCAAAATTAGTTTCGAATAGGACAACATAATCCTCTGATTCAGCACTGGCTAAGAGCATAAGAATATACTTCCGCAAAAGTTTAGAGAAGCCCATGAACTAAGTATTTCAGAAATTTAAAAAAGTTGTAATAATTTTTTTAAAAGTTTAGGGTACTTTAGTGTTCTAAACTAATTTAACACTCTGGACCTAGGTAAATGAGTGGTGATATGGGACACGTCACTTTTTTTTTTGGCTTTTTCGGCATAATTCACGGGACCTGACGTAATATTCGAAACTTTTTGTGCACACTGTATTACATGTCTTTGGACTCTCTGTCTCCCAACTCCCACTATTTATAAATAAAATAAATAATATACCCCCGTGGTTCGATTCACTGACTTTCTGTCATCCAGTCGGGATCTTATACCTCTCCTCGATAACCACAAGAGTCACTTGAATTCGATTTTTTAGGATACGTCTTTTGTTATAATCAATTCAACACTTAAAAATTATGGCATTGATATGATATAGTTGGATATGTTTTCTCTATATAATAGCGTCCAAAAAATGCATATTTAACCCCGAGACGTGCTTCAAATTTAAGTTATTTAAAGGTTTCTTAAGCAAATGTGGAGGTTCACACTGTATACAAGTATTGCGAATTGTGATTTATTGTGTTTTTTTAAGGAAAAAAAAGGGATTAAGTACATCCTAACCAAAATTTATTAATATAAGTTAAAGATTATTAGTATATAATGCAAGCAAATCATTAATAAAAGATTATGAGGATAAAGCTGTTATTCCAGAAGCTTAATCAAAGATGGAAGAATTAAAAGTTGAAGTCAAGATTAGAAGTTCACACAAAAGTTTTTCACTGATATACATCGATCTAACGATCAACTATATAACAATGTTCTGATTACAACTTGTTGCTACAAAAATAATAATTAGAAAACTTTTTCTGTTTTTTCTTGCAATCGTAGTGGCAAACGGACATAACAGATTATAAGAAGAGAAGAGAAAGGAGAAGAAGAATCTCTGCTTACTGGGTGATGAAGATCACCGTTGCTCAAAGCAAGATTCGTCCCACACGATCTGCTCCTAGGAACCAGCAAGTTCACGTAGAACTTCTGGAACACTCGCTATCACATCTTTCCTGAACTCGCACGAACACTCTGGACTTTAATGACGACAACAACATAACCTCTCTTCGTCTTCATATTTTCGAAGTAAGTTCTCAAAGAGTCACAAAGAGAATATTTATAGAGAAGGATGAAAACCCTAGCCGCCAATCAGTTACGAAAAAAAGGAACGATTTAAATTCAAATCCCACAAAAAACGGATCTGAATAACTGATCATATCTTTCCATAGCCGTCTAATCCCGCGATCAGCGGAGGCGTGTGTACAGCGCAGCGCAAACAAAGTAGCACGTATGCAGCCTCGCGTGCACAGCCATGCGTACGCAGCCTCGCGTCTGCAGCCACGCGGACGCCATCACGCGTCCGCCGCCTCGCGTCCGCCAACAAAGTGCAAAGTGTGCCAACAAAGTGACACTTTGTGCCCTTGAGATCGAGTCACTTAACTCCTATGAAATAAATTTCAATAGCATGACAAAAGCATAAATATTTTCATTGAGGAGTTAATCATTTTTTCTCTTAATAAAACACTCCCACATGACACCCATGTGCATCACCATATTCCATGTGCACATCTCAACTCATAAAAAATATTATATTGAGATATCCATTTTGTGATGTAGTCAGTGTATGATTATCTTTACTAGATCAAAAAAAATAACACCGAACAAAAGCTCAAGCACAAGTGATTTCCCTGATTTTTGGATATGAAAAGTCGGTCGATTAATGTTTGTGATCCACTCGATAAACAATAAATCAGAGGATTCCCGAGATCTAAATTATATGTACATTTGCGGAGCAATCAACTATGGAATTCTACATGAATTTTTTTTTTTAGGATTAGAGGTTTCTCCAACCAAAAATAGATAATGATATTCAATTTTTTTTGACAAATATCGTTTCATCAGAAAACATATTATTGAACATTCTTTTATTTTCTAGAGAGACCAACACACCAGATCAGAGCCATAAAGGCAAAACCGGATAAATTTTCCAATGAGAGGTGGTCTGGATTCTCAATACCAAGAGATTAGAAATGTGTTTTGGTGATATTAATACACGAGGCTCGGGCCCAAAGGATACATGCCAAACATCTTTAGCTTAAGCGGCCGAGTTGTGAGACATCATCTCTAATGGTTGTTGGTCCGAGCCAAGAAAGAGACAGTTAATTTTCAGTAAAAATTTAATTAACACCAGTGGTGCGGACTAGACGGGTCGGGTGCGGACGCAAGCTAGGTGGATAGAGTTCGAGTGCGGATGCGGGCCACACATGGGTGCGGACTTTCGGACCGAGTGCAAGCCTTCAGTTCAGTTTGGATCCTACGGACTGTGTATGGACCTACATGCCGAGTACGTGTCCTTCGGGACTGAGTTGTATGTCCTTCAAGGTAGTGGTTGTATTAGGATCATCTCGCCAGAAATTGTCCTATGAGTCTCTCTCTCTCTCTCTCTCTCTCTCTCTCTCTCTCTCTCTCTCTCTCTCTCTCTATATATATATATATATATATATATATATAGTGGAATATTGTACCAAGCAATAATATATCAAACAATCTCAATCATACATTTTTTTGATATGCATGATCATAAATCATCTCATAAAGTTACTGCCATATCAACATACTTTATAACCACACATTTCAAAAAAATGTTTGACTTAGATTGCTTGGTGCAATAAATGATGCAATAAGTCTTGGTGCAATATCCTCTCTAAACAATCTCAACCACACATTATTTGATATGTATGGTCATAAATTATCCCATAAAGTTACTGCCACATCAGCATACTTTATAACCACACATTTCAAAAAAAATGTGTGACTTAGATTGCTTGGTGCAATAAATGATGCAATAAGTCTTGGTACAATATTCTCTCCATATATATATATATATATATATATATATATATATATATATATATATATATATGTGTGTGTGTGTGTGTGTGTGTGTGTGTGTGTCCTTTCCACCAGGTTAGGAACTAAGTTTCCAAGGAGGGATTCGAACCGTGCTAATCTCGTCCTTTCCACCAGGTTAGGAACTAAGTTTCCAAGGAGGGATTCGAACCGTGCTAATCTCCACGACAGCTCCCCCCATCATAACCAACACACACACACACACACACACACACACACACACACACACACATATATATATATATATATATATATATATATATATATATATATATATATATATATATATGGGTAAACGGAATATGAGCCATAGTGCCAAGTACGTGTCCTTCGGGACTGAGTTGTATGCCCTTCGGGGTAGTGGTTGTATTAGGATCATCTCGCCAGGGATTGTCCTAACTGGTTGAGTCTCTCTCTCTCTCTCTCTCTCTCTCTCTATATATATATATATATATATATATATATATATATATATGGCGGAATATTGTACCAAAAAATAATGCACTAAGCAATCTCAACCACACATTTTTTTATATGTATGGTCATAAATATCTCATAAAGTTATTGCCACATCAGCATACTTTATAATAACGCATTTCAAAAAAATGTGTGACTGAGATTGCTTGGTGCAATAAATGATGCAATAAGTTTTGGTGCAATATCATATATATATATATATATATATATATATATATATATATATATATATATATATATATATATATATATATGATATGTCTTTTCCACCGGGTTAGGAACTAAGTTCTCAAGGAGGGATTCGAACCGTGCTCATCCCCACGACATCTCCCCCCATCATAACCAATATATATATATATATATATATATATATATATATATATATATATATATATATATATATATGGGTAAACGGAATATGAGCTATAGTGATCATTTTTTTTAAATGAGCCATGCACACGTGGAGCACATGTAGACCAATAGGAATAAATTTTTACATCCCATGTGCACTAGTACACTCTATTTCTATTGGTCCACATGTGCATGACTCATTTAAGAAAATGAACACTATGACTCATATTTCGTTTAACATATATATATATATATATATATATATATATATATATATATATATATGGTTTTCAAGTAAGGATTTAAGATTAGCTATGTCTAAGTGCAAGGACCTTCGGGTCGGGTATGGGCCATATTGACGGTGTATGTGCCTATATATGCCCATCGCGATTGAGTTGTACGCCCGTAGGCCCATACATGGTCTATAGAGTCCATACCCAACCCGAAGGTTCTTGCACTCGGCCAAAAGTCCGCGCCCATGCCTGGAGTAGTCGTTGTATTAGAATCATCTCGCCACAGATAGCCCTAAGGTGACGTTTGGTTCAAGTTTATGAGGCTTGAGAATGGATTTTAGATTTCTTATCCTTGTTTGATATGTGTAGGATTGATAATTAGGGAGGAATAGGAGAGGCTTCATATTTCCTTGGTTGTGGGGAAAAGTAATTCCTAATGCCCCCCTTGGGAATAGTTTTGCTTGCCTAGGAATGTTGTTTGAATATTTTGTTTGGACAATAACACCCTCACTTTACTTTAAAAATTTTAACTTCTATCACAAACATGTAAGTTTAGATAATAAAAGCATGATATGATATTTATGAAAAACTTAATAAATTAAGATTTATTTTCCATATTTCCAACCTAATATAACCAAACATGGGTATAAGAATGTTGAGTTCATTTTCCATGGAAAAGGAATTGAAAATGAATTTCTAGTAATAGAATACCTTGATCCAAACGAGCCATAACATGTTGAGTCTGTATATGATTTTAGTCTAATAAAAATTATCTTCATACACACACGCACAAACTTGGGTTTCAAGTCGGGATAGGATTAGCTCTGTATAGCATCATGGACTTAGTGTTTTGCTTACACCTCGTTACATGCGACGCACAAACTCTCCTCGAAGGCCCATAGATTGAAGCTTTCACTAAACGCTTAGCTAGATCGCTAAGACAAGAATATGAGAAAATGTGGAACAAAAGAGAGAGACATATATATTGCATTATTGAAAAGTTAACTATACCAAAGAGAGTTTACAACTTCTTGGAAAG